>JAUNZO010004763.1:0-360952 GCA_031894775.1 Chloris gayana
TTCATCATTTTATTACATAGGGAAACTACTTGAGTAACAAGTTTCATACATAATCTCTTAATTATTACAAGCCATTGTTCGAATTTCAGATTACAATACATAAGTGTAGTGTTGTTTTACAATACTTGATAATGTCTTTGCGGAAGCGTAAACATCTCGACGGTACATATATATATAGCTTAACTAGGAGGACCACACCAGCCCATACGGCATGGTCTCACTCTTGAGTCGGTGAAGCGGGAACCCACTCCACGGTCCACTCCCGAGGTTCCTCGCCTTGACACACATACTTCCCGCAGCAATCACAATAATCGGGCTGCGGGAATCCTGAAAATAATTTCAACACAAACCCCGAGTATCTAATATACTCCGCAAGGCTTACCCGCCAAAAATGGTTCTAAGAACCGACCCTAACATGCAGGAGGCTTGACCTGGCTTGCGGGAACTTGCAAAAACAGCACTTAAAGCATTTGTCTAACTCATATTTTAGCCAAGTTAAGAGGGTGGAAACATAATCGTAAATTTTTGTGAGCAAGACTAACAAGCATGGTTGCAATACATGAATTTAATATTCAAAAACAGCAAGCTTAATCATCATATTCTCTTATTACTACGATGCAATCTGCTCGAGACAAGTGGTACTCATCACCGCGAGGGACGGCGATATATATCGATTTACACCCTGCAGGGGAAACCCAAATGCACGACATACGCATCATTTAAGAACACGTATGGCCACCTTTCACAAGATCACCATAGATATGAGCCGGGTCCGCCCTCCGAGTGTGCATTCCACATGCAACCACGGTAGCGTCGGGTCCAAGGGTAATAACACACCCTCCATCTACTCACAAACCCGTGCATCCACCGTGACCAACACTTTGCACAAAGGGTGGAGAGACCGTCCAACACTACGACTCTCAAGTTACATCGGTTTACCAACTCCCATACGAAGGTATGCATTTGGTACACAACTCAATACTTGCTCGCGGAGTCACAACGAACGGTCCTTGACCGACACATACGGGGCTATGGCGCACAAGGGCCAACCTTGTCACCGCATCCTACACATGCTCTTCCCCGTACGGTCTCCAATTAATCATGTGAGGGTAACCAAAATTTAATCCCTAGACCGGGTGATCTCCAAATCACTCGGTGTTGCTACCGATGAAATTATTGAGCATAGCACTAGCGATTAGGATTATACTTAACCAAGACCACGGGATACAGGAATCTAGTGCAACTAGGTTTCCGAGCAACTCCTAAACGTAAATGCACAATACATCATAGACGTATGTGAAAATAAAGAGAACTTTAAAACATAGGTCATGCTCCGGGCTTGCCTTGATTCGGTTCGTAGTTAGCACACTCGAACTCGCTCACTTCAAGTTGGTGCCCTCCTTGATCTTCAGCTCCGGTCGGGGTTCCTATATGAATGCATATGTAATGTATGAGCAATGGATGACTTCATATTTCTATAGTTCATGGAACTTTCTCAATAATATAATGTAACGAAACGTTTGCATAAATTAAACATGTTCTCGAATCGTGATGACATGGTCATGATGTTGGTATGTGTGGTTTATTTCATGGGGACAACCTTCTAATTAGGTAATTTTCTCATCATTTAGTATAATTGAACCTGCTGATTGTTAGATCAAAATAATAGGATAGGCCTCATGATTTAAACAAGTGGAAGGAAATGTTTATATGGCTAAGCATAATCATATGATGACGTTTGGCGTTGTGGTTTTACAACAATAATCATGTGACCCAATGTTGGAGTAAATCATTTTATTACATTCCCTGGTATAATCATTACCAATTTTTGTCTTCATTAAATAATGTGAAAAAGGTTGATGCTCATGTCTTAGGGTAAAGCTCTCATCACCTCTCTAAATATTGAGCACCATTGTCATTTTATGTAAATTTAATACAACCCATTATACACAATGAATGACTGTTCTTGCCCAAAAGATAAACGTGATCATGACATGCTTAATTGTACCATGTAAGTGTGAAAAGTATTTAGCCATAACAGAAAAGGAAAAAGGCAGGTTTGATCTTAGCAAATTCTCAGCCATTTTGTTTAGCTAAGTCTGGGCTGACAGGCTGACTGTGAAGCCCTCTTAAGGTGTTCAAATCTTAATATTTCGCTATAGAACTTGGGTGAATCATGTTGGGCCATGTAAAGTACGTAGTTCACGGTTTACAACGAACGTATATTTGTTTTATTTGGATCTGTATTTAAAAAGTTATTGAATTTCAAAAACGTCAAGTTGTCACGCGGGCATAACAGATTAGCATCTTAGAGTACTTGTATCTTTATTTTTCTACATATGAAGTACTTGGATTATGTTACTCCGTTAAAGTACAAGTCATCTACTTTCCAAAGAGCCCTTGCTCAAGAAGTTTGGATCCGGGGTCTAGAAGTTACATCATTTTCAAAATGCAATCTTGTTAAGCAGCGTGGTCATGATAGCGTTTTCATCTTGCTCAAAAATTAAATTTCACTATATAATCATAGGTGTTCATGTACACCATGTTATAGTACAAGTTATAAACTTTCGAATGCACTTTGGATCACTCAAATCTGTGGCGTAAATCTCGAGATATGATTTTTCAAAAATCCTTAACGTTTACAGTTTTGTTCAGCGCGTTTCGAAATTTTTCTAAGTGTGGCGCGCGGGGAGGCTTGCCGGAGCGGCGGCGGGGCTCACCGGCGACGTGCTAGGGCTCACCGCAGAGGCTCGGGCTTGGCCGCCTGTGCATGGTTTTTGACGGCGCATCGTTTGGTGGGGGTGGCGAGGCGGAAGGGTGAACGGAGCGTAGCTCGCGACGGCAATGGCGGAGACGGTAACTCCGGCGTGGGAGCTCGTGCTCGCCAGCGCGCGGAAGGAGGGGCGGTCAAGGCGGAGAGCTGCACCTTCGCACGGAGAAGCACGGCGCAGGGTCGGTGCAGGCGGAGGCGGTCTGGAGATGGCTGGCGTCGACGGGGTGGCGGGGCGCGGTGACCGGCGGAGAGGAAGAAGGGAAATTCCGTCACCGTTCTTGCTCGGCTCGACCTGGGAAGCAGCAGGGAGGTCGGTTAGGGTGCCGGCGCACCTTCCGGAGGCGGAGGCGGATCATGAGCTCACCTGAGCGCGGCGCAATCGAGCTTCGCCGGCGTCGATGGAGGAAACGGAGCTTCTCTGCGAGCTTTTGGCGATTGAGGCTCGCGGAGATGGACGGGAGAGGCTGGGGCTGGGGCTCGAGCTGCGCAGGAGCTTGCGAAGCACTTGCGCGCAAATGAGTGGGGCTGCAGTGCGGGAGAGGCGGCGCACGGGGAAAGGGTCCGGCGGCGGCCATGGCGAATTCTCTCCCCCGCCATCGACGGCCGAGCGGGCACGCTTCCGGGCGAAGCGATGGGGGCGATGCGTCGACGCGTGGAGCTGCACAGCGACTGCGAGGACGGAGCGGCGCCTAACGCGGCATGGGCACCGGCGGCGAGCGCCGCTGACGGTGGCCCCGGCCACTGTGCCGGCCTCTCGTTCAAATGGGATTCCCACAATTTACAGTTTTGCCACTGATGCCCCTTCTCTGTAATTTGCTCATAGAATTCGATCCTTTCGGAATTTTCGCATACCAAATTTTCTGGAGGTTCACGGCGTTGTAAGGAACAACTTTTGTTATTGGCAAAAGTTCAGATTCGAATTGTAAAAATTTCTAAAAATTGATGAACAGGTGCTGTTTCAAATTGAAGTTGGATTTTTCTAGGAATTTGTGCTGTTCCAAAAATTCAGGAAAAATGTCCTAAATTCATGTCTTGATGTGCTCTACCAGATTGTGCAAAAATTTGGGGTTACCACCTTGGAGAATGTTTGAGATCTCACTAGCTAGGGTTTTGGACCATTAAAAACCCTAATAGGACTCTAATCCATTATTTCATGTGACTTGGCTAATGATTTTTATTTGCACATGCAGATTTGCATTTAGTACAGTAACATCGTGAATTTGTGACACGGGGTGTCACAGCCCTCCCCCTTAAAGAAATCTCGTCCCGAGATTATGATTGGTAAAAAGAAGGGTCGAAGGGAGGTGCGTCGTTACCTCGATTGCGAAGCCATGAACTCGGGAAAGTGATTATCCAGGAATTCCTCCTGTTCCCAAGTGGCTTCATCCTCAGTGTGATTACTCCATTGCACTTTATAGAAGGTGGTAGTGCGGTTGCGAGTAACACGATCCTTTTTATCGAGAATCCGGACGGGAGTTTCTGGGTAAGATAGATCATCTTGCAATTGCTCGGTATCGGAGATGACCACGTCGATGGGTGGTTTTAGACACTTCTTGAGTTGCGACACATGGAACACGTTGTGCACACGTTCCAAGTTTGTCGGCAATTGCAACCGGTATGCCACGGGGCTAAACTTCTCCACAATTGGGAATGGTCCAATGTAGCGGGAGCAAGTTTTCCTTTTATACCGAAACGTGACACACCTTTATTTGGAGAGACACGAAGATAAACATGATCATTTACCTCGAATTCTAGCGGGCGTCTCCTTTTGTTTGCATAACTTATTTGGCGGGATTGAGCAGCTTTCATATTAGCTTGTATCTCTCTCACTTTTTCCTCGGCCTGCTCAACAATATCCGGACCAAATATTATTCTTTCGCCCGACTCGGACCAGTTTAACGGCGTACGGCAAGAATGTCCGTATAACGCCTCAAAAGGAGTGACTCCGGAGCTTTCTTGATAGCTGTTGTTATAGGAAAATTCAACGAATGGTAACTGATCATCCCAATTTCCCTTTTGCGTCAAAGCACAAGCTCTCAACATATCCTCCAAGTATTGAATCAACCTTTCCGATTGTCCATCTGTTTGAGGATGATATGCAGAGCTCCGGATTAGGGTAGTACCAAGACTAGCATGCAATTGTTCCCAAAATCGAGAAACAAATTGCGGACCGCGATCTGAAATGATGGTCTTTGGCACACCATGTAAACACAGCACACGGGCAATATACAATTCAGCATACTTCTTAGCACTGTAGGTGGTGTGTACCGGAATAAAGTGTGCTGATTTCGTCAGTCTATCGACGATTACCCATATGGAATCATGTTTCTTGGATGTGAGAGGTAATCCAACAACAAAATCCATGGCTATGTCTTCCCATTTCCAAGCGGGAATTTTCAATGGGTGCAATAGTCCGGCTTTCTTCGGATGATCAGCTTTGACTCGTTGGCAAGTGTCGCACTCGGCAACATAACGCGCCACTTCCCGCTTCATGCGAGTCCACCAAAATTTTTCTCTCAACCCACGGTACATTTTGTTACTACCGGGGTGTATGGAGTACTTGGAGAGATGCGCTTCATCGAGAATTTTCTTTCGTAGTTCCATATCCTTCGGAACCACTAGACGGTTATTAAACCACAGGACTCCATTCTCATCTTGACGAAAACACTTAGCCTTTTCTGTACCCAATTTCTGTCGGATGTGTTCCATACCTTCATCCGTTTTCTGGGCAGCAATGATTTCTTCTCGTAGAGTAGGAACAAGAGCCAAATTGTGCAATGCACCATAAGGAATGATATGAAGGCAAGGATTAATTTCATTTTCAGATTTGCTGACAGTTTTCCATAGAGCAGATTTCAACTTGATTGCATTGGTGCTTGCGGCTTAGTGCATCGGCAACCACATTAGCCTTTCCGGGGTGGTAATGAATTTCCAACTCATAATCTTTTATCAATTCCAGCCATCTTCGTTGCCGCATATTTAATTCTTGCTGCGTGAAAATATATTTGAGGCTTTTATGATCGGTATAGAGATGCACAAGATTTCCTAGGAGATAATGCCTCCAAGTTTTGAGAGCAAGAACTACCGATGCCAATTCAAGATCATGAGTAGGATAGTGCTTCTCATGTTTGCGGAGTTGACGGGAGGCATAGGCAATGACTCGGCCTTCTTGCATGAGAACACAACCCAATCCTATGCCGGACGCATCACAATATACGTCAAACGGCTTGTTGATGTCGGGTTGAGCTAGAACGGGAGCGGTGGTTAAATGCTTCTTCAAGGTTTGGAAGGCATTTTCACACTCTGGGCTCCACTTGAAGGTAGAGTCTTTCTCCAACAATTTTGTCATGGGCTTGGAGATGATAGAAAAATTTGGGATGAATTTCCGATAATATCCAGCAAGTCCGAGAAAGCTACGGATGTGCTTGACGGTCTTGGGAGTCTTCCAATTTAGCACGTCAGCAACTTTACTTGGATCGACTGAAATTCCCTCCGCTGAGATGATATGACCCGGGAATGGAACTCGATCCAACCAAAATTCACACTTGCTGAATTTTGCATAAAGTTGATGATCTCGTAGTCGTTGAAGCACAATGCGGAGGTGTTCAGCATGTTCTTCCTCCGACTTGGAATAAATGAGGATATCATCAATGAATACCACCACGAACTTGTCCAGCTCCGGCATAAATACCGAGTTCATGAGGTACATGAAATAGGCCGGTGCATTTGTCGATCCAAAAGACATTACGAGATATTCAAAAAGTCCATATCTCGTAGAGAAAGCGGTTTTAGGAATGTCCTCTGGCCGAATTTTAATTTGGTGATAGCCGGAGCGAAGATCGATTTTTGAGAATACTTTTGCACCGACTAATTGATCAAATAGCATATCAATGCGTGGGAGGGGGTATTTATTTTTGATGGTCACCGCATTGAGAGGTCGATAATCGACACACAACCTTAATGACTTATCTTTCTTTTTCACAAAAAGAGCGGGGCAGCCCCAAGGCGAAGCACTTGGGCGTATGTACCCCTTGTCTAGAAGTTCGTTGAGTTGCTCCTTAAGTTCAGCTAATTCGTTTGGAGCCATTTTATACGGTCTTCTAGATATCGGTGCGGTACCGGGCTGAAGTTCAATTTTAAATTCTACTTCCCGATCAGGTGGCATTCCCGGCAAATCATCCGGAAACACATCGGGAAACTCACATACTACCGGTATATCCTCTAATTTCCGAGCCTTTAGGTGCTGAATTTGAGTTCTCAAAATTTTTGGGTATGGCAATGATAGAATAGACGGGCCGTATAGAGGTGAATTTAAATGTACTTCCCGGGTATCTATGTGTAAGACAGCTCTATGTCATTTCATCCATTTCATTCCTAATATCACATCTATGCCTTGCCCATTTAGAATGATTAGTGGCGAGAGGTATGTATTTCCGGCAAGTTCAAGGGGAACGTTTCTTGCTTCACGGTTTGTGTGAATGAGGCCACCGGGAGACGTGATAGTGTATGAAGTTTGCAAAATGGTGGATGGTAGATGCAATTTGTCCACACATGCTTGACTGATGAAATCATGTGTGGCGCCGGAATCGAAAAGAACGAGAGCGGAATGTCCGGATATAGAAAACATACCCGAGAGGACCGGTTCTCCGGCTTGCACATCTTCGACCGTAGTAAAATTCACACGGCCGGTTTTGGTGGGGGTTTTGTTGTGGTTGTTGTTGTTGTTGCCGCGGTTATTATTGTTGCCATTATTTCCGCGGTGGTGCTGATGCTGATTATTCCCACCGTTGTTGCCGTTATTGCGGCGAGGGTGTGGGCATTCTCCGATGAAGTGACCAATGCCGCCGCAGTTGAAGCATGGCTGCTGCGGGGATGGTCCGGCACCTTGGTTGTGCTGCTGCGGGGAGTGTTGGTGACCACGGTGCTGATAGGAGTGGTGGGGCGCACGATAAGGCTGCTGGAAGGTAGTGCGTTGCCCACCCATTGGAGGCACCGGGACACGGAATTTCTGACCAGTGGGGCTGGTCACTGCAAGCTTGAACTTGTGAGGTGGCGCACCGGATGAACTTCCCGCGGTGCGCTTCCTCTTCTTGTCATCCTGATTGACGCGAATGGCGTCCTCTTGCACAATGGCTGCACTAACCAATTCATTGAATGTGCCATTTAAGAGAGCAAGGCGGTCTTGTAGTTTCGGATTTAGACCCTTTCGAAAGCACTCACGCTTCTTCGCATCGGTGTCGGCGTGATAGGAAGCATACTGGGCAAGATAGTTGAATTTCCGAGCATACTCTTGCACAGTGCTGGAGCCTTGCTTCAGGTCAACAAATTCCTGAAGCTTCCTTCTCATGACACCGTCGAGAATGTGGTGTGCACGGAAGGCTGCCGAGAATTCCGGCCGAGCACCTGGTAATCCGCGGGGAGTGCAGCGGTGTAGTTTGCCCACCACGCACTAGCCGACCCACGGAGCTGCTGTGCTGCAAACAGAGTCTTCTGGTGCTCGGTGCAATTCGGAAGAGCAAACTTGGACTCCACAATACGCAGAAAATTATCTGCTTCCAGGGGGTCCTTTGCTTCCGAGAAAGACGGCGGTTGAGTCGCCCAGAAATCCCCATAAGAGGTGGGACGGGGCTGCGGTGGAGGAGCTGCTGCCTGGGCATTATTGTTCGGCTTGCCAGGAACAGCCGAAACATCTCGTTCTGATTCTGGACGAGTTGCTCCACAGCAGTCAACGGTGGTGGAGGAGGTGGCTGCGACGAAGCACCCTCCCCCGAAGGATCCACCGTGCGACGAGTGTTCACCATCTGCCACACAATTTAATTACACCATTAGTCTCAGCGTTTCGGAGCCATAGACAATGATAATAATTAAGGGACATGATATGGACATGAATTTCAGAATGCAATCCATAGGAGGAAAATTTCATCAGGTGCTGAAATTGATGGAGTAAAAGTTTCGGTATGAAATTTTCAGATTGCATAAACCTGGGAGATTAATTTCCATGATCTGAAATTGATAGAACCAGAAATTTTTGCTCACAATTTCAGACCATTCATACTTAGTAAAATTTCCTTACGATTCTGAATTTTGACGGAACGAGACATATATTCATTAAACATAAGCTTAGTGTTCCATATATATTTCGAGGTGCAACCCATTTGTACACAAAAGCGCGCGATATTAACACTTCTTAGCGCGGGGTTACACGTCCAGGATTGTCCGGGCCTAGCTAGTCATCCATACCTCCTATGCTGTCAACCTACCCAAAACACAGCGACCACTACGTCCTTACGTACGTACAAGCCACTAGTTCTTGTTCTTTAGTACACTACCATTAATTTTACAAGTTTCTTTCTTAACACTAGTTAGCAGCCTAGGCATCGCTGTCGGTGTCTTCCGGGTTGTTCACATCGGAAGCATCGCTAGCAGCGTCGTCCCCGTTGTTCTCCGGTGGTGGTGGCTGCAACAGATTCCAATGAGCTGCCAGCAACGCCTGGTGGTGCTGCTGTAACTCGGCCAACTGGTGCTGGAGATTCCCTATCTCCGTGAACAGCTGGTCCATGTTGGTCTGTGCGGTCTGAAGCTGTCCATGCAGGAATTGCATGGTGGCCTGCTGGGAGTGGATGGTCTCATCCTTCTGAGCAATAGATGTCTTAGCTGCATTTAGCTCATTCAGCGCCTCAATCCGTTCCTCATCACAGAACGTAGCCATCTGCTCATGTTCTGCCTTTTCCTGCTCAGCCCTTTCTTTTGCCCTATCCGCGACGACACGTAGGTTATCGCTGAAGATAAGGTCATCCTGCACCTCCTTGATACGTGCAGTCAGGGCAGCATTTTCCTGCTCCAGCTCGGTGATACGGGCGGTCAGCTGCTTGTTCTCCTCTTTTGCTGAGTAGTAGTCGTCCGTGACGTCGGTGAGACGATCGGTGAGGTCTTCCACCTCAGACCTCAGCTGATTTCTTTCAGTCAGGAGTTGCCTCGCATCCATCTATAGATCATGGTTAGGGATACATTTTAAGCAGCATTATTATCAACAATTTAGGTAAATAAAAGCTCAAAGTAATATACTGAAAAACAGAATGAAACTAACATCATTTACAACGTAACCGGTTCTGAACCCTCTCTGTTCTCACCCAATTTCATCTCTGTTTGTACAGTAAATTTTACCAAAATTTATGACCAGATGCTAGAGGATTTCCTAAGCTTTCCAACGCATCCTAAAACACGAAAAAATCTTAAGCGGATCAAAAGATACGGCGATTTCCGGCTCGACGGTTTTCTGCCAAGGTTTTCTGGAAACGCCGGGAACTCAAAATTGGCTCTCTGTTTTTGCTTATTTGACCGACTTAACGAATTTTCCTTGCCAACTTGATATTAGATGAAATGTGGGGCATAACACGAGCTTTCCAGAATGGGGTAGATCATTTTATTTGGATAAGTACTTCAAAAGTTATCGCGATTTTCGTGAGATACCCGAATCTGCCAATCCGGCGGTTCGGTGAAATCTGGCAACCTTTTGCCAGGTTTTCCGGGTAAGTCCTTTTCAGTACGATTCCACTCTACTTTTACCTGGATCATCATGCCAGGGTGATGGTACGTGTTATGAGCTTTCCAGATTGTTTTTAATCGTTTCGTTTGAGTGAACGATTTAAAAGTTGTGACCGTTTCCGTGAAACGATAATCGGTTAGGGTTTAGTTCTCGATCGGGTGGGGTTTTCTGCCCGATTTTTGGATATCATGCACGAATTGTGTTGAGATTTTGGTGAGTTGTTCGCGACCGTGTTTTTGCATTCTTGATCAATTATTTTATGCAATTGCGATGCATGACATGAATGATGACATGAAATGCCGTTAACCTACGTCCTTTCCAAAAACAAAATACGTGATCGGTCTATATATAGCCGACCACTCGTTTTTGTGGCAACACACACACGATCTCATCACGGGAACTACACGATCTAAATTTCGTGGTTAGCGTACCTGCAAGAGACCATTTCAGAAACATTACATCAAATTCAAAAGAAACTACGAAAACAATTATTCCACAACCTCATCAACTTCTTCATATCCACATCCTTCTCATAGTAACGGCTCATAGAAAGAACCGCCTCGTGGATTGCCACGAGCCAACATTGTCCCGTATTATTACTTCCGCGGGCACGGAGCGCTAATTTTAAATTGCAAACATACCTGGGCCGGGCCGTAGTTGCAAAAATTTAAACAAGCATAACCCAGGGTTAGTTTTGCCACATCTATTTCTACTGTAGACCTTAATTGGGCTTTCTATGTCGTTCCTCACCGTATAAATGTGTTGGTGATTTTTAGAATGACCCGTAGTGTACGGCATATCCCGACACGGCTCGATACCAGCTGTGACACCCCTACCTCGCGAAGCGAGAGGGATTGTCGAACAGGATCGTATCGGGAGACATTCGACGAAGCGAACGTACATTGCACATACATCAGGGATACATTCATCATTTTATTACATAGGGAAACTACTTGAGCAACAAGTTTCATACATAATCTCTTAATTATTACAAGCCATTGTTCGAATTTCAGATTACAATACATAAGTGTAGTGTTGTTTTACAATACTTGATAATGTCTTTGCGGAAGCGTAAACATCTCGACGGTACATATATATATAGCTTAACTAGGAGGACCACACCAGCCCATACGGCATGGTCTCACTCTTGAGTCGGTGAAGCGGGAACCCACTCCACGGTCCACTCCTGAGGTTCCTCGCCTTGACACACATACTTCCCGCAGCAATCACAATAATCGGGCTGCGGGAATCCTGAAAATAATTTCAACACAAACCCTGAGTATCTAATATACTCCGCAAGGCTTACCCGCCAAAAATGGTTCTAAGAACCGACCCTAACATGCAGGAGGCTTGACCTGGCTTGCGGGAACTTGCAAAAACAGCACTTAAAGCATTTGTCTAACTCATATTTTAGCCAAGTTAAGAGGGTGGAAACATAATCGTAAATTTTTGTGAGCAAGACTAACAAGCATGGTTGCAATACATGAATTTAATATTCAAAAACAGCAAGCTTAATCATCATATTCTCTTATTACTACGATGCAATCTGCTCGAGACAAGTGGTACTCATCACCGCGAGGGACGGCGATATATATCGATTTACACCCTGCAGGGGAAACCCAAATGCACGACATACGCATCATTTAAGAACACGTATGGCCACCTTTCACAAGATCACCATAGATATGAGCCGGGTCCGCCCTCCGAGTGTGCATTCCACATGCAACCACGGTAGCGTCGGGTCCAAGGGTAATAACACACCCTCCATCTACTCACAAACCCGTGCATCCACCGTGACCAACACTTTGCACAAAGGGTGGAGAGACCGTCCAACACTACGACTCTCAAGTTACATCAGTTTACCAACTCCCATACGAAGGTATGCATTTGGTACACAACTCAATACTTGCTCGCGGAGTCACAACGAACGGTCCTTGACCGACACATACGGGGCTATGGCGCACAAGGGCCAACCTTGTCACCGCATCCTACACATGCTCTTCCCCGTACGGTCTCCAATTAATCATGTGAGGGTAACCAAAATTTAATCCCTAGACCGGGTGATCTCCAAATCACTCGGTGTTGCTACCGATGAAATTATTGAGCATAGCACTAGCGATTAGGATTATACTTAACCAAGACCACGGGATACGGGAATCTAGTGCAACTAGGTTTCCGAGCAACTCCTAAACGTAAATGCACAATACATCATAGACGTATGTGACAATAAAGAGAACTTTAAAACATAGGTCATGCTCCGGGGCTTGCCTTGATTCGGTTCAGTAGTTAGCACACTCGAACTCGCTCACTTCAAGTTGGTGCCCTCCTTGATCTTCAGCTCCGGTCGGGGTTCCTATATGAATGCATATGTAATGTATGAGCAATGGATGACTTCATATTTCTATAGTTCATGGAACTTTCTCAATAATATAATGTAACGAAACGTTTGCATAAATTAAACATGTTCTCGAATCGTGATGACATGGTCATGATGTTGGTATGTGTGGTTTATTTCATGGGGACAACCTTCTAATTAGGTAATTTTCTCATCATTTAGTATAATTGAACCTGCTGATTGTTAGATCAAAATAATAGGATAGGCCTCATGATTTAAACAAGTGGAAGGAAATGTTTATATGGCTAAGCATAATCATATGATGACGTTTGGCGTTGTGGTTTTACAACAATAATCATGTGACCCAATGTTGGAGTAAATCATTTTATTACATTCCCTGGTATAATCATTACCAATTTTTGTCTTCATTAAATAATGTGAAAAAGGTTGATGCTCATGTCTTAGGGTAAAGCTCTCATCACCTCTCTAAATATTGAGCACCATTGTCATTTTATGTAAATTTAATACAACCCATTATACACAATGAATGACTGTTCTTGCCCAAAAGATAAACGTGATCATGACATGCTTAATTGTACCATGTAAGTGTGAAAAGTATTTAGCCATAACAGAAAAGGAAAAAGGCAGGTTTGATCTTAGCAAATTCTCAGCCATTTTGTTTAGCTAAGTCTGGGCTGACAGGCTGACTGTGAAGCCCTCTTAAGGTGTTCAAATCTTAATATTTCGCTATAGAACTTGGGTGAATCATGTTGGGCCATGTAAAGTACGTAGTTCACGGTTTACAACGAACGTATATTTGTTTTATTTGGATCTGTATTTAAAAAGTTATTGAATTTCAAAAACGTCAAGTTGTCACGCGGGCATAACAGATTAGCATCTTAGAGTACTTGTATCTTTATTTTTCTACATATGAAGTACTTGGATTATGTTACTCCGTTAAAGTACAAGTCATCTACTTTCCAAAGAGCCCTTGCTCAAGAAGTTTGGATCCGGGGTCTAGAAGTTACATCATTTTCAAAATGCAATCTTGTTAAGCAGCGTGGTCATGATAGCGTTTTCATCTTGCTCAAAAATTAAATTTCACTATATAATCATAGGTGTTCATGTACACCATGTTATAGTACAAGTTATAAACTTTCGAATGCACTTTGGATCACTCAAATCTGTGGCGTAAATCTCGAGATATGATTTTTCAAAAATCCTTAACGTTTACAGTTTTGTTCAGCGCGTTTCGAAATTTTTCTAAGTGTGGCGCGCGGGGGGGCTCGCCGGAGCGGCGGCGGGGCTCACCGGCGATGTGCTAGGGCTCACCGCAGAGGCTCGGCTTGGCCGCCTGTGTATGGTTTTTGACGGTGCATCGTTTGGTGGGGGTGGTGAGGCGGAAGGGTGGACGGAGCGTAGCTTGCGACGGCAATGGCGGAGACGGTAACTCCGGCGTGGGAGCTCGTGCTCGCCACTGCGCGGAAGGAGGGGCGGTCAAGGCGGAGAGCTGCACCTTCGCACGGAGAAGCACGGCGCAGGGTTGGTGCAGGCGGAGGCGGTCTAGAGATGGCTGGCGTCGACGGGGTGGCGGGGCGCGGCGACCGGCGGAGGGGAAGAAGGGAAAACCCATCACCGTTCTTGCTCGGCTCGACCTGGGAAGCAGCAGGGATGTCGGTTAGGGTACTGCGCACCTTCCGGAGGCGGAAGCGGATCATGGGCTCACCCGAGCGCGGCGCAATTGAGTTCGCCGGCGCCGAGGAGGAAACGAAGCTTCTCTAGAGCTTTTGGCGATTGAGGCTACCGGAATGGACGGAAAAGGCAGGGGCTGGAGCTCGAACTGCGCCGGGAGCTTGCGAAGCACTTGCGCGCAAATGAGTGGGGCTGCAGTGCGGGAGAGGCGGCGCACGGGGAAAGGGTCCGGCGGCGGCCATGGTGAAATTTCTCCCCCGCCATCGACGGCCGAGCTCTCACGCTTCCGGGCGAAGCCACATGGGCTATGGTCGACGCGTGGAGCTGCACAGCGACGCCGGACGGGGCGGGGCCTAACCGGCATGGGCACCGGCGGCGAGCGCCGCTGACGGTGGCCCCGGCCACTGTGCCGGCCTCTATTCAAATGGGATTCCCACAATTTACAGTTTTGCCACCGATGCCCTTCTCTGTAATTTGCTCATAGAATTCGATCCTTTCGGAATTTTCGCATACCAAATTTTCTGGAGGTCCACGGCATTGTAAGGAACAACTGTTATTGGCAAAAGTTCAGATTCGAATTGTAAAAATTTCTAAAAATTGATGAACAGGTGCTGTTTCAAATTGAAGTTGGATTTTTCTAGGAATTTGTGTTGTTCCAAAAATTCAGGAAAAATGTCCTAAATTAATGTGCAAAAAATTTGGGGTTACCACCTTGGAGAATGTTTGAGATCTCACTAGCTAGGGTTTTGGACCATTAAAAACCCTAATAGGACTCTAATCCATTATTTCATGTGACTTGGCTAATGATTTTTATTTGCACATGCAGATTTGCATTTAGTACAGTAACATCGTGAATTTGTGACACGGGGTGTCACAAAGAGTAGAATCAAGATATATAACATGGATATCGATAATTGTACCGTAGTTCATCACCGTCGGGGACGTGCTGATCGGCGCAAGGAGTGTGTCGATCGGCACCACCTTTGTTGCAACTTTGATGACTCCTAGGGTACATTGCTCTTCTTCTCCTAGCTCCGGTGTAGTGCACCATGCAGGGCAACTACCCGACTAGACTACATCTCTCAATTTGGTGGCTCTTCAACTCCGGCGGCCTCTCGACGATGTGCAGCGGCTCCTATGGCTTGTAGGAGTCTCTCCTAGCATCCACCCTCTGTTTGGGACATCATATGGTGGTTATATTGCCTCTGGTCACGTCCTCTCTTGCTTGGGCACCAAGTTTAGCTCATAGAGATTGAATCCAAGTCGGTTCATACCCTTTCATAAATAGCAGTGACTTACTTTAATCATAACTTCCATTTCCAAAGTCCAAATGAGGCAAAATTGGACTCTATCTCTTAGTCCTTCAAAAGATCTACAACTTTGGTACTATTGTGATCTTCATATTCGGTCGTTCGGATACCCAAAACGGCGATGACATTATACCTGTCCAGATTTGGACTCCTTTGTGCAGCCTGCCTTACGGAGACCCATATCTTATAGCTCTGGAGTCCAATTAATGAAAATAATATATGTTCCAGAAAGATCTCGACAAGATCTACAACTTTGGTATTATGAGATATATCAGTTGACATCGTCTTGAGCTCCGAAACCGCGTGTTAATATAGTGTTGTTTCCGAACTCCGTAAATTGAACTTTCCTTACGGATAAACCATTCTAGAAATTCTTAGATGTTGGGCCACGACCTTAGACTTGCACATTGGGCCACATGGATGTCTTGGAGTGTCGTGTAGGCTTCATGGGCTATTGGGAATCCCTCCATGCATGGTGACTCCGGTTTCATGTCAGTACTTCTCATATAAGAGCCATTTTATCGTCTTTTCACTTGTTTCTGCAATATAACACTAAAACGACACTACATGTGGAAATCATCAATATTAGAGGTAAAACACATTATTATGATGAGAATATGGTATGATGTTGCTGGTTTTGGGCATATAAAAGGGGTATGTAGGAACCACCAACAATTACGGAAGGACTACGGGAAAAAGGGGCGAGAGTAAGAACAAGGCCATCAAAAGAGGTAAAGAACACGAGTAAATAGTAATGTGGAGAAGCACACCATTGTGAAGGTATTGAGCAGCAGTTGCGAAGGATTTGGTTGAAAGCACTAGATTGAAGAGGGAGGTGATGGCGGCGGAAGAGATGAGAAGGCGTATGCGAGGGGCGACGAGTGGGTAAAAGTGAAAAATGTATTTGTGGCTAGATGAGGTGGTAGTACGATCGGCGCATGGGAACCCTACCTCGGCTCGGGGGCGGGGGGGTGTTGGGGGTCATGTGTTGACACCAGATTTTGGATCTAGGTCCACTCATCATTGGCGTGAGTACATGGAAGATGTTTGATAAGGAACACAAATGAGAGGGACAGGAAGGATTGGTGGGACTCGAGCTATTGCAGCGGAGCTTGTGCGACTAAGAATCAACCGCGTCTTCACCAGTCATAGTTTGACCTCGAAGTCATTATTTAGGAAGAAATTATGTAGAATAGGAAAGATGTATTAGAATCGGTTTAGGACAACATCAGGGTTGGACGGTTATAACCGGATATAAATAGTAGAATAGGACCATTGTAAAGGAACAACCAATCGATCAATACAACTCTCGGTGCATCGCCTAACCTTCTCGATGGATTTTATCGTCAACTGCTTGAGCTCTTAGGGCTCCGGCATCGGCGAGGATTTTGTCGGGTAAGTGCATCGAATCTTTCATGTCGACTTGTCCGTGCTAGAATAGATGTAACTACTAGTTATTCGGTAGTTTCGGTCTATCATAAGCTTTAGTTACGAATATCGACGATTTGGGGTAGTTGACATGTCCTATCCTATTAGATTCGATAGACTTGTCCTATTTCATTCTGTTGTTGATGCTAGTGCTCTAGTAGACGGTCGATTAGGCTACTCGAGTCATGGTTAAGATGCTTTACCAATTTAATCTATTCTCTAGCAATTGTAATAGTATAGTTGACGTGTCATGTATGGCTCTACTGGAGTTGACTTGTCCTACGATAGAGAGGTTGCTAGGGTTTAGGTTAAGTTAGTAGAAAATTTAGGATTGCTATTACCGATTATATATTGTACCTATCGATTAGTGCAATATTATTGACTTGTCCTATGTTGATTTGCCTTTGCTTAGTTGACTTGTCCTAGGTGAAGAATAGTTGGCGAGTCCTACTCGGTCGATCTTGTACTTTCCTTGGGGATTAAGTCGGTCTTGTTGTCCGCCTCTACTTCCATACCGCTATATGGAACATTCTAGTATCTTGTATCGGTCGGACTCCACTCTGTGTGCCCTCCCGACCGGTCAAACGTCTTCAATGTGCCACCATGTCCTTCATGAATCATTCTACCGAGTAATGTAGACCAATAGGGTAATTATTTGATAAACACTTTCACAAGAAAGACAGGTGTACATTATGCAATGCATACTGCAAATTATAGGACCTCGAGGTAAATAGGTCGGGATACTTGGGTATCCACCGAGAAAATCAAATATATTGTGTCATACACATCGCAAAGATGATATGGTAGATACCCAAGCATCCGACCATGTCTACCCAAGGTCGTACGAGTTGTAGTATGCCTTGCATTTTTTAACCTACCTTCCTAATGAAAGATACACTACATTCTATATTGATGGCCCCATCTACCCTTGTCCTATATATATAGATGCTTATCAAAAGTCATCATCTACTGAACAATTAGGATATTTTTCAAGACTTAGTTGAAATAGTGAGAATTATTTTAGAAAGTCAAATAATTTATACTACATATACGCATGGCATCGGAATAGGTATAGCATCGAAATAATACGAGTATAGGAGGTAGACGAGGGACATTGACATACAATGTAGAACACTTTCATAAGAAAGGCAAGTGCACATTATGTAATGCATACCGCAAATTATACAACCTCGAGGTAAATGCATTTTTGATCGAGTTAGGGACCTATCTGTAATTTTAAAAAAATTTAGGGGTTTTATGTAAAATTCTAAGGGCTCTTTTCTAATTTGGGAAAAGTTAGCGGGCTTTATGTAAAAATGGATTTCCAGGGAGATGTGGATTTATTTTTCTAAGGGAAAATCGTGAAATATGTCCACGGACCCCTGTGGACCGGGCTGATGAGCCGGTCCACGGGTCCACCGTGGACTCGCAGGCGGCGCGGCCGGGGGGCTCGCCGAAATCACCGATTCCGACGGCCGGAGGCAGCTGGAGGGGAAGGGGAGGGCACGACAAGGCTCGGCGGGCTGTGGCGGAGCCGAGGGTAGGGCTCGCGATGAGGGGCGGCGTCCGCGGGGATGAGCCGGACCGTCGGAGGTGGACGCGGCGGCGACGCATGGCGAAGCTGCACGAGGAGGAGGGGATCCGGACGGGCGAGGGACCGAGGAGCTGCGCGAGGCACACGACGGAGCTAGGCAGCGCCATGGCTCGTGCGGAGGAGGAGTGAGGTGGTGCCGCGACTAAAGGGGAGAGAGAGGACGGCCGGTGTCCTGTGTGAAGGCGAGAGGGAGGGGAAAGGAGGGAGACGGGTGGCGTGGCACTTGCCTCGTGAGCTCGTTGGGGGCGGTGGCTTGTAGGCAATGGGGAAGGGGAGGCTTTTATAGTGGGAAGGGGGGAATGGCGATGGTGGCGCACGTCGGCCAAAGCGACGGTGGCGGGTGTCGCGGAGGGGGCCTGGTACGGAGCGTGGCGCGTGTGCGGAGGGGAGGCGGCCATGGCGGTGTCGGCACAAGGCGACAAGCGGCCTTGGTGGTCGGCCGGGAGCGGCGTCGGGCGTGCTGCGCGGTGCGCGAGAGGACATGGGAGGGGGAAGCGGTCAAGGAGGAGGCGACGGCTTGGGTGCGCGAGCACGGTTGGCGGGGTATGCGAGGAGCGCGGAGGTGCTGGCTAGAGCGAGAGGTGGGGAGGGGCGGGAGGTAGGGGAGCTGGGCTGGGCTCGAGAGAGAGGAAGCTGGGCCGGGTGAGGGAAAAGGGGTAGGGGCGGCCCGTTTGAGATTTTATTCTTTTTCTTTTTCTATACTTTCTCTCCTCACTCCATAAATTCAATTAAAATCAAATAAAATTTGAATAAATCCAAATAAATCAAAATAAGGCAAAATAAAATAGAAGCAAGGCAGTTAAAAAACATTCAAGTTTTCAAACTTCAGGATTTTATTTTAAAAAAATTCTGTGTTGTTAGTCATAGATTTAAATTAGGTTTTGAATTCCTAGTCGAAAGTATTTTTCCTGAATAAAATAAAATGATTTATTTAGTGGATTTTATTTTGGTCGAAAATCGGGGTGTTACAACAAGAACCAAGGATCCACCGTTGGAGTCACCATGTTCAGGCCGCGGCGTCCCGTGCCAAAACTGTTGTATGGTCCTCTCCCATGCCTCTGTTTGCGTAAGGATGGCTGAATCTAGAGGGTGGTTTCCATGAGGAAGATTTGGATCACGCCGGTGTTGGAGTGATGCAACATCGAGTGGTTCCTCCTGCAAGCTCGGATGGCCAGATGTCGCCTGATCTTATTCCCAGCATTTGAAGACATGATGAGTGCTCAGATGATTTGTTTCATCCACTTGTGAATTTGGTCTGCTCTGCGAATCTAGGTTCTGCTCAATTCAGTCTTGGTCTGCGACCTTTGTTTCCACCCAATGAATCTGCAAATAATATCCTCATGTTTCTCTAGATGAATCAGCCAAGGTGAGTTAGGGCCTATTTGTTTCCTCTAGTGCTAAAATTTTAGCTGCTAAAAGTTTAGTCCTGCTAAAATTTAGCACTAAAATTTTAGCAGTAGGGTGTTCGTTTCCGGTGCTAAAGTTTAATATCCCCTGTACAAAATGACTCCATTACCCCTGCTTCTCTCCCACCCTTATCTGTTCTACTCCCATTGCACGCCGCCCCATCCTCCATGGCCACAAGCAGGACTCGCCATGGTCGACGCAGCACGGTGCTCCCGTGGAAGCTTGCTGGCGGGCGAGGGTGGCGACAAATTGGTGGTGGGCGTGGGCGGCGGCTTGCCGGCGGGTGCGGACGGGAAGCACGGAAGCGAACGGCACATCCCGACGCGGGTGCGGACGGGAAGCACGCGAGCGGATGGTACACATTCCGACGCGGGTGCGGACGGCGGCGGCTTGGCGACGGGCGTGGGCAGCAGCTTGCCGGCGGCGCGGACGGGAGGTGCGAGAGCGGACGACACATCCTGACACAGGTGTGGACGGCGGTGGCTCGTCGGTGAGTGTGGACGCTAGTGGCTTGGCGGGCGGCGGCTTGACGACGGGCACATGAGCCGGCGGAGCATCTCCACGCAGATGGCAGCGTCTTGCCGGCGGGCGTGGACACAAGGGAACCAGAGCAGCAGGGAAGGTGAGCAGTGTGAGGAGAGAGAGAAAAAGGAGGGGTAGGTGTTGTCCAAGTGGGGGAGGTAGGGGACTTTAGCCCATTTTAGCACCAAGTTTGGTGCTAAAATTTAGGCCCCTTTTAGCACTTGGTGCTAAAATTTAGCATCTTTTAGCACACCTGTTCGTTGCCTAGGTGCTAAAGTTTAGTTCATTAGCATATTTTAGCTCTTTAGGCCTAGGAAACGAACAGGTCCTTAGCCAGCATAGAGATGTCCTCATAGACACGATGCACTGACCAAGATGAATAGCCACATGTTTATTTGGAGGAGAAATGAGTCTGCTGTTAGAATATGGGCAAAGAGACAAGAGAATAGAGTGAAGTCTATGTTGTATTGATCTTTAGATTACATATATATATAAGGGTACAAGAGTGTGGCATTTAGTAAGGAAAAAACTGCGGTCTTTAATGCCCTAATGGCCATAAAATGGCTCATAACCATGGCTCTTATAACCATGAAGGTGGCTGTTTTCCAAGGTCATAAATGTGGCTTTTAGGAGCTCTTCATGATATCTTTGATGACTTTCTTTGATGAGAGCAAATTGATTTGCATTTGTAACACCTGCATAGGGATGTCCCTGTTTCATTTTATTTTTATGCTAACATGAATAAGACAATGCAATTTATTTTCATGATATTTAATTGAATCTTAGTTGTTTCTCTTTAATTCAATCATGCTTCTATCTTCATGTGGAAGGTTACACAGATTTGGGCTATCCAATGTTATCTAAGAAATCAACTACCAGATCAAAATATCAACAGGCAAGCTTCCAGGCAAACAATGTAGAAGCAAGCCCAAAGTATGCAGACTAATTATGTAGAGGCAAGTATTTATCAGTAATAGAGAAAATAAGTTTGAATACATATATTTTTGTTAGCACATTCTGACAGAGTCATTTAGACCATAGATTTAAGAAGCAACGATATACCTTTCTGAAATTAGGGACCTGTATATCTTACTGTCCTACATATCGTATATCACTAGCAATAAGCATAAATATGAGACTAGCAGGAGTTCAACAGACAGATAGAAAACAGAAGAACCGTAGAGCACTGTTGTGGTATATAAGAGCTGAATACATGCTAGAACATTGCCAACAGATGTCTCCACAACTAACCTTCTCTCATCAACCAAAGTCAATAGCCATGTTTTAAATTTACACAGATAACAATATATAATTTGCTGGATGCCCTGTGCTTGTTAGATTATTTACATGGACAGCTAATAGTGGTGTAAAATACCATACATGTTTTTACAGGCTTGACTATATTCATAACGGAAAGAGACTTCCTAGTACTACTCCCTTACTAAATTGTTGTCGCCATTGACTTTTTTGTTATGTTTGACCATTTGTCTTATTCAAAAAAGTTTAAGAAATATCATATATTTTGTTGGATTATGTTTTATCACTAAAGAAACTTCAAATATAGCATATAACTTTTTGTATTTGAAGAAATTTTTTGAATAAGACGAATGGTCAAATGTCATAAAAAAAGTCAATGGCGACAACAATTTAGTAAAGGAGGAAGTACATCTTAGGCCTTGTTTCTCTTCCTCGGTCGGATCAAGTGATCCACCTGTTTCACTCCTCTCCAGGATTAAAGTCATTTCTTCCAAAAAGCTGTTCGGCTGGACCGGAATTAAAACAGGGCAGGAAACTATAGCAATCATAGGTTTTCTGGTGACAAGTGATCATAATTTAGATGAGCAAGAAAACTCTTGCAACAGAAAATTACCAAGCTCAAACCAGTAAACATCTAACCAAAAAAAACTCCTTTCAACAACTGATGCACCACAATTAACAGGGTAATAAAATAGGACTTTCTCCCATAATTTACAATGATCTATTACAGGCATAACCAACATATATCAATTTTTCCAGCAACCACCAATCAATTTTTTCCACAGTGCACCATTGCAAGAACTGTTGCACAGACAAACTAGAATATAAAATAAAGTAGCTGTATTGATGAAGAAAAAAATTCTACAGATAACTAGGCACAACTAATTGACCAAGACATGATGTTCAATGTTCAAAGCTTATTACAGAATCCACAATATCAGAGAGCATCTGCAATATGTGAGAATGGAACGTTACAGATGAAGTTCAGAAATCTGTTGGATAATCATCCGCACGAGTAGTTTATTTTTTTCTGTTAGTTACTTTGTATGCAAGTTAGCCGCTTGGTCACGTTCTTTGGCTGAGCGGAATTATAGAGCGCCGCGCGACGTAGTCCTCGCGTCGCGCGTCGTGCAGCATGCTGCAAGTTATGGAGCATGCCGCCCTGATCGGCCGCCTCGTCCGGCCCCAATCTGTAATAAGTTTGTGTATAAATAGCTAAGCAATAGAATCAAAAAGCTGCCACGTTTTACGCAGCACAAATCTCACTTCCACTCATAGTTCGTTCGAGTTCGTTCTCAAGTTTCTACCGATGACTAGATCGTGGTGCTCTCCAACATTTGGTATCGGAGCCAGAGTTCACGATCCACCACCAAGCATGTCGCGAGCTTCCACTCCGGAGTTATCCAGCGGCAAGCCTTCCCCCACGCGTAACCGCCGCCATCAGTCGCCTTCTCCGCCCCCACGCCGATCGCATCACCTCAATGGCGGACGCGATGTCGTCGTCGAGCGGGTGGTCGAGAAGTCGACGTCCGGCATCGTCTACCCCGTCCTCGGCCGCAACGACTACACCGACTGGTCGCTGGTCACGCGGGTGAACTTCCAGGCAACGGGGCTGTGGGAAGTCATCGAGACCGGTGACGGCGACTACCGCGACGACCGCAACGCACTTGCTGCACTCCTTCGAGCTGTACCTCAGGAGATGAAGGTAGGGCTGGCCATCAAGGAGACTGCGCGCGAGGCCTGGGAGGCGATCCGCATCATGCGCGTGGGAGCCGACCGCGTCAACAAATCCAATGTCGAGAAGCTGAGACAAGACCTCAACGCCATCACCTTCAAACCTGGTGAGCTTGTGGAAGACTTTGCCTTACGTATTAACACTTTGGCAAATGAGTTGCGAGTTCTCGGAGACCCTGTGTCCGAGAAGGAAGTGATCAAGAAGATGCTCCACGTGGTGCCGGAGAAGCCGAAGAGTGTGGCGATCTCCATCGAGACTCTCCTCGACCTGAACAATCTGTCACTAGAAGAAGTCACGGGACACCTGCGCGCCGTCAAACGCCGCAAGAAATCACCTTCGTCCGGAGAAGGACAACAGCGGACGACTCCTTCTCACTGAAGAGGAGTGGACCGCACGTATGAGGAACCGTGACGGCAACAACTCTGGGACCGCGGGCACCGCACTGGCGGCCAGCCACCGCGCGGGCAAGGTCAAGGCTCCAGCGACAAAGGCGGCAAGTCGGCGGCGTCCAAGGCTAGCCCTAACGATCAGTGCGACTACTACGGCAAAAAGGGCCACTGGGCTGTTGAGTGTCGCAAGAAGAAGCGGGATCAGGCCCAGGCCTATGTCGCCCAAGAGGAAGATGAAGACCAGGCGCTGCTGACGGTCCAAGTCGTCGACGTCGACTCTACTCCAAGCCCTTCCGCCGAGCCGCCGCCGGCTAGTCCCCGTCGGATCATCGTCGTGTAACAGAAGGTCTACGCGGATCTGGGGCCCAGGGACGAGGGAGATGATTACCTCTGGGTCCTGGACACAGGGGCAACCAACCACATGCCCGGCGTCCGCAGCATCTTCTCCGAGCTCGACATCGGAGTTGGCGGCAACGTCCACTTCGGGGACGGATCCGTGGTCACGATTGAAGGGCACGGGATGATCATCTTCCAGTGCAAGAACGGAGAGCATCAAGCGCTGACGGGAGTCTATCTGATTCCACGTCTCAAGACAAGCATCGTCAGTCTCGGGCAGATGGACGAGTCAGGGTGCCGCATCAACATCAACGACGGCGTCCTACGCATCTTCGACCCGGAACACCGCCTGCTGGCCAAGGTAAACCGGTCGCCCTTACGCTTCTACAAGTTAAACCTCAACGTGGGGCGCCCGGTGTGCATGTCCGCGCGGATTACAGTGGAGGCATGGTAGTGGCACGCCCGCTACGGGCACCTCAGCTTCAGCGCCCTGCACAAGATGGCGGCAAGCAAGATGGTCCGCGGCCTGCCGTGCCTCGATCAAGTCAGCCAGCTGTGCGACAGCTGCCTGCTCGGGAAGCAGCGCCGAGCCTCGTTCCCGGCGCAGGCGCAACACCGTGCGCAGAACCTGCTCGACCTGGTCCATGGCGACCTGTGCGGTCCTATCACACCCGGCACTCCCAGTGGTAACAACTAACAAGTACTTCATTCTCCTTGTTGATGATCTAAGTCGTTTTATGTGGATTCGCCTCCTCTCAAGCAAAGATCAAGCTCCGCAAGCCATCAAGGAGTTCCAGGCCATTGTCGAGGTGCAGAAGGGTAGGAAGTTGAAGGTCCTCCGCACTGATCGTGGGGGAGAGTTCACCTCAGTTGAGTTTGGAAGATACTGCGCAGAGCAAGGTGTTGAAAGGCATCTGACCGCCCCGTACTCGCCGCAGCAAAATGGGGTGGTCGAGCGCCGGAGCCAGAATGTTGTGGCAATGGCGCGCTGCATGCTGAAGGCGAAGGGCTTACCCGGATTCTTCTGGGGAGAAGCAGTCACGACCGCGGTGTACATCCTCAACCGGGCTCCCACACGCGCTAAATGGCATAACGTCGTTTCAAGCGTGGCAGCGGCACCGGCGGTGCACTACTTCCGCACGTTCGGGTGCGTTGCACATGTGAACAGCATGCGCCCGATGCTCAAGAAGCTAGACGATCGTAGCACGCCGACAGTCTTCGTCGGCTACGAACCAGGGTCCAAGGCGTACAGATGCCATGTCCCAGCAAGCCACCGGGTCGTCATCACCAGCGACGTCGTGTTTGATGAAGCAGCTCAGTGGAAATGGACCAATGGCGAGAATGAGGGGCTAGATGACGCCGAGCCCTTCACTGTCGAGTACACCACGGAGGTCACGGTGCATACGGTTGCACCGCGGTCTCCATCGCCTGCATCTCCGTCGCCAGGCGCGCCGCTGGACGTCGCGCCGCACGCCGGCTCTTCAGCAGCACCAACTCCACCGGCTCCTTCTCCTGTGCGGCTGGCAACACCTCCTTCACAAGTGAATCTTGATGATCTTGATGCACGACGACGACGTTCCACTCCGATTCCGCAGCCTCGACAACATCATCGGTGTGGCGTCGCTGCCTGGACTGGCACACCGCGGGTACGACGACGCCCTCAACTTCACCGCCGCAGATGAACTTACAAGTTTTCGTGAGGCTGAACAAGAAGCGAGTTGGCGCGAGGCGATGCGCGTTGAGATGAAGGCCATCAAGGACAACAGAACCTGGGAGTTGGTCGAGCTCCCCGCCGGTCATCGAGCCATTGGACTCAAATGGGTTTACAAAGTCAAGCGTGACGGAGACGGCAAGGTTGTGCGGCACAAGGCGCGCCTCGTCGCAAAAGGCTACGTCCAGCAACCAGGTATCGATTTCAATGAAGTTTTTGCTCCTGTTGCTCGCTTGGAATCTGTGCGCACCATGCTGGCTCTAGCTGCTCATCAGAAGCGGGAAGTCCATCATATGGACGTCAAAAGTGCGTTCCTGAATGGAGATCTCCATGAAGAAGTGTACGTCGCACAGCCTCCTGGTTTTGTCATCACAGGCAATGAGCACAAGGTTCTGCGCCTCCACAAAGCTTTGCACGGCCTCCACCAAGCACGCAGGGCCTGGAATGCCAAGCTCGACGGCACGTTAGTGTCCCTTGGTTTCCAGAGGAGCGGCGCTGAACACGGTGTGTACACCCGGAACAGAGGAGGTGTCCGGCTGATAGTTGGCGTGTACGTTGATGATCTGATAATCACCGGCACAAGCAGCAATGACATTGCAACGTTCAAGGTGGAGATGAAGTCGAAATTCCAGATGAGTGATCTCGGGCTTCTTTCTTATTATCTTGGAATTGAGGTTAAGCAGCGAGCCAGCGGCATCTTCCTCTCACAGTCCGGCAAGGTGCTTGAACGTTGTGGTCTGGCATCATGCAACGCCAGCGCAACACCCATGGAGACACGCCTCAAGCTTAGCAAGACAAGCTCAGAGGAGAAGGTGGATGCTACTGAGTACAGAAGAATCATTGGCGCATTGCGATACCTGTTACATACCCGGCTGGACCTCGCCTTCTCGGTCGGGTATCTCAGCCGATTCATGGAAGAACCACACGAAGACCACCTTGCTGGGGTGAAACGTGTGCTGAGATACGTTGCCGGTACACAAGACCATGGTCTTCACTTCACCAGGCAGGGAGACGGAAAGCCCAAGTTCATTGGTTACAACGACGCTGATATGGCCGGTGACATTGATACGCGCAAGAGTACCAGTGGTGTCATCTTCTTTCTTGGCGGGAATCCTATCACATGGCAGTCATCCAAGCAAAGGGTTGTGGCACTGTCCTCATGTGAGTTGGAATACATCGCTGCAGCTTCTGCAGCATGTCAGGGTGTATGGCTGTCTCGACTCCTAGCCGACATGATCCGGGGGGGGGAGCCAAGCTCGCCAGAAATCTTGGTGGACAATCAGTCTGCCATAGCACTGAGCAGGAATCCTGTTTTCCATGACTGGAGTGAACACATTGATGTCGTCTGCCATAGCACTGAGCAGGAACCCTGTTTTCCATGACCGGAGTGAACACATTGATGTCCGCTATCACTTCATCCGGGACTGTGTTGAAGATGGGCTGATTGTTTTCAGCTACACGGAGACAGAGCAGCAGCTCGCAGATGGCCTGACCAAGGCGCTTGGCCGTGTTCGTTTTCAGAAGCTGCGCGACATGGTCGGCATCCAAGTTCAGGGTGATCGTGCTCAAGCTTAGGGGGAGAATGTTGGATAATCCTCCACACGAGTAGTTTGTTTTTTTTTGTTAGTTACTTTGTATGTTCTTTGGCTGAGCGGAATTGTAGAGGGCCGCACAACGTAGTCCGCGCGCGTCGCGCGTTGTGCGGCATGCTGCAAGTTGTGGTGCATGCCGCCCTGATCGGCCGCCTCGTCCGGCCCCAGTCTGTAATAAGTTTGTGTATAAATAGCTAAGCAATAGAATAAAAAAACTGCCACATTTTACGCAGCACAAATCTCACTTCCACTCATAGTTCATTCGAGTTCGTTCTCAAGTTTCTACCGACGACTAGATCGCGGTGATCTCCAATAAAATCAGCCATTTCGGCCTGCAAGGTTCAGAACTGACAGATTAGCACTAGCTATGGCCTATGGGCTACCAATAGTCGTTGGGTCTCACTAGCAGGCACATCAAGTAACTCATTGCTCGGAGAGAAAAGGGTTGCTGTTGAGAATCTGACCAATTTTTTATATTAGTAAGTCAGCTACATAATCATATACTGAGACCTAGGACTTTTCAATCTGCTCACGACACAAAATGAACTTAATGCACACTTCATGAACTATAATGATCTTATCAAATAATCAAATAACAAAGGAAGTTCCATTACAATTCAAAGTTCTAAACTAAGCAGTAAATTGTAAGCCAGACAAACTACTGACAGAAAACATTTTGAAAACGATTAGTAGCTTGCAAAATTTTATGGATACACATCATTTAACTAAGCAAAAGAGCACTCTGTTTTGTATGGCAATGCCATCTCAGTATGCTTTTTATTGCTGCTTTAGGGTATAATGTTATTTCGAAGGGGGGGTGGAGAGTTTTATATCCTGTTTTAGGGTACTAATGTTAACATCCCAATATGCAGGCAATCTGGGACACTGATCCTCATATACGATAATCAGATAGGGATAACAATTTACTGATCACAATTTGTCAGGTGTTCCTCACCGATCACAATTTGACAATAATCAGATAGGGAATAATCATATACACATGATATTCCATAAACAGAAACCAACACATCATAGTACCTGTCTGATGCTTATTTTTTGAATTCTATAAAGCAGAAAGTAAAATAAATTACCCTTACATCTTGAAACAAAATCTTGAAAGATGATCTATGGATTCAATACTCAATGGTCCCTAACATGGAGAGAAAGAACCTTCTCTACTCCAAGAACCCTAGATCCAATGAACGATTGACTATGCAGAAGACATGAGCAAGACATAGATTCTCTACTCCAAGAACCCTAGATCCAGAGAACGATTGACCATGCGGAAGACATGAGCAAGACCCTTCTCGCCGCAAGAAAGACGAGAGGGGGAAGGAGGAGGAAGACGAGGCTTACCGGCGAGAAGCGGCCGCGGAACGTAGAGGTTGCAGGGGAAGGGAATGTCGTCTCCGTTGTCACCGTACTCCCGGTCGTGGCGCCGTTGCTGCTGTTCTTCAAGGTCGTGCCGCCTCGTGCCGCTGCCACGCGCCCGCTTGATCCGACGCCTCCTCCTACCGCCTCCGCACGCCCGCTTGATGCGCCGCCTCCTGTAGCCGTCGCGCGCCCGCTCGAGCGGCTGCCTCCTGTTGATGCTGCGCGCCCGCTCGAGCAGCCACCACCGTGCGCCGTTAGGGTTTGGCGAGGTAGAGTCAAGAAGAAACGCGAGCTTCCGAGAGAGAGAGAGAGAGAGAGAGAGAGAGAGTCGGGAGGATTCTATCCACCGGGTCGGAGGTCGGGATTTCTTCCGGGCCATGGAGAGAAGGAAAAAACATTCTGGTCCTGTTTTTGCTGCCGGGTCGGGCCTAACCGAACGAGCTATTTATTCGCGGGCTGGCTTCGCGACGAGCCGTTCGGAACCGGCCGGAATGGGTCGTTCCGGGGCTCATTCCTGGGCTACCGAACGAGCCCCTAATGTATTTTCCTTGAGAATCTAAAATTGAATTGGCTTTTGAATGGGATGTATAGGTAGTTGTTACAAAATTGTACTATCGAGACATTCACACTTGTTCGGTACTCACAATCTTAACTTATGTATGACTATAAAACATTCATGTGTTTAATGTAAAGTTGAATTATGATATGTTTGCTGCTTAGATGTCTTCATGTGTTACATCATACCAATATACCGTGTTTCTTACAACAAGTATTGCAGTTTGGGAAGAAACTAGGAAAGTGATGTGGAGCATTGACCTATTGTATGGTTCTGGCTCATTTTCCTTATCCCCTCACATCCATAAGACCATAACCTCATAACACCGACCTGTTGTATGGCCCTAGCGGTGAAATAGGAGTATGAAAGAAAAAGGCACAATCGACATGGCATATTTTGAACATAAAGAATAAACAGTTTTAGATAACCTTTTTTAGCTCTTCTCTTGAAGATGCTCTTACAAGGTTTTCTATGGTTGAATGGTAAATTTTTGCTAGTGTAGCCTTCTCGTTCCCTAACAAAATGAGCGTACGAACTGCACCTAGTGAGAGAGGAACGGTGTATGCCGAGGCAACCAATCAAATGCTCTACCGGGCCATATTGTGCGTACGCAGTGAATCAAACAACAAACCTTTGCATGCCGTCAGTCAGAAAACCGAACAGCATGCCTGGCTCGCTGATGCGGTGCAGGTGCGAGCCGTGCAAGAAACCAATCAGGCCCCAAATGAATAGCGCATGAAATATCTTTTTACTCATGGTACGAAATTAATTTCCGTGCCTACTGATCCAGTGTAAAATTTCTCATGTGCAAGAAGTGTTGTTGCGACTTTATGAAATGGAAAGGATATTGAAATTTGATTAGCAACAAAGGCATTATAACTGAGGGACCACCTTAACTTCACGCATGTAACCCTTCCATCCTCGGCAACCAAGCCGAGTGAACGGACACGGACACGGACCTCGCCTACTCCTGCGAGTTGTCCGCCGCCTCCGCCCCTCCGCGCCGGAGACTGGTCGCCTCCGTCCAGATCGGGCACCTATCCTTCCGCTTCCGCCACAGTTCTACCTCTCCTCCTCCTCCCACTGCCGCCCTCCCCTCCCCGACCGCCACCGGAGGAGAGATCGATCCGAACTCAAACCGACTCCTGCACGTCTTCATCGGCGAGGAACTCCCATGCTATATGGTTGAGTCGCCCCCTACTTCCGGCGGGATTCAATTCCACCGCTGCGGGAAGGAGGTGTCTATCCGCCCGCCCGGTGTCCACGCTTGATTGCTGATACCTGAGAGCAGCGGGGGAGGTTCAGCCAAGGAGCTATGGCGTTGGAGCTGGGGCAGCAGACGGTGGAGCTGGGCGCCTTGGTGCGGCGGGCGGCCGAGGAGTCGTACCTGGCGCTGCGGGAGCTCGTGGAAAAGTCGCGGGCGGAAGCAGAGGCAGAGGCCCAAGGGAAGGAGGGGCCGCAGAGGTCTGACACCCAGAAGAAGATCGACCTGCTCAAGTTTGTCGACCGCACGCGGCAACGCATGCTTCGCCTCCATGTCCTCGCCAAGTGGTGCCAGCAGGTTTGTGCCTTTGAATTATCAGTTTACCACATACCTATCAGTCACCGCAGCCGTCCTGGTTGTTTAGGGTTAGAGATGCAAATTTTGTTGTTAGTTTCGTTTGTACAATAATTATTTAGCACCAATCACAATTTATTGATCGTTCTGGCCGTAAAAACTGTTATTTATATGCATTATTAGAGTGAAAGTAGTGTTTTCTTTAGACATAGTTGAATTGAGAAAACTGTTTGCAATGATATAAGTTGTGACTTTTAATGGCAGCCCTTTCAGTAGTCTGCTGTGAGACTGAAATTATAACATTGCAATTCAGTATTATAGTTTCATCTGCCGTTTTGAATACAATTTTAATATGGGATTATGATCAGTGCTGTTGTTGGTTCCCGAATGCTGTGTGTAAAAAGACCCTGGTCTTATAGTTGGTCTTACTTTTGAAGTGAAGGGATATAGCAAAAAGGTTTTACTTAGTGCCATCCTGTTATGCTGATCTTGTAGGGGGTTTGTAACAGTTCTTAAGCTGTAGCCTTGAATCAAAAATCCATGAAAACTCCTGGAAAAGTAAAAACTTGAAATAAATGCAATGATGTGTTTTTCTTACCAGGCTGTTTCTCCATAGCCTTCACTTTCTGTGGTGTGTCCATACATCCTTGTTTGTTCTGATCGTGGTTGTAGGTTTCATTTGTCTTAGTGTTTGGGTGGAGCATATGTAACGTAAACCTAGTACACTAAAGTAACTTTATTACACTGTCTTTTAGTTTTTTTGACACAGTCGTAATCAGATCCCCTGTAATGAGAAAATAGAGACATGCAAATCTCATACACCACCCAACCAACCAACTGTAATTGGATTCTAATCATGGTCTTGTTTTCTTGTGTCTTTGCCTCCACCGTTGTCATCCACGTGCAACCAAACCTCGCAGCCGCAGCCACAGCTGCCCTCGCGTGACTACCTGGCAACCACCCTTGCTCAATGACCTCGCTGGTACCTTCGTGGACTACCTTGTTGCACTCTCGAGGGATTGACCTCGATGCCAACATCATGGAATGGCCTAAATTCCACAAGCATCCACCACGACTTTCGCCTATTCCTGAGATCCAGTTGCTATTCTGGCATGCAGCATCAAGAATGGAAACAATTCTTTTTCCTTCCTAAGAACTGGTTGCTCTCTTCCATCTATCACTGAGCTGAACCAAACAAAAATAGCCATCCCGATTACGTAAACTGTGGTCTGATTGCATTTAGATTTATGATACATTTTTGTTGGGCAAGTCAATTAAAAGATAATTTGTAATCAGGCAACAGTGTGCACCTTGACACCTAGGCAATGCCAAGACGGTATTGTTATGGCTGGAATTAGGGGAAAGATAATTAACAAGATAGATCGACTAACTCGTCAGGCTGAGTAGTATTTAGGATCTGTTTCTTGCTTGATTACAAATGGCGTGCCTGGTCTCTTTTTATAGATTGGCCTTTCTTGTCTCCTAACATATCTTTAACCGAATCTTCTTAACTTATCTCTTGCCTAACAACTAATGCTAATCCAGTCCATGATGCTGTTCGGTTGCTACAGTAACCGCATGAACAGCACACGCCCGACTATTGAATGAGTTATCTCTAATCTGGTGGCCCCAGGCCAGCAGGTCTCACACCATAAAAGGTAAGTTGACACCACGGCCCTAAGGTGAATCGGAGCAGCAAAGCGGCGACCAGACACCTTGGTGCCACCTTGAATACTATGTACTCATTCCGGGAGCCGCCTTGAAAACTATGTATTCATTCCGGACGCCCGCTGGAAAACTTTGTATTCAAATCTTATTTCATTCCTCTAGAAACTTCATCATGTTAATAGATGGCTGATGATTCCCGTTCTCTTCTTGGCACGGTTGCGGTGGCTATCTCACTATCCTTCCCTGCATGTAATGGCTGACCTGCACGTGCACTCCCTGTGAACTGTCACTGACAATTCTCCTCTCCTAGATACGGCTGTGGTGGCTGCCTCACTATCCTCCTCTGCAAGTAATTGCTCACCTGAACATGCATTCCTGGCAAAGCTGAGGCCCTCGTGCCTGGCAGCATGGAGAATCTCATGCTCGGCAGCTCATCAGATATTCTCATTCCTCAATGCCCCATGGCTGGCCTTGTGCTCCCCTTGCACAGGTCAAGCTTTGTGGCGTTCCTATTCTCAAGCTTGTATATTAGGTCTGCCTAATACTTCCCCTTTCCTATTTGTAGTTCTGCTTGTAACTTGTTGTATTCCTGGATCTTGGGCAGTAGTGAGAGGGGTGGATGTCTAGCCCATGTTGAGAACTGACATCAACGGCTTCTCCTTGTTTCTTGCATATCTGTTTGTTGATGAAACCTCTCTTTATATAGAGAAGTGGTTACTTAGCAGCCAAGTAACTAGCATATTGTGTTGTCTAATAGATTAAAACTGAGCTTGACACTCCTTCCCTCTTCTTACCTGATCTATCCTTATCTAGTGGACAAGCTAATCAACACGTAGTGGACGTTGCATGACAACACTATATTTCTTTTTCAGATGAGGAAAATGGAAGTCCCTTTTTCTGTTATTGTATTTTTCACTCACTACTCCATACGTCATGCTGAAAGAGTTGTCTAATCAGTGACATACATACTGTTATAGGGTTGATCCATTTCACAATGTTTGTCTCATCAGCATACCTAGGTGGCATAATGTTTGAGAAATATTTTATAGATTTGAATTAAATTTGTATGCATTGGATATATTGATAATGATCTGCCTATAGCAATCAAGTTTGATCAACTTTTCTTAAAATTTACTTATGTTTTTTAGCTGCGTTGGCTGGTGAACGCGAGAACAGTGGGGAAATACTTCAGAATTGTGCCTCATTGGTGTATGGAATGTAGGGGGTGTAGTTAGTGAATGTTGTGAAAGGAGCGACAATTACAGAATTCTGTTTAGTTATTCAGAACTTCTCTCATTTATTATTTTGATTATGACTTTCCTGATTTTGTTACTGAAATATTCTCTTTGATTTTTTTTTGGTTTCAGGTTCCCTTAGTTCATTATTGCCAGCAACTTGCGTCAACGCTATCTAGTCATGAGACATGCTTCACCCAAACAGCAGACTCGCTGTTTTTTATGCACGATGGCTTGCAGCAGGCTCGTGCTCCCATGTTTGATGTTCCATTTGCTACAGAAGTCCTACGTACAGGAAGTTATAGGAGATTGCCAAAATGTACAGAGGAAATAGGTAATCAGAATACACTTTTTCAAGATGAACGGAAGTCTACCTTGAAGAAGTTGAACACCCTTGTAAGGGGAAAATTACTTGAAACTTCACTTCCTAGAGAAATATCTGAGGTTTCAGTGACTGATGGGATAGCCAATCTTCGTGTTGATGGAGAGTTTAAAGTTCTTCTCACATTGGGCTACCGTGGACATTTCTCATTGTGGAGGATATTGCACATGGAGCTACTTGTTGGCGAAAAGACCGGACCTATTAAACTTGAAGAGACAAGAAGATATGCTTTGGGTGATGATATTGAACGGAGAATGGCTAACACAGATGATCCCTTCATGATTTTGTATACAGTTTTGCATGAATTTTGCATCTCTCTTGTTATGGATACTGTAATTAGGCAGGCCAATGTTTTAAGGCAGGGTAGGTGGAAAGATGCTATAAAATCTGAACTTATATCAGATAGTAGTGTATCACAAAGTGGGAGTGCCGCTCCAGAGCAGCTTGGGCAGGATGGGGATCTTGATCTCACTGGATTTAAGATACCTGGTTTGAAATTGAATTACTGGCTAGATGACAAAAGCACTGGCTCTGCAGAATCTGATCTATCCCCATTTATCAGAATTGAAGCTGGGAAGGACATGGTGATTAAGTGTCTGCACAGCTCATTTATATTGGATCCTCTTACTGACAAAGAAGCTGTTCTTTCCATTGACATGAGTCGCATTGATGTCGAAGCACTAGTTCTGAAAGCAATTGCTTGCAATAGGCACACACGTCTCTTGGAAATCCAGAGGGAATTGAACAAAAATGTCCAAATATCTCATTCACCTACTGATGTTTCCCTGAAACGAGAAGTTCATGCAGATGGCTTATGTAAGGTAAGTTTTTGTTAGTGCAAAGCAACTTGTGTTTGTGGTACTATATTGATCGTGAAAGTGAGGAAATGCTTTAATTTCTATCTAACATCTTTTCCTTATATTCATTTTAACTGAACTTAGATTGCTATTTAGTTGGGAGTTGCAATTTCGTCTCTTGGTTGCTTGATTTCATGTTGTCTTTCTTCTTCTTATCTATGTGTATAAATTGTGCAGAAAATGGGTGAAAAGAACTTTGAGAATCATTGTACAAATGAATTGCTTCAAGTCAGGGCATATGGGAAATCATATATTCACCTTGGAATTAATATCAGGTCTCATATTTGCTTGCTCCGTTATTAGTCTTCATACCTTACAACCCAAATGATATGTGTTGATTTATCTTTTTTCACAATTTCAGTTCCTTGATATTTGATGCAAGATTTGGATCATTGATTTTGTGCAATATACTAGTAAAATTTGTGAGGAACTTAAATGTTTTGTAATGTTTTTTTTTGTCAGAAGTCTAATGATATCATTTTTTTATGAGCACATGTTATTTAATGCATAGCAATTGGCTATTTTCAATGTTTGACCATTTATTATGATGGCTGCCTACATCTGTATTTGGACTTGCAGATCCAATCTCTTTTTTTACCATGTGTTAGTGCATATCTGCTCTTTGACATGAATAGGATCTGCTTAGACACATCCCAACAGTCAACCTCTTCCTGATTCCTTATGCTTTTCTTTTCCTTTTGTTATCATTTGTAAACATGTCGGATTCTATGTATCTCCATATCAGAAGATAGCCTAACTGCGAGATTTTTGCTATTTTACCCACGTAACCAGTTGGCTTCGGCGGAATGCCCACAAATTCAGTATACCATACAGTCAAATGCCCATTGGCTCTTTTTCGGAAGCAGTTGCCCTTCTTCCTCCTGCCACCATGCGCCACCTACCCTGAAAGCTTGTCGGCTGGTCTCGCCACCTGCGCGAGCTCACTGCCCTTCGCCGGCTCCTCCTCGGCCTCCGTCCGGGGATGGAGAGTGGAGGAAGGGCCGCTCGGACGCCACCACCTGCTCGAGCACGCCGGTCCACCCGCCACCGTTGTGGCGCGAGCCAAGTCCGCTTGCTGTCGGCCATGGGCGTGTTCGCCCACCACCGCCCGGGCGCCGCCGGCTCACCAACCCACCCGGTCCTGCCACTCGCTGGCCCGCTCAAGCAAGCATGCCGTCGCGTCTAGCTGCCAGGCCGCTACCTCTGCCGGTCCGAGCCGGGCGACCTCAAGCTCGGCGTGGTAGGCCCACGCGCCGCCGCCACTAGCTTGTGTCCCCGCACGGTGAGCCGGAGCTAGGGTCAGCTCGAGCTCAGCGCGGCGCCCGTACGCCACTGCTGCCACTAGCCTACGCGGCCGGTCGGAGCCAAGGCCGGCTCGAGCTCAGCACGGCTGGCCCGTGCGCCGCTGCCGTGCATGGCCGGCCGGAGGCAGGGCGAGCTCGAGCTCGAGCTCAGCGCTTCGGCCGGTGCGCCGCCGCCGCAACTAGCATGCGCGCCCATGCGGCCGGCCCAAGTCAGGGCGAGCTTTGAGCTCAGCGCTGCGGCTGGCTGCGCGCTCGCGGCGGTGGGCTCTAGAGCAGCCATGGCTGCCGGTTTGAGGAAGAAGATGGGGCGGGGCAGTTTGGTCTAACAAAGAGCCAATGGGCATTCTACCGTATGGTACACCGGATTCGTGGGCCTTCTGCCGAAGCCCACCGGTTACGTGGGTAAAATAGCAAAAATCTCCCTAACTGCCATGGAATTTGAAATCCAACATGCCCAAAAGGAGTATTTCAGAGAAAGTCATGTGTTCATTAGATGAGCCCACAACTTGTTACTACCTTAACTGTTCTGGCTGTGAACATGGTTAAATAATATATCTAGGACTGTTAGGTGTTGTACTCGCATGTCCAATCTTTGTGGTATTTTTTTTATATATATTATAACTAAGTTAATTTCTAATGTTCTAGTGGGTAGAGCATTATTATATTTCAATCCAAGTTTTTAAGATGTTAACAACCAGCATTTTTCTGAATAGTTTTTTTCTTCTCAAACATGCAGTAGAGCTGCGTATCATTTCATTAATAGAAGATGTTAGAATACAACACACACAAACCCCCAAATAGGTAGCAAAGATAAGTGTCCAAAAGTAACTACCATACATATTTATTTTGCATTACTCTAATGATGGTTATGAAGGAACCTAGGTACCTCTTGTAGCCTTAGAGAAGCATGGAGATCATTATCCCACCTTTTCTTTTTGTTTAATGATTCCTTAATCTTTGTGAATAAGATTCCGGGTACTGTATTACAAATAAATTCTTTACCTGTATCTGTATTCGGTTCAGCTCAACCCATTACTTCCTAATTTTTTTCTTATTTGTCGCAACTATAGGAATGGCCGCCTGCTCCTGCAAGCATCAAAAAATGTATTGCCACCTTCTGTGTTATTTGAATCTGAAGAAGCTCTAAACAAATTTAGTATAACAGCAAGCGAGGTATTTGTGGGGTTAAGGACAAAAAGCATCCTCCACTTATTTGCTGCAACTGGAAGATTTCTGGGTCTGAAGGTTGTCAATTTAATCTACCGCCTCACGTCAAATTTTTATTTGCTCCCTTTTGTGTTCTTGAACCTTATGCCTTCTCATTAGTTATAAGCTCACAGAGCTTGTTCTCACAAGATGTTCTTTTTGTGAATTACAGTATTTTATCCTTGTTTTAATTAATTATCTTGAAACTCGTAGGGATGTTTGTTCTTCTATAGTAGTAGGCTAGTAGCACACTTGCCAAGAATTAAAAGCCATACTTGTTTTGGAATCCCAAGGCTAACTAGTTATATGATTTTTTTTGTATATTTACTTCATATGACCTACGGCTCAAAATCTTTTCAACTTGCTTATGGTATGATATGTAAATAGCATATACTTAAATGTGAATGGTATGTGATATGTTTGAAGATTGGTGTGAATAAACTGAACTATTTCTTTGTTCATGCAATGAGTAATTCACTGTAATTTTAATACATGTTATTACATTAACATGTCATCATCGTATTTGAACCTAATGTTGGATCTGTTCAGCATTTGCTTTACTCTTATAGACAACTGGTCCTTGCTGGGCATGTTTTCATTGGCACACTTACTTGAAACATTAATTAAGGAAAAATGTTATTGCTATCTGTGCCCTTTTATCTCGCATACATATTGTGAATTGTTTCATTTTCACCACATTTCATATATTACTTGCGGACAACTCATAGTATTATTTACTGTTGCCTTCTAAAAATTAGTGATTGTCTATTTTTGTGGCAAATTTAGCTTGCTATGTGTTGTATCTTGTCATTGAATATATATATATTTAGGAAGAAGAGGTAAAAAGTTAGGGCTACAAGAAAAGTTAGTAACACTAAGCAAATATTCAATGGTCTCTTTGGTGAACAGACCTATCATGTTTGTAAGTAGAAAGATAATTGCTAAATCAATGATGTCTCTTGTTATTTCAGGTTTACTCTCAATTTCAGGTTACTCTAAAGATTCCAAAATCTGTGTTATATAGTTCAGATTTTATGGTCATGGGGTTTCCTCAGTGTGCAAATGCCTATTATCTTTTGATACAACTTGATAATGACCTTAAGCCTGTTTTTCATTTGCTTGAGACACGGGTCAATGAAAGTAACAAGTCTAATGCCGATGCTACTACTGGGGCTAAAGAAGCCATAAGGTTTAATAGAATTGACATTAGCAATATGCTAATAGGTGAAAATGAATGCCCATTCAATGCTGAGAAGGTAATACAAGACATGGATAGCTCTTACCCAAATATTGAAGGTAGAACACTCAAGCAAATGGGAAATGGGGAGCTTCTATCCTTAGTACCGTCATTCTCACATTTTGTTTCTGCTGCTAATGAAGTATTCAGATATGATCAATGTACTTCAGCTACAGAAAATGAACTTTTGCCACCTCAGAATTTGTCCTCTACTCAGTTGACTTCTATACAAGTTGGTCTTGAGGGAGTCAGTGGTACATCTGGCCTGCCTGATCTGGACCCTATGGAGGTTATGTGCAGTTTGAGTTATGCAAAGGATACAACTGTCTATTCTGGTTCAGATCCTGGAGGAGTTTCATTCATATCTTCAGACTGTAAATCTTCTCATGATATAAGCTCTTTGAGATTTTCAGGAGGCTATGGTATTGGGGATGGTTGTAAATCTGCTCACTTTATTCCTTCAGATGCCCAAAGAGGTATATGCTCCCTTTACCACTTGAAACCCCTGTTTTTTTTTGGCTGAATTTGTATTTTCCAATATCCAAATGTCTGTATCATTTAATGTTGATTTTTTAATTAATGATTGCTCTTCTTGAGACTCTTTTTGGCACATTGCAGCATTGGGAAATATCTCCACTGCAAAATCTGGAGGTGCTTCTAGAAAACGGGTTCTTTCAGAATTTTTGTTGAGTATTCCATCATTACAACAATCAAGAATCAGTGATGGGCCAAGAAAACGAAGAGAAGTGCCAGAACAGATAAAGGATAGTGTTCTTAAGGCACATTCATCGCATAAACAACCTGGAAAACCTCTCACTTATGACAATATACTTGCAGATGAAAATCTTTGTGTCACATCATCTATTTATGCTTCTGTACTTCGTCATGTCATAAAGCACTGTTCACTTTGCATCAAATATGCTCAGCTGACTGCTCAGATGGATTCTCTTGGCATCCCATATGCAGAAGAAGTAGCCGTGCAGAGTCCATCCTCTAATCTTTGGTTGCGGTTACCTTCTCTCAAAGATGATTCCTGGAAACTTGTATGCTTACACCTTGGTAAAGCAGGACGTATGTCTTGGGATGTTAGGGTCAGCGATTCATATTATGGTTCGCTCTTCAAATTCCATGGAGGCGGCAGTGCTACAGAGTGGGGGTCCGGTGTCCGGATAGCAGACACACCAGAGGTAGATTCACATATCACTTTTGATGATGGTGGGGTTGTTTTGACTTACCAAACTGTTGAGGCTGATAGTATCCAGAGGCTTGTCTCAGATTTACACCGACTTTCAAACGCTCGTTCATTTTCTCGTGCAATACGGAGATTGATTGGTGTTAAAGTTGAAGACAAACTAGATCAAAATGTGGCACCTGTAGAGACAAAGTTACATCCTGCAAGGAAAGGTAGCAGGCACAGGCTATCTGAACAGATGAGGAAGACTTTCAGGATCGAAGCTGTTGGTTTGATGAGCTTGTGGTTCAGTTATGGTGCCGTACCTATGGTTCACTTTGTTGTTGAGTGGGAGGCTGGCAACGGTGGTTGTACAATGCGTGTATCTCCAGATCAACTTTGGCCACACACAAAGGTATTCCACATGACATGTGTACATTATACGAAATAGTGTGCTGCTATTTTGCTTTGCTGCTTTCCTTTCAGCAGTAGTGTTCATTATCGTAGCACACCAATTTGTTGGCCAAAAGTTGACCACATAAAACTTGGTTTGGCAAGTGCTAATTGGCTAGCATAAGATCAAAACTGATTGTCAGTTAGCATGTTATATCACAAAACTAGAAGTTTGGATATTTTACCCCCATGGCAGAATCTTATACGCTATTTATTTATATATTATATATAATTGAGTTCATGTAATGCAGCTTTTGGAGGATTTTGTAAACATGGGTGAGGTAGCATCATTCTTGGACTGCATCAGACTAACAGCTGGGCCATTACTTGCTCTTAATAGTGCAATACGCCCTGCTAAGATGCCTATAACAGTTCCTGCTGGTGGCAGTTCTGTACCAAAGCAAAACAACATTCTGTCACAGGGGACAACAAAAAATGATACATCATCTACTACTATGCAAAATGTACCTGCCCCACTGGGCCCTGGAGCAGCCCATTTTAACACTCATCCTCAGAGCCCCATGCTTTCTGCTGCAGGGCGTGGCCCTGGATTTGTTCCTAGTTCATCTCTGCCGTTTGATGTTTCTGTTGTGCTTCGTGGACCATATTGGCTACGCATCATATATCGCAAGATTTTTTCTGTTGATATACGCTGCTTTGCTGGGGATCAGGTATGGCTGCAGCCAGCAACCCCTCCAAAAGGCGGACCTTCAGTGGGTGGATCTTTACCGTGCCCACAATTTCGACCTTTCATAATGGAGCTTATTGCTCAGGGTTTAAATGCTTTTGAACCCAGTACAAATGCTAGACATGGTGTTGCACAGTTGAAGGCCAATGCCAATACTGCTTCAGGAAGTCAGCAACCAACCCTTGCTCCAAACCGCTTTAATGGTACTCATGGTGTAACTATTTCTAGGCCAACTTCAAATGTTGGTAATCAGGTAGCAGCCAGTTTCAGTCGAGCAGGTGGTGCCATAGTTGCTTCAAAATCTGCTTCAGGGATTGCTGGGGCCCTCACAAACCTTTCTCCTGGAACCAATGTTCCTGCTCACGTGAAAGGTGAATTGGGCACAGCTTTTACCGGTCTTGGTGATGATGGTGGCTATGGTGGTGCCTGGGTTCCTCTTGCTGCTCTTAAGAAGGTGTTGCGAGGCATACTTAAGTACTTCGGTGTTCTATGGTTGTTCTCACAATTTCCTGAACTTGTGAAAGAGATATTAGGGTCAATTTTTAAAGAGAATGAAGGGTCACTTCTAAATTTGGATCAGGAGCAGCCTGCTTTGCGCTTCTTTGTTGGGTAAGAAGCAAATTATTTAGATTCTGTAGTAGTTTTACCAATGCAAAAAAATCCAAAGCATCCAACTTCTCAAATATACTGATGTGAATAGTGTGGGTTATACACAGGTTTACATGTCTGCTCAATAGACGAGTAACATCACATACAGGAATTTCATAGGGGTTGTGCATAGTTAAGATAATTTGATTCATATATTAAGCTTTTCATATTATTTTCTTCCTTTGGGCTTGTGTGATAGTGTTTTATCGTAAGATTTGACGTAATGTTTCTCTCTGGTAACACATGCTGGTAGTTATCTACTATTTAGGCATTTACAGCATTTGATTTTACTTATGTTTCCCATGACTTCTTATATTCACTGAATCTACGTGGTGCACACTTCTTTTCCTAATACTTCTGTGTGACCATTGTACAATATGCTTAATGATTATAAACACAAAGTAAAAGGAACTTTGAAGCATGTGTTGGTATGTCTCTAATTCTATATCCATTGGTTTGGGTTTAATTTTAGTGCCGTTAGACACCAAGTGCCACAGTCATTTTTCCATCTGGAATGGGTGCTAGCTATCATGTGCAATTTGTACTTTCACATCTTTTGAAATCAAACTGTCTTATTTCTTATACATAAATTATATTTGATCTGATCATGTGCCTTTCCCCTCCCCTTTGTTGCCCTGCAGTGGTTATGTGTTTGCAGTTAGTGTTCAAAGAGTTCAACTGCTTCTTCAAATCCTTAGTGTAAAACGATTTCACCCCCAGCAACAGCAGCAGCAGCAGAAAACTCAGAAATCACCTCAGGAAGAGCTACCAGCATCTGATATAAATGAAATATGTGACTTTTTCAATAGGAGAGTTGCCTGTGAACCATATGATGCTTCTAGGGTTGCTTCATTTATCACTTTGCTTACATTACCCATTTCAGTTTTACGAGAATTCGTAAAGTTATTTGCATGGAAGAAAAGTCAGTACCAGGGCCATGGGGAAATTTCTGGCACACAGAGGTCTCGGGTTGAACTCTGTTTAGAAAAGCATCAAAGATCTGTTTCAGGTGATCACTCCGGGAGTTCGTCACCATCAAAGAGCAACATTAAGCATGACAGAGCCAATCGTTCAGTAGAGTTTGGCCTAAGTTTTATACTCGATCATGCTCTTATACGTCCTTTGAGTGTGTCTGGTGGTGCTTCCTGGTTGCCATATTGTGTATCTGTAAGACTGAGATACACCTTTGGGGACACTGGTCAGATGTCATTCCTTTCAATGGATGGGAGCCATGGGGGTAAAGCTTGCTGGCTGCGATATGAAGATTGGGAAAGATGCCAGCAAACAATTGCCAGAGCAGTGGAAACTTTAAATAATTCTCCTGCCACTGGAGATGCAGGCCAGGGAAGACTAGGAATGGTTGCGGAGCTGATCCAGAAGCAGCTGCAGCTTTCCCTACAGCAGCTTAGAGATGCTACCCTTTCTGCTGGTCCTAATATATCATGACATTAGTAATTATATATTACAGCTGGCAGGTTAGGTAATATGTTCCGTCAAGTTTTGCTCGTAGAAAGGTCTAAATGTGCTCGACAGTGGGTGACACAGGGCTTCGCTGAAGGATTTGCGATGTACATCGCATAAGTTTGTACATAAATGTTGTGTTGACTTCAGCTTTGCCATACTCCTGATTACAGTTATTGCATCTCCAAAAGCTTTTTGACCCCGTGCTCCCCTAATGAAGTAGATAAGATGGAATAATAAAAAAGACTTACATGTGTGCCATTTCAAAAGTTGCTCCTTATCTGCATGTCACTGAAAAGTTCGTTCGTGTACGTCACCAGTCTAAACTTTATGGTACTTCCTATTTTTCAGTCAACTGAACTCGGGTTTCGCGTTTCGAATTTTCTACTTTTTTTACGCCTGTTATTTTAAGAGAAAATAGTGCAAAAGAGAAAATAGTGCAAACAAAATGATAAAATACAAATTTTTTTATAGGAATATATAAGATCAAATTTTAGAGTGCATCTTCTTATTAAGACACATAGCCCTACAAAATTTTTAAACTTCAAATCAAATTAAATCACATTAGAAATTTTCACACCCGTTAGCACCATGCCAACTCGCGACCTGCTCCCACCTCGTGTGCATGACCGCGACCCGCAGTGCGCCCTGCTCGGTGCCAACAGCGACGCGGCGTCGACTGAAGCAAATTGTTCCTTTCAGTCAAGGAAGGAAAAACGAAACTTTATTGTCCCACAAGCCATTCCATTTTATATCTGTTAGTTTTACACCATTTGACGTCTTGATAGGTGAAGCCCATGCAGTGAAAATGACCATCTTGCTCTTGTTATTGTTTTGTTTCAATGCACGTTTACGGACTCCACAAAAATACAACGAACATATATTAAACGTTTTTCCTTGTCGTCAGTCGACTGAAACCAACACTTGGTTCAGTCGAGCGGACGCGATGTGCCGCGATAGGAGGGCGTCGAGCGGGTGTGGCGTGCGCAGGACGCACGGAGCGCGCGTGGGCACGAAGCCAGCGGGCACGATGTGTGTCGGTGTATGAGAACCATTTAGTAGGATCACTTTTTCCGAGAGGATCGGGAGCTATGGATCAAGGAACGAATCCCTAGAGGAACACATAATGACATACGATTTACCGAGGTTCGGACCACCGTGAGGCGTTACCCTACGTCCTTGGTTGCCCCCGTGGGGCGCCATGCCTCCCACACGGCAACCGAGGGAGGGAGTTAAGTCTCCCAACCATCCGTGTGGGTCCCGCGATCACGTCCCGCGCCGCGCGGGCACGCTAGGGTTACGAGGCGTGCTGCCCCGCTGGCGGGTGGTGGCTTCTCTCGCACACCCTTGGACTAGCTGGACTGGCCTAGCCCACCACGCGTGGTGACCTGCTACGGACGGGCCGCTCACGATGGCCCGTGGGAACTCCCGTTCCCAGTACACCGAAGGAGCCCGCGACCCCGATCGCCGATAGAGGGGTCGGGTTGGTGACTCGGGTGTCATGTCGATCTCTCGAGCCAGCGTCCTTGCGCGTCGCGAGTCTTTAGGAGCCGAAGCGCCCGCTTCGACCGCGGTCGTGGTGATTCCCACACCTCGGGAGGCGAGGCGTCGCGCCGGGGGATAAAGCCGGCGTCGCAGCGTGTGGCATTTCGCCACGTTCTCGATGCGCACTCGGCTCTTCTTCTCACTCCGGCTCCTTCACATTTCCTCTCCTTCAGATCCAAGTGCGAGAGTTCCTTCCATGCTTTGAGATGGCCTGCCGCCATTCGTCTTCTCGTTCGCCTTCGCACACGGGCGCGATAGGCTCTTCCGGGTCCCACCACCGTGGCTCATCGAGCCAAGTCCCACGAGCCCCCGTCCTTTGTTGCTGCCTTCGGCCTATCCATCGAAGGCTGCCTTGAATCAGGTGCGCCCGTTTTGCGTCACCGATGGCTGATCCAACTATTCGTCCCTGCGACTAGCCACAACGGAGGTGCGGCCCGCTGAGGATGACCACGAAATCGTCAACTACGCTTTCTTTCGGACGGCGGTGCTGTTTCCGCCGTTCTCCGATCTCTTATTGGAGGCGCCGGGGAGCTACCAGCTACGGATGGTGCACCTATGTGTGAACACCGTCCTTGTCCTCGCCATCTTCGCGCACCTCCGTGAATCTTTCGTAGGGGTAATGCCGTCGGTGTGCGTGTTTAGGTGGTTGTTCCGTGTGACCTTGCATGGCGGGACCGATGATCCTGTGGGGTCCGTTCAGTTCTCCGTCCGCATCCGCCTCTTCTACATCGAGCGGGGTCTCTCCGACAAGGTGGACGAAGGGAAGAAGGGGTGGATATACCTGACCGTAGGCCCATCCCACGGCCGTCTCCGCTTGCCGTGACACATGCCGAAGATCGTAGCGGAGTTCGAGAGCAGGTGTCGGAGGCGGACCTACGTTTGGAGCTGGTGTTCTAGCGTATTCTTGCCCTGAAGGCGGTGAGGCTCAAGGGGAGCCAAGTCTTGTACGATTTTTGTCGACCCGCATCGCGCCGCTCGTCCGCACCCGAAACCACTTGGCTGTACACGGACTACACGGATGCGGTGCGGACCGTGCGTGGACGTGGCAGCGAGTTGCCGGACAGCGTGCTAGGGGGCCGCCTTCCGGTTGTTGTTGGGGCGCAACATGCCCCATCCGATGGAGTTTCGGGCGGAAGCGGGGCCTTGCACCACCGGCCATGCAAGTTCACCATTATCGACGCCATGTCGAAGCTTAGTTGCCTAGAGCCGCGGGCGGGCCAACCCGCGCCGGCGCGTCACAGGGGCCCATCCCCTACGAGAGGGGCGCCCGCCTCCACCGACCGTCGGTCGCTCCAAGGAACCTGGGTCGGTGGTGGACCCCAAAGGGAAGGGGAAGGCCCGGATACCGCCGTTGTCATCGGACTCCGGCGATGATGATCGCCGGCGAGGCGTGAAGCGGGGCGCGGCGCCATGCACGGCGACGCGAGAGGACATTTCGGCCCTCTTGGGGGGCCAAGCCACGCCGGGTCGGTGGGCACCGAGTCCACTAACGTGCCGCCATGCAAATGGCATCGATTGAAGAAGTGACCTTCCGTGTTTTCTCGTTCGCGTCCTTGTCGGCTCCATGTGTTTTGCTTAGCTCATTTGGCTGCTTCTTTTTCTTTTGAATAGGGCACCGCCCTTCCCAAGATGCCCGGGCAGACCGGGAGGCTAGTTTCGGCGGTGGAGGGTCCATCGGTGCCGATGCGGTGGAGACCCGAGGGCCATTGCTGCTGGCGGGTGGTGGTGGTCCAAGCTGGTGGCCCCCGTCGGGGTCGCTCATTATACTCAAAGCCCGTGGCACGAGAGGCACGCTCTAGTGGATCTGGTGATGGTAATGGGTAGGGTAGTGGCGAGGTGACGTGCCCTATCCTCGTCTTGCTTGGAAGAGACAACGCGAGCGGGCATGCTGGCGCGGTGCTTTTGAGCAAAGCGCACGGTGCCTCGTCCGCCGAGAACGCCTATCTAGTGGGTGCGCGAGGAGGTTCTTGAGGACCGTCCGCGCGGCGCCGTGTCGCCGGCTTGCTCGCAGCACCGGGTGGCAATGGAGGACGTGGCGCGCCCGAAAGAGGTGGCCCGCTTCTATTGGGACACGGCTTACGAGGAGCGGTAGAGGGTCCACAAGGAGCTCAAAGCTGCGACCCGGTAGGTGGAGGCGTCCAAGACCCGGGAGGCGGTGGTGGTGCGGAAGGAGGAGACCGTCAAGCGCGACCGCGAGGGTGTGCGCCACGCCTTCGCGGAGGTGGACTTGGAGCGTGCACCCCTACGGGCCTGCGCTGCCGAGTTGGAGCACGATGGCGCGCTGCCGGAGGAGCGACGCAGGTTGTTGGCCGAAGCGGAAGCGGCCTTGGCGACCGGGACGACGTAATGGAGGAGGCCGAGCGGCGGGTGGCCACCTCTCGGCGGCGGCGGTGTGGTAGGCGATGGCGGCGGAGGCACGCGAGGAAGGCCTAAGGGCCCGAGAAGCTGCCGTGGCCAAATTCCCGGCCACCCTTCGGGTCCGTGAGGAGGATGTTGCCCGTCGGGAGGAGTAGGTGTCGCTCCGGGAGGTCGATGTCGTGGCCCACGAGGAGTCAGCCGGCTGACCGTGAGTAGGTGTACTGTCGCGTCGGTTGACGAGATCCACGGTGTTGGCGGTGAGGTGGTAGCCGGGATCCGTGACGAGGCACGGGCGATGGCGCGGAGGTGGTCCGGAAGCTAGAGGAAGAGGTGGCCAACCTACATCGTGTCGTGGACGCACTCCGGGAGGAGTAGGCTGCGTGGTCCGGGGATAAGAGGCGATACCTCGATCGGATCCGCGAGCTGGAGAAGGCCTTCACCGCCAAGGTAGAGGCGGGCGCGCGGGCGCACCCGATAGATGGCCCTTCTTCGGATCCACGGTAGGAGCGTGTGCTGATGGAGATGCTTTGGTGGACTTGTACTTGCCGCATTAACACCGCCATGGAAGTAGGAGGCTACGACACGGTGCCCCGCCCGGGGTTGGTGGCACTCCAACGGCCCGAGGCACTATGTCCTCGTCCTTCGGTTCGTGGTGGAGCAGGCTGGAGGGGATTGCTACCAAGGCCCGGTCTGCGATGGACGCGGAGGTGCGCCAAGCCCTCTCCGACGTCATGTCGGAGGTTCTCGCGATGGCGAAGGCGTACGACCCGACGTTTCCAACAAAGTATGTCCTTCACGCTACCCCTTCCGCACCGGTGGCATGAGCGAGGACGAGTCGGAGGAGGAGGGAGCACTGAGTCCCCTTGAAGTTGTATCTGTTTTGATTTTCTTTGTGTTGAACCAGTAATGAAGAACCCGTTACTTTGAATTTTACGCAAAGTGCTAGGCTCGTTTACGATCTTCGTCAAGCGCTTCTGCGTCCGGGTTTGCGGTGCGTAGTTGTCCGAGCCGCGCAAGCTACGCCGGGGTGTGCTAACTAGTCTCTTAGAGCTCGGCTTGAGTCGTCCGAGGAGCTCGGAGTTTTTAGGCGCACGGGCTGCTTGAGTGTCCCAAGTTTGTGGCTGTTATGGGTAGCGTGGGATTCGGAGGTCTTGGCGGGAAGCATAGGGGCCTAAGTGTTTGAGTGTTAATCGTAAATATTTTTGAGAGAGAGAGAGAGAGAGAGAGAGAGCGTAGGAGCCCGGATCGTTTTATGAGCGTTGCGTCATGGCCATATGTGTTACAAGGAAAGGACCCTCCCACATGGGTGAGAGTTTGTCTTCGTCTTCGTGTAACCGGGTGCGGTATAGGACTAAGTCACCGACTTGAAGCATTCGGCGCCAAACCCGGTGTTCATGATATTGTCATAGGTGAAAGTTGGCTAGGGGGTGGGGGGGGGGGTAGGGGGGGTTGAATAGGCAAGCTAGAATAATTTTTGAAAAACACAACACTTAAAAAAAAGGTTAAATCTGCCCACGATGGAACTTTCATCGAGGTCACGGGGAGAACTTGAAAGGAACATGAAACAAGAGGCAATCTTATGATTCCACTCGAATGGAAACCTTCCTTCACCTCCTAGAAGTGTTGTACATGCAGGAATTTGATAGACACACAACACACAAGTAGATCGGGCTCAAACAAGCCGAAAGGGAGACACAACAAGCATACAACAAAACACAAGAGAGACACGACGATTTTTCACCGGAGTTCGGACCCTCACGAAGAGGTTCCTACGCCTCCGTTGAGGAGCTCACAAAGAGCCGGGTCTCTCTCAACCGTAATCCTCCCCAAGTGACCACAATGGTCAAACTTGGTTTTCTTATTCTTCCTTTGATTTCTTTCCTTGCGGAGGCAAATCACAACCTTCACAAACTTCCCAAAGCTCACCACAATCTTGTGAGCTCTAGGGTGACACCTAGCCAATCTAGGAGAACAAATCTCCAAGAGTAACAAGTGAAATAGAGATTGCTTGCAAAGGAGAAGATGTGCTCTAGTTTGGGGTGATGCTCGAAGCTTGGATTCAAGTTCGAAAGTCTCTCAAATGGCCTTGGATCACAAGGGGAGTGGACAGGAGTGAGAGAATGAGCTTGAGTGAAAGTAGGGAGTTCAAAAAGCACCGATGAACCGGCCTCACGAGTTGGGGGCGGTTATACATAGGAGAGGGAGAAAAGAGCCGTTGCTAGGTCAAGATGGGGATTGACGGAACTCCCGTTGGTGACGGAACTTCCGTCATCCCTTGAATCGATATAGAACAACGGTCGGGTCGGAAGTTCCGTTGAGAACGTAACTTCCGTGTGAAACCCTCCGGAAGTGACGGAACTTCCGTCGGGACTTAGTGCGCTGGGTTTCAACAACCGGGTCGAAGTTCCCTTGGGAACGGAACTTCCACAAGAATCCCTCGGGACTCGAAGGAACTTCCGTTCTCGATGGAACTTCTGTCCCTTCTAAGAATGTCACAAAGAGGTGAATTAATCTTGTATGAAAAGGAATCAGCATGCTCAAGTAAACCTAGAACTCATGCCACATTCCGTGAGGGAGGTTGGAGACTTCATTTGAAACCCTAGAACTCATGCCACATTCTCTTGCTCTCTCCCTCCTCTGAATCTTGAGATCCCAATCCAATAGAGAGGAAACTAAACCATCCGAAGTTGCCAGATTCAATTCCACACTTGAGCATCTTAATTCCCTCACACACAAGCTTTTATTCACTTGTTACTCTTGGGGATTTGTCCTCTAGACGGCTAGGTGTCGCCCTTTAGCTCCCAATTTGTGGTGAGACTTGGGATCATTTGTAAAGGCGTGATTCACCTTCGGAAGGAAAAGAATCAAGAAGAAGAAGAAATCAACCTTTATCTTTGTGATTGCTTAGAGAGGATTAGTGTTGAGAGAGATCCAGCTCTTTGTGAGCTTCTCAACAAAGACATAGGAACTTCTTTGTGAAGGGTCCGAACTTCGGTGAAAAAGCCTCGTGTCTCTATTGTTCTTCTTCTCGTTTTTGCTCTTGTTCTTGTTCCTTTGCTTTTAGTACCCGATCTACTTGTGTGGTATTTTTCTTGCTAACCCATGCAAGATTTAAGCTATCTACCGTGTGTGCAACACTTCTATTCAAGTAGGTTTTCATATACCTCTTCTAAATTCCACATTTCAATTCGAGATTTTAAAACCTAGAGGAAGCTCCGTGTCCCACGGAGGTTCCGTCGCGACAGAATATCCGTCGGGAACTAACGAAAGTTCCGTCACCCTCCGATCGTGTGTTTAAGTGTTGTGATTTCAGGGATATTTTTTGTATTGCCTATTCACCCCCTCTCTCTAGGCGACTTTCAAAAAGTCCATCAATAAATTGGATATTTGATAGGGTAACTCGCTTGTCCATAGCCAGGAACTACTCTAATTGATGCTAGCTTGACTAATACCTCGATCTACCATGTATCAATGTATCTGTTCCCTAAGTCTATGATTAATAGGATGGAAAAGGCTAGTAGGAAGTTTTTCTAGCAAGGTGAGCCTAAAGAAGAAATACCATCTAGTAAAGTTGGAGAAAATTTGTAAAGCAAAAAAGAAGGGTGGGATTGGCATTAAAAATTTAAGAAAAATGAACATTAGTTTACTAAGCAAATGGTGGTGGCGCCTTGAGAACGAGGAGGGCCTGTGGTAGGATATCACAAAACACAAGTATCCGAAAGGGAAACCTATATGAGTATAGTCAAGCCAAGAATTGATGATTCACGTGCATGGAATGACCTCCTAAACATAAGACATTTATTTATGGGGCAGAAAATGTAGTATGAAATGGGGGAAAGAGACAAGATTCTGGCTGGATAGTTGGTTAAAAGACCATCCATTATGTGAGCAATACCCCTTACTCTTTGAATGTTGCGCAAATAAGGATATCCTTATAAAGGAAATAGCAGGTGGGTAGTATCCTTCCATAGTCACCTCCCAAGAGTGCTTCATGCACTTTGGTATGAACTTGCTAATCGATTGAGCAATGTCATTGTTAGTGAAGGTAAAAATGATATGCAATGGAAGTGGGACAAGATTCTGGCTGGATAGTTGGTTAAAAGACCATCCATTATGTGAGCAATACCCCTTACTCTTTGAATGTTGCGCAAATAAGGATATCCTCATAAGGGAAATAGCAGGTGGGTAGTATCCTTCCATGGTCACCTCCCAAGAGTGCTTCATGCACTTTGGTATGAACTTGCTAATCGATTGAACAATGTCATTGTTAGTGAAGGTAAAAATGATATGCAATGGAAGTGGGACCCCAAAGGAGTCTTCACCGTGAAATCTATGTATAATCATTTGACTAGGAATGATTCAGGTGTGTACAATAAACATATCCGGAAGGCAAAAATGCCACTTAAAGTTAAAATTTTCTTGTGTGGCAGAAAATAAGGCTATATTAACCAAAGATGATATGATAAGTAGGAAATGACAAGGCGATCCTGATTATTACTTCTATGATCAAGTGTAAGGTAATGAAGATAGTCTACACTATGACGGCCTTATGCTTCAATGCAAACTGTAGACCTAACTAATATGACAAATTCTGGTCATGGATCTCAAAATTTCCGCCCAAGGTCAAAAGTTCTACTCCCTCCATCTCAGAATATTTGGCATTCTAGGCTCATCCATTTTTCCAAAATGTTTGACATTCTCACTTTCCGAGACACATTTTTCTCTTCCCAATACACCTATATCTCTATCTCTCTCTTCCTTGTTTCATGTGCAACTACTTTATTCCTTCTCTTCTTAATCTCCATGTCTAGAGCTAGAATGTCAAATATATTGGGACGAGAGGGAGTACACGATTGGTCTCGCTGCGATTTGTTGGGTGGAATGTAAAGCGTGAAACAAAGCGTGTTTCAATGAAGTGTTGATTAAGCATCCTTGTGATGTACTTGTGTCTGCTTGTGTTTTTATGCGTTATTGGGTAGGTCTATGCTCTAGAGACATGCGGACAATCTTCATGCGGAGATAGAATCCATGTTCCACATTACGCTTAGATTGTTGCGTTGCTCGCCGGCTCAAGCCCCGTTCATGATTGATGAAGCTACGGAAGAAGAGAAGCGAAGCCGGGGAACCATGATGCTTGACTTAGGATCACGGAAGAGAGGCTATTTAGGACTAGCAACTATTGGCACACCAGTTTTAGTTCTATCCAGTTTTGTGTTTTGGAACAAGTAGATCAATAGGGAGGATTGGGGAGCGAGAAACTAAGCTGCTCTACTTTCTTGTATCCCTCGGGACTCGAAGGAACTTCCGTTCCTGATGGAACTTCTGTCCCTTCTAAGAATGTTGGTTTGGCAAGGCTTTTTGGACTTTGGTTTTTATTAGAATTTTTGTTTCCAAGCTGGTTTTGGGTAACTAGAGCACATTCTTCCCTACATGTAAGATCGTTTCACCCCTCTTGATAGTTTGGCATACCTATACTCAAAAATCTATATATCTATTCTTTTAGCTCTTGCTTTTGAGTACTTGTTCATCTTTTGTTTGAGGGTACACTTTCTCACATTGTGGGTATTGATCTTTTGATATCCTGCACATGTACTTAAGATAACATTAGAAGTTTTAATTCTTTGTCATTTATCACCAAAACCCACTAGGGGGCCTAGTGCATCTTCAATATCCCCCTTTTTGGTGATTGATGACAAACAATTAAAAGGGATAGGATATCAAATAACAAAAATAAAGACAAACAAAATATAGCGGAGCTCCCCTAAAAAGATGTTTGGGTTACACAAACATGTGAGAGAGCTCCCCTGCCTACAAGATGTGCACAAGTGACATGTAGAAGTGTATAAGCAAAAAGCAAGGTAACAAAGTGCAAGAGCGACACACCACATAAAGAATGCCACCAGTAGTAACATAGCCATAAATCACACGAGTAAAGCAATAACACCCATCATTCATCATCCACCATAAGCTTGCAAAGTATAAAAACTAGCCTTATTACAATAAAGGGACACACATAGTTCATACACCACATTGTTCCATAAGTTCCAACAACTAAGATAGAATAGGAGATAAATAGAAGAAAGGTGATCCCGTTTTCCCTTTTCTCTCCTCCTTTGTCATCAAGGCACCAAAAAGGAAACAAAGAAGGAGAAAGGTAGAAAGAAATCACTCGTTGCCCTCCTCGTCGCCGTCCTCCTCTTCATCCTCATCATGTGCGCCACCGCTGCCACCAAGACAGGGAACATAGTCCTCCGGCTATCACCGGTACACGATAGGGGCTTCGTCCTCCTCTGCCTCGGATCCGTCGGAAGAGACCTCCAAGCCCTACGCCCTCATAATAACCTTGAGCCGCTACGTGTTCTTCTTTGTGCGCTGCTCATTCTTGTGCACCTTTACTTGCATTTGTTGTGCACACATTGAAAATAGACTTGAGCGCTCCCATGATACGGGAAGTGGGAGAGCTCCCACGCCGAGGAGCATGCCCACGAGAGTTGCTAGAGGCACCGGCATGCTGCGAGGAGCTAGTCTTCCTAGTGGGCTTCTTGAGCTTGAGCTACGGTGGCATGTCCTTGCAGTCCTTTTCAAACACGAGGCCGGTCTCCCCCTCAATCATAGCCATGATGAACGGAGCATAGGGGAGTGTCATCCTAGTGTTGGTGGAGCGTCGCTGAATCTCATCAAGGATAAATCCCATTACACGGAAGGGATTTGCATCGGGAGCAAACCTCACAAGCACATTTCCGGACCAAGAGGCAATCTGTTCATTGTACCCATCCTTGGGCACAATGGTCTGTCAAAGAATACGGTTGATGTAGAAGTAGTAGGGGTGCAGTCCCGTGGTATGTCCATACACACGGGGCCCGTCCCGATACATAAAAGCCATCTCGGCCTCGCTCGGGGATGATGTTCTCATTAGTGATATCCTCATGATCCCTTGCCCTGTCCGATTTCTAACATCCCATGTCACAAAACACATGTGAACCCTGCCACTACCCTAATTACTGAAGTTAAAACATAATTAATTGAGTAAGCACATGAAATAATGAACTAGGGTGTTTGAAAAATTTAAAATTTAACTTTAGTTTAAACCTAACTATTTAAAACTCAATGATCCTCAACAAAAGTATGACAATATTTTTGCAGATCCTTGTAGAGGAGATTAAAACCTGATGTTAGGACATTTTTCTTGATTTTTTCTCATGGCACAAATGCCTAGAACAATTACCCGAAGGCACAAAAAATATTTAATCTCTGAATTTTTAATAATTTTTCAAAGAAAAATCTCAACTTTTGCTAATAACAAAAGTTTCTCATCATGATGTGAGGATTACTTAAAAAATTTGCATAGAAAAATATTGAGCAGAAATGTTGATTTGGAGCTAAAACAGTAAAGGAAACCGAGTGACGCTTTGTAATTTCATCGAATTTTCCGTGAACGGTAGTCGCACAGGGCGCTAGGGCCTCCGGCCGGTGAGCATCGGCGTTCGCGCCCATCCCTGCCAGGATGAGCGTCGTTCTCGCGCCACAGCAGCTGCCCCACGCGTCGTGCATCGCCGGCTTGCGTCGGAACGACGGAGGAACCTCAACCGTCGGTTGTCGGCACTTAAGGGACGCCATGACCGGCCGCCAGGGCCGCCACCTCATCGCCCCACCTCTCCGGTCTACCTCCCCACCACTTTAGCGTGTCACGAGCTTCGCCCAAGAGCTAGCCCCCTTCCCGGAGCACGCGCCACCCTATCCCGCACTGGTTCGCCCGGATTTCCTCTTCCCCCAACTCGGCCGGTCGACCATCTCACTCCTGGATTCGTCACACCCGGTGAGCCACTTTTTGATTCCTCTCGACGGAAGCATCTCCTAGCACCGGTGAGCCCACCTGATGTTTTGCGCGCCGTTTCGTGCAGCATCCCGCCAGGAACGCCATCGAATGCCACCGTCGTTCGCCGTCCGCCACCACCTCCACGGCGCCGGGCAGCCTCGGTGAACACCTCCGGCTTGTAGCATGTCCGGCAAACTCCCCACCCCACGCTAATGCTCGTTGGCCCCTTTCCTCCCTTGGTCCGGCAACCACTCGCCGCCGGCGAGCGCGCCACCGTGAGCGCCCAAGGCGCGTGCACGCATGCCACGGGGCGACCAACCGCGCCCATCACTTAGTCAAAATTTCCATCCGATGGCATAGTTGTGAATAAGGCAAACTTTGTTAGTTTTTGTAAAAGTCATAATTAATGCTAGGGATCTCAGGAAAATGCAATTAAATACTTTTTGGAAAGCTTAAGACATGTCCTTTCAATTTTCCAACTTTGTTACCTAGGTTTTTGTGCAACAAATTGAAGTTTTAATTAAAAACAAATGGCAATATGTTAAGCACTTTAAACCCTAGATTTAATTCATGGAAATTTGCAAAAAATCGTATCTTTAAAAGTACAAGTCAAAAAAAATGTAAACGATAGCTTTTTGGAAAGCTTGAAACATGAGCTTTGCAATAAACTACTTTTGACATGGGTTTATTGGCAAGAAATCGAATTTTTCTGTAAATGGATATAGCGCATTGTTAAGGTTATAAAGTCCTTAATTAATTCCCTAAAAATGTAAAATTCACCAAAATTGGTATATGCATTTTTATTGCATGTGGAACCCCCTGGTATATGAGCTTCATGCATTCATACGTATTTTTTCCATATTTAGTATTATTAGCTCATGTGGTGTATAAGTTGCCTTAAATGCTTTGTTTACTTAAACATGAAAAGTGCATGTACAATTGCTCATTTATTTGTTTCTGGTGCTCATAATGAACAAATTATGATTTGGCGTCAAAAATCATGTTTAGGAGTGTTTGGTATTTACATTTGCTTAAATGGTAAAGTTGATAAGTTCATACTTTCCATAATGGCTTAAATAGGAATTTCTTTATTTTAGGAAATAGATAAAATAAAAATTTATTTGCTTCTAATGCTCAATCGTAGAGAAAATTATGTATCATCATGAGCATTTGTTTAGAATTGTTTCATTGCTTAAGTGCTAATTATAAGTTACTATGATAAAATATGCATAAAATGGCAAATATCCCTCTTGTCATATTTAATTGATATGCAAAGTTCTCCAAATGGTGCATATAAGTTTAGTATGCACAATCATTCTATTTTTATGTGTTTGTGCAGAATTTATGCATAACCTTGCTTAGAGCAACACTTGCTTACCTAGGTTGCTAAGTCGAAATTGTTACATATCATATTGCCATAATTGCTAAATAGGAAATGCTTAATTAGGAAAACAAGTAAAATAAAAACTTATTTGCTTATGGTGCTCAATCATGAGCCAAATCATGTTGTAACATAAATGCCATGTTTAAGGAATGTTTTATGTTTACATTGTTTAAATGATAGCATTTCCAAAAGCATAATTGCCATAATTAAATAAATGGAAAAATGCTTTATTTTAAGAAATGAGTAAAATGTAAACTTATTTGCTTCTGGTGCTCAATCACAAGGAAATCATGTTTCATCATCATGTTCACATTTGAAATTTGTTCATGTGTTTAAGTGCTAAGTATAAATAGCTATGTTAATATTTCACAAAATGACGTATAGGCATATAGCCATATTGCCGTATTTCACTCATATGCCAGTGCTCTCAATATTTCCTATACGTTATTATGCACACTTATGCTGTTCTATTGTGTTTTTACAGAAGTTCATCGATGCATTGCTTAGAGCACTTCTTGCTTACATAATGTTGTTAAGCCATAATTGTTGCATGCCACCATTGCCATATAGTATTTGTCTATAGGCTATGTCTATTATTGTTCTTATCATTGCATGAGCGTATTTACCATACTCTTTTCATATACTTGGCAGCAAGCATCACCTAAGTGTTTATCTTATCTGCATCATAAGCTATGCTCATGTTACGTATAGAATAATTTGCAAGTCGTATACCATATTATGCCATACTCATGTTTTCTTCACCCTAAAGCATATAGGTTATGATACTTAGTTTATATTTCTTTTAATTAGAAGTTGTGCATAGGCTTAATTATAGACACAATCGCTTATCTAGGAATATTAGGTTACGATGTTACCTCACATAATTATCATATAGTGCGCTAGCCAAGTCTCATACAATATGTTTACATAATCACGTTTCTTTCATATGTTTTTACCAAAAGCATGTATGAGATGGCTGATTGCAATGATGTGATCATTTAGAATATGCTAAGTTAAGGGAATCACATCACGTGTGGTCATATAGCCGTTTTATACATAGTCCATGTTAAGTTTTTCCTTTTATGCATGATCATCATCTACCGTGCCCATCTTCATGCACCTGGTAGCAAGGCATCACATATAGGATTGTTTTCGAGACATTTGGAGCTATGCTCATGTTGCCATATAAGACATTTAGCAAGTCATCATGTATTATTTTATGCTACGATCATATTTCATTTCCCACATAGGGCAAGTGCTTCTATGTTGTTTAATCAATGTTTTATCTAATTAGAAGTTTGTCCCCTTGATTTGTAATTGTAGTTTATCATCCATATGCAAGCATCATGTTCTCATGCATAAACATGTTTATTTCATGAAATCATTATCAAAATCATTATTGAGAAAGTTTCAAGAACTAAATATCTGTGTATGCATCCATACTCACATCATGCATTGCATCCATATAGGGACCCCGACCAGGAGAAAGAAATCACGAGGAGGATCCCATTGAATTGAACTTGGTTAAAAATGCTAACTTCGAGCAAAGCCAAGACAAGCCCCGGTGCATAATCCCAGTTGTTTAGTTTTTTGTTTAAATTCACATATGTCTATGTTTATGTATTGTGCACTTATGTTTAGGATTTCATCGGAACCCTAGTTGCATTATGATCCCTACTGCCTATGGTCATTGGATAGGTATAATCTTTTTCTTCGATAGAATGGCTATGCTTAAATGAGTCACTGGTAGCAACACCGAGTGGTTCGGAGACCTCTCGAGTATAGGTTTAAATATTGTTGCCCTCTCACATGATTAAACCGGAGACCGTACGGGAAGAGCATGTGTAGGATGCGGTGACAAAGTTGGCCCTTGTTCGCCATAGTCCCGTGCGTGTCGGTTGAGGACTGTTCGTTGTGACTCCGCGAGCAAGTATTGAGTTGTGTACCAAATGCATACCTTCGTATGGGAGTTGGTAAACTGATGTAGCTTGAAAGTTGTAGTGTTGGACGGTCACTCCACCCTATGTGGTAAGCGTCGATCACGGTGGATGCACGTGTTTGTGAGTAGATGGAGGGTGTGTCATTTATCCTTGGACCCGACGTACTCGTGGTTGCAAGGGGAACATACACTTAGAGGGTGGACCCGGCTCATATCTATGATGATCTTGTGAAATGTGGCCATACGTGTTCTTAAATGATGTGTATGTCATGCATTTGGGTTTCTCCTACAGGATAAAATCGATATATATCGCCGTTCCTCGCGGTTATGAGTACCACTTGTCTCGAGCAGATCGCATCGTAGTAATGACATGGAATATGATGATGAACTTGCTATTTTTTGATGAGGACATCACACCCTCGGATATAACCAGCACTCCTCCAATACACATACATAATTCAAGGACAAAAACTAGAGTACGACAATTGAATTTACGGGTGAGCATGTTCCTAATGATCTCTTTATTTATATTTGAGAATATTTTACTACCTAATGAGTTAATTATTGTTAGGAACCATGGAGATGATGATAATATGGTTAAGGAGGAGGTTGGAGGCGTGGAGGGCCGGAAAGGGCGTCCATGTCAAGTTGGAGGCCCAAACAAAGTCGACTTTGAGTCTGTTTCGGAGTCCGAAACAGCCTGCACCAAAACGGACGCCCTGGTCGCAGAAGTTCCGCTTATCACCCTCAAACAGATGGACAAACCGAAAGGTTAAATCAATATATGGAGGACATCTTGAGAGCATGTGCTATGGAAAATCGAGGAAATTGGGATGATTGCCTTCCATCTCGCCGAATTCTCGTACAACAATAGCTATCAAGAGAGTTACGGAGAAGTGCTTGAAGCCTCCGATAGATGTGGTCATTTCCGACACCGAGCAACTAGAAGAGGATCTCTCCTACCCCGAATACCCCGTCCGGATTATCGATCAAAGCGACCGGGTAACTCGCAATCGCACTATCACCTTCTACAAAGTGCAATGGAGTAACCGGACCGAGGAAGAAGCAACTTGGGAACAAGAGGACTTTCTAGAGAAGAACTTTCCCGAGTTTCTCGCGTCACACAAATCGATAAATTCTCGCACTCCCTCTCCTTAATTAGTAGCGATTCTCGGGACGAGAATTTCTTTAAGGGGAGGGCTGTGACATCTCATGTCACGAATTAGCGTTAATGACCTTGTTAGACCCTAATGACCCCCCACAAATGCAACCCTAATGCTAATCGTCCAAAAGAGAGCAAGAAAAAAAAATGGGAAAAAATCAAAAGAAAAGGGAAAACCAAGGGCTAAGCCCTAGCTTTAAGAAAAACACAAAAATTATAAAATAACTACCCACATATTTTTGCACCATATTGTTGCTCATGCGAAATAACGATTTTACAGAATTTTTACAAAAATTTTGAACAAAGTTTTGAATGCTCAAAAATTCAAATTCAAATCTGAAACTGCACTGTTTGTGAATTTTGTACGAATTGTTTGAGACAAAACTGGAACTTCGACCCAAAATAAAAGTTGTAGAGCACATCATGCTGAACTACCAGTTTTTTTGGTTTAATTTTTGGTGCAACAGAAGTACCTTTTTTGTTCAAATTTCGGAAACGAGATTTCAAAATTCGAAAATAGCAGCCCGAGCTTCTTGCCCACCGGCCAATGGCAGCCGGTGCCCGCCGGTCCGCCACCCCTGCCACTAACGCACGCCTGCCGCGCCCCGTCCCGTCACCCCCATGCCCCAAGGCATCTCCCCAACCGCCCCTGTACATGCCGGCCAACAGGAACGGCCGGGGAGTGAATGGCGCCGTCCACCTCCACTGCCGCACCTCTCTCTCTCTCCCTTAGAAAACTCGCACGAGAGCCAAGGTTGCATCTATGAGTGCTCAAACCACTCCCTCGCCTCCCTCTCCACGCTCCAGCACCCCTGCCTGGCTTCCACTCCCTCACCCTCGCGAGAATCGGAGGAAAAGCGCCGCCACCGTCCCGCACGACCACCATGGCTGCCCCGAGCTCAAGCTCGTGCCCCGAGCTACATCAAGCCAATACCACCCTCAACCCTCCTCGGTTTTGAGCGCCTTGAACTCCTCTTCCACCTCAAAGAAACCTCAACTCATTCCGTTGGGTGTGCTTGGAGTAATTTGAGTTTTTGTCTCACAACCCGTTGCCGACTACCGTTCGGTTCACGGTGAAATACTCTTGCCACGGTAATCCTCGTCGTGTAATTCTTGTTTCCCTACGTGTGCAACTCACCATTAGTTTCATAATTTCTGGCACCAGGTGCGAGCAGTTCGAGTTTTTCTGAGCGCCGGCGAGCTCCGGTAAGCAGCAGCCATACCTCAGGTCGCGGTGGCAATTTCGTAATTTTCTGCGAAGTCAAATGCCCCATGGCAGTTTTGTAAATAGCTCGAACTTTATTGCATCTTAGAAAATCCATATCTTTCGATGTAAAGGTCCAAAAATTGCAAACCGAAATGTTTTGGAAACTAAAAAACTTGTACTTTCAGAAAAGTAACGTGAGATCGTAATATCTGGTCATTTTAATATTTTTAAAAAAATGTCAAAAGTCAATCGACAAAAACTCACTTAAGTTATAACTTTAAAAATATAAATACAAATTAGGTGCCACTTGGACAGAGCTTGCATATGAGCACCCTTGAATATCTGGCACTGGAAAATATACATTTCATTGCATATTTTGCAAGTTATTGCATTTATGGCATTCTCTGTATTTACTTTTTAATTAAATCTATATAAATTATTTTGGCATGAAACTTGGTAAATCCACTCATCAGAGTCCTGTACACTTGCATAAAATCCCATGTTTAATTTGGAGCATGCTAAATATTTATTTTGCTGTCCCCTTATTTAAATCGAGAAAAGGCAAATTTCAGCACATAGAAAATCGTTTTATGTTTCTAGAAATTATACTTTTGCATGTTTATGTAAATCTCAATCTCCATAATGTCCCTTGGTCCAGCATGGTAGATTGGGTAGAAAGTTTCCGTTAAATCCATGCATATATTAATTTTGTAACCATGTTCTTGACTTAGGTTTACACCGTCATCACATGTGATGATGAAATTGCACTCCTAACCCTAAATGCATTTAACTCACTTTAAGCTTTTGATCATCAATTCAAACATGACTCACCATGTTGACCACAGCACCCATGTCTTACTGCTTAAACCATTGTTTTGCCCATATATGTCCACACTTGGTAATTTAATTTAACCCTAGTAAAGGAGAGCAAGTTTATGTATCTATGCATACTAGAAATTCCCTGAAACTAAGTTTTACTCAACTTGTGCATATACACTCATACAAAACAGCACCCATGCATTGCCGTCATCATCGACCTTGTATTCATGTTACTTATGCATTGCATTTCATTCTCTAGGTGACGACGTCGAATTGATCCCGCCGGAAGAAGCTATTGCCACTCTTAACGCTTGTGAAGTTAGTACTAAGTTCGACCACTCTCAAGGCAAGCCCCGGTGCATTCCTATTATTTTGAAAATATTTTCTTTTATCACTATATTGAGGATGATGATTGTGCATTTACGTTCTAGGAATTGATTTGGAAATCCACGTGCATAAATTCCTTTATGTCCTATATAGAATATGTGTCATACCTTCGTTAGAAATGCTATGCCATGTCTATGTGACATCCTCTCGGGACACCCGGGAATCGGTATAGGGGGACACTCGACGAAGCGAGTTACAACAGAAACATCATCTCATACAAGCCAGAATATATACATCATGGTATAATACAATCAAGTTTTCAAAATACAAACATTCGTGCAGCGGAAAATATAACCTTATTGAAGTTTAACATCCTACGAGTACTCGGCGGAAGCTTGTTCTATTATACAACTCAAAAGACTTCAAACGAAACAACGTGATGCACTCGAGCCCTTCGTACATCATGGTCCTCTCTCTTCACGGCGTGGGGATACGTTCCCACCGAAGGGAACCTCCCTCCGGACATTGCTCCTCTTCGAGAAAACTGCCATACAAGTCGTGGAAATACGACTCGTTTCTGAAAGATAACGAACAAACCCCGAGTATTCTAATACTCAGCAAGACTGACCCGTCAACATGGCACGCTAAGGCCGACGCCTAGTATGCAAAGGCTTTTTGGCTGTGGGGTTTACTCCTTTGCGAAAAACAGCATTAAAGGGTGGGTCCTTACTTTCGATATTTTAGCTCACATTATGTTCATTAGCCTTGATGTTTGCAACCTATCACTATTGCAACCAAGTTCTCAATCAAGATAAAATAGATCTTAATTCTTCCATCTCTCATCTTCATCTTCCATAAAATTTACTACGATGTGACGAGCTAAACAAGCGGTACTCATTACTGCGAGGGACAGCGATTCGAATCGATTTATACCAGCTGGCAAAACCCGACTACACGACGTATACGCACCACACTCGGTCGTATACGACAACTTTCTCGCTAGCACCTGACAGAAGACTAGCCATTTCCAACTCCCCGGGAGTATGGCGACGCCACGACTACCCTCGTGGTCGACCCATCTCCCTCCCGTGAGACTATCCTCTCACTAACGACCGAGTAAAAGAGAGTTGGGTACGCTACATCTCCGGGGTGGTAGGGTACATCAGCTTGCTGGGCCCATGATACCAGCATGTAGTACGGTACGTTCAAACTTGTTCAACTAGGCCGACAACGGTACGGTCCTTGACCGACATAGACGGGGCTACCACCTTGCAAGACCTTATCTCCGTCTTGCCCTTTCTCCTACGGGGCCCGTCCGGTCTCAACTTCATTAACACTCTCTTCATCTTTAGTGTCCACACAAACCCTTAAAGCCTCCATGCTTTAAGTACCCTAAACATCTACCGTTGCCACTATGAATTACGCTTAGCCTCCGTTGAGCTACCTGTACCGAGTATAGAATACACAAACGGAAACCTACCATAATGCATCTAGGGTGTCAATCATTCCCTAACACTTAATGCACAAACATAACCGTACTATGTGATAAAGTAAAATATTTAAAAACATAGGTAGGGTGCACCGGAGCTTGCCTTGATTACGTTCGAAGTTAGCTTCCTCGGCGGTTGGGTCGACGTCGAGATTCCGGCTCTCGATTCGCCCTCGGGTGGAACCTCGATCACTTCGAACCTAATCGACCGAGCAATGCGTTGCGAATCACAATCATGTATGCATAAATGCTCATGATGAAAGTATGCAAGGATTCATTAATTAAGTCCCATAAGTAATAATTAACAATTAATGCTTAATCACCTTAGTTAATTAATAAATTAAGGATAAGTATGTTCATTAAGCATTAATTAACAATTAATTATGCTGATTAACAAACGTTTAATCAAGATCAATATTTGTTAATTGGTTCTGTTCCTTAATTACTTAATTAAGTTCACTAATTACTTAGGTTTAATACTTAATAAATTATTCGGTTTATTAAGCAACAAATAAATAATTACTTTAAGTGGTTAAAGGTTAATAGATTGTGATCACATAAAATAATACAGTTTAAGTTTAAATTTTGGAAAATAAATATCATAATTAATTTCGTCTGCAGTATCTCCTTCATCAAATAAAATTATTTTTCATAATTAAACATTTTATTTAACATAAAATAATAACCTTTCTCTAATCAAAGAGAGTGATTAATTACTAATTATAAAATAAATTTACTCAAAATAAATATTTTATTTCACAAATAAATAGATCTCTTTTTTCCGAGTCTAACAAAGTTGGTTTGACATTTTTCCGAATTTTAACGAATTTTCTACGAATTTTGGAAATTTGAATTCGATTACGTGCCACACGGATGGTTACGGGGTTGACCGCTTGAGATCCGCCGTGGCCCGCGGTGTGGCCTCGCCGCGGCGGCGGGTCAGCGGCGGCGCGACGGCCGGAGTTGGCCGGGCGTGGAGCAAAGCTCGCCGTGACGACGCCTTTCTACTCTACGCGACTAGGCGAATCTATTGGAAGAGACAAACTAGCATAAGCTTTGACCCTAGCTAGGCCGGCGGCGAAGTTTGAGCACGGCGGCGCTCCGGCAGGGTGCGGGGCTCGCCTCGAGTACCCAAAAATTGGGGAAAAATTGACGTAAAGCTGCTACGGAGCATGCGCAAGCTCGTCGAGGTGTTTTAGCAACATGAGCACGGCCGGGAATGGCAGCTCACCGTGGGTGGCGGAGAGGGCGGCGGTCGGGCGTGAAGAAGACGGTGAATTGTCGTCCTGTGGAAGAAAGTCGATGAGCACTTGACCTACAGCTAGAGGATTGAGTTGCGCTTCAACACAAAGAAACAAATGGATGATTAGCTCACCGGACAGCACCAATTTCAGTGCACGGTGGAGAAACGACGATGACGGTCCAAGGAAGACGATGGGCTCGCCTCGACGGAATGAACGTGCTCAAGCGGATTGGATGGTTGGGGAGCTTCACGGTGGTCCGGCGGAACTCCTGGTGTTGGTGGTTCGGACGGGGAAGGACCGGAGCGGCTCGGCGGCGCTGCTCCGGAGAGACGACTATGGCGGTCGGGTTGGGGGAGAAATGAGGGAGAGGAGAGGAAGATAAGGCCGGGCGAGAGGGGTCTTATCCCGCGGCAGAGGCGGTTCGAGCAAGCAGGCTGCGCAAGCAGCTGCGTGGCATGGTCGTGGCGGCCCGGCCGGAGGCGGTGCAGGCGCGGGCGGTGGTGAGACGCGGGAGAGGGAGAGAGGAAGAAGAGACGGCCTGTAGGCCGATCCCGGCCGTCTTGCAAAAACGCCCTCGGTCTTTCGCGTAATTAAAAAGTAGCTTTCCGTTGCTCCAAAAATTCTACGAAAATTCAGGGGTGTTCTAGAAACTATTTTAGACACTTTTCCTGTTAAGTCCAAGTAAAAACTCCAAATCATTTTTGGATTAAAAATTCATAGTTAAATTAATAAAAGAAGTTTTGTTTATTTCTTGTAAATATTTTTACAAGGCAAAATATTTCCAGGAGATTTTCATAAATCTTTATTTGTGATAATTAAGCCATAGAAAATGTTGAACATGAATTTTCTTCTCATTTTATTTCTTTTTAACACTTCCTCTCTTCTTTATCTATTTTGTTATTTTATGTACTTATTATTAACACAACATTTGACATCTTTAGAATTGCAACGAGTGTGATGACATGCTCATGATGACATGAAATGCATTATTTTCTCGAGAGTTGTTACGAGTCTATGGAGTCAACGATAGTATGGGACACTCACATATGGCTTACGATTAAAGTTGAAAATGATGAATTGATAAAAATTGAGAACACTCCATTGTGGCTCCGCGAAGAAGTTTGAGTTGTGTACCACTTGCATACCTTTCTTATGGGGATTGGTAAACCTACGTAGCTTGTGAATTGTAAAGTGGGCCGGATATCTCACCGACCCGAGAGGTGATTGTATGGCACGGTGGTTGCACAGGTCGAGGACCATTGGAGAGTACATGGGTTAAGCCTTGGGCACGTTGTTGAACGGGTCGCAAGGGGATGTGTACTCGGGGTCGGTGGCCCCGTGTTTTGCTTTATGATGAACTCGCGAACGGTGGCCGGACGTGTTCTTAAATGATGTGTATGTTGTGCATTTGGATCTTTCCTATAGGATTAATAATTCGATAATTATCGCCGTTTCCTCTCGGTTAATGAGTACCACTTGTTTCGAGCAGTTTACAATGTTTAGTAAGAGGAAAGAAAAGAGTTGCTCGCTGTTTTATATTGATATCAATTGCTATTGCAAATTCCTGTATTGCTAGTATGCTCACTAAAGTTTCTTTATGCAACAACCCTATTAATTTGGCTGTCATAAAGTGCCAACCTAATTAGCACAGGTGCCGTTTTATGCAAAATGCCAAGTTAAACCGGTCAAGCCCCCATGCATCTAGGTGTCGGTCTTAGATGGCCAATTTGACGGGTAAGACTTGCGGAGTATGCTAGATACTCGGGCTTTGCCACTACATGTGTATTTTCGGGATTCCCGCAAGCCGGGTTTTGCGATTGTTGTGGTAAGGTTGTGTGGGATGGAGATGAGCCCAAAGAGTGGACCATTGAATGGGTTCCTAGCTCTCTACCCCATGATGAGTGAGTCGTGGCCTAAGCCGGCATGGTTCACATAAGCTATCTATGTATCGTCGTGTTATGTATTCGCTTCGCACTTTATTTCGAACAAAGATCATGGTTATGTAAACTTAAATTCGAACCTAATGTATCTTTTATTTGGAAATCTATGTTGTAATCGAGACTTAATTATGTAAACTTGCAAATCGTGTATGTTTGTTAATGTGATGCTATGTATGGTTGCTTCGTCAATCATCTCCCAAGGCGATCTGTACCACACTAATCTATCTTTGGGATAGGGGTGTGACACTACGAGACCTTATCCTTCTCAAAAGCAACATCCTTTAGTCCAACGACGTGGCCACCCTTTAGAAGCTTGTGAAAATTCCTCATCCCTACATGGGCTAGTCGGCGGTGCCATAACCAACCCAATATGGTTTTGGCTATCAAACAAGCACTTAGATGTGGACCCTATTTGTTGTTGAAATCAACAAGATAGATCTTATCCTCTAAGTACCCTTTGAATGCAATTGAGGAGTCCTCTTTTCTAAAGACGATCACGCCTTCATCGGTAAAGAGACAACTAAAGCCCATTCCACAAAGTTGTGATACGAACATCAAGTTTTACCCTAAACCTTTCACATGAAAAACATTACTAATGAAAGGTCATGGGTGATTTGAATTCCACCACGACCAATTACCCGGTCATATGATTTGAGCACTCACTATCAAGCACCCATGTTGAACCGCCCGAGGAGTAGTCCTACAAAACAATTAAGCACAAGATTTAGGCACCCAAACTTGCTTGGGTCCCTTAACTTTAGAAACAACACTCTTGGGCACCCACACACAAGGGTTCCACCTTGCATAGTGTGGCACAACAAATCTTGCAACTACTTTCCCATTAGCACCATGGGTTAGCTCATATAATGCATGATCATACACATAGAAGGATACGAGATGAGCTCTTCTTGTTGACCTCTTGTGTTGTTTTGCCTTCTTGGTGTGCTTAACTTGAGCAACATGCTTTTGCTTGTTCATGTTGTTGCTCTTGTTGTTGTACTTCTTCTTGGGTTGCTCCTTGAACCCAATTCCTTTGTTGCCATTGAACTTTCTTTCCTCACTAACAATTCTCTTAGCTAGCTCAACTTGAGCCGCTCTCTCAAGGTCCTTGACCTTGTTAGTGAGCTCCTAAATTGCCACCTTGTCGGTAGCAATGTTGTCAATGTCAACATTGTCACACCTTGCACATCCCTTGCTTGATGAGGCTTATGGTGACTCGGCCTTATTTTTCCAAGTCAATGTGCTATCTTTGAGAGCCTCAATCTCTCCTTCTAACAAATTATGATTCTTTTCAAAAGAGTTACACTTTTCTTGGAGTGAGAGGTTGATGTCCTCAAGTTTAGCATTTGACTTGTTTAGGCATGAAGTCAATTCTTCATTCTTCTCTCTTTCTTGTTCAAGGAGAGCTTTTAACTCCTTGATCTCATCAAGCTTCTTGATAAGCATGCTTTCTTGTTTATCCACCATTTCTTCACTCTCTTCAACTTTTTCTTGCATTATCCCTAACATTTTCACCATATCTTGCAACGAGGGGACTAGCTCCTCCTCATCATCATTGTTAGAGGAATAGACACGAGGTTTAGATTGTACCTTGCTTTCTTTGTCCATGAAGCACATGGGGCGTCATCCTCATCATCGGTGAGCTTGTTGAAGAGTGATGACTTTGCCGGTGTGAGGCCATAGGCAAGGTTGGCAATGTCTCCTTCATCTTCATCTTGACCAATATGTGCTTGTCCCTTGAATGGCTTCTTGAAGTTCTTGTTCTTGATGAACTTCTCCTTCTTTTCTTCCTTCCCATTGAGTTGAGGGCATTCCGCTATGAGATGCCCCGGATCATGGCAATGGTAGCACTTCCTCGATGACCTTCTAGCCTTGGCCTTGTCAAAGATCTTCTTGGTAAAGCCCTTGTTGATCATGAACTTGCCAAACTTCTTTAGAAATATCGCAAGCTCTTCGTTATCTTCTTCAATCACAATTTGGTCAACTTCCACAACCTCTTTCTTCTTGGCCTTGAGTGCCACATCATGTTTACTTGTGCTCTCATCCCCTATGAGCACACTTACTCTCTTTCCTTCATCATCACGACTCTTGTGAGCAAGAATCCTTCCAATTACCTCATCCGTGGAGAATCTCTCAAATCCCTCCCTTTCTTAAAGGGGCAATTGCAAGACTGCCCTCCTTTTGGAGGTCAATTCCGATTTTGGACCACTTTTCCAAACTTTGCAAAATCGGACCTCCTTTTTGAATTTGAAGCAGCCGTTTGCCCTCCTGCCATCCATCGTCGACCATTGTGATTTTCTGAAAATAAAGAAAATAAAAAACGGTAACAAGACAATAGCACCCCTCCGGTTTCCTTTAGCTAAACCGATCCCCATCCCCATCGTTCTAGTTAGAACCCTAACCCTAATGAGGTGGACGAGCGAGGCGACGGCTACTCGCTGAGCGATGCGGGCGTGCAAGGCTACACGCGGCGAGCGTGGGCGGAGCCTTGCGTGAGGCGCGCGGGCGGGGGCAAGCGTTGCGCCATGGGGTTGTGACCCAGGGGCTAAGGTGGCTGTTGTGAATCCAATAGACAATCTTCGGGCCATGGATTCGACATATGTCTGGTACATTTTGTTTCTACTTTTATCTTCTTTGCATCAAGTAAATTTCATCATGATTTAGGTTGGTAGGTTGATTGTTCATGATATAATTGTAGTTGATCGCAAGGATATGAGTATTGTTGTTAAAATGAGTTCATTATTCAGTCTTCCGGATGAAGGGCCTAAGAAATATTGCAAGAGAAAACCATTGCCGCCTATTGTTGTTGATGCTAATAGCTATGGGCTCATGCAACTAGTTAATTATATAGTTGAAGAGTTTACATGGGGATCTAAGCAATATATCACTTTGTGGCATTCAATTGAAGATAGGTGTGGTGTTTGTGTTCCTATTAAAAGTGATGAACAATTACTTGAGTTATTTCAGCAAAACATAGCAAAGGGTGTGGTTGAGATTGATGCTGAAATTAAGGATTTCAATAGTCCGTTGCAATATTCACCCGCTAAACATGCATTGCACCCTAAAGTGAGAGAGAGAATGAGAGAGAAAATATTAGAAAGAGAGACCCCATCCATAGATTTGAATCCCACTAAAGAGAGAGACACATCCACATTCACCAAAAGAGCCAAGAATCTGAAAACTAAATCGCATGATGAGGATTCAGTTGGAGTTCATGATGAGGGCATGTACTACGACACAGATTCTCTTACGGCATTGAGCGATAGTAGTTATGATACTGATTTTGTTGCTTCTTCGGACTCCGATTTGGAGTATAATCCCGATGATGAAATTATGGATGGGGAGGAGGAAGAGGATGACATCCATGCTTTTTTCATATGATGCTGATGATCCATGTATTGATGTGGGTGTAGTGTTCCAAGATGTGGAGCAATGCAAGTCAGCAGTTATACATCATGCTATCTTGCATGACCATGCAATTAGGACCATCAAGAAAGACATAGACCGATTTAGGGCTGTGTGCAAGAGAGACAAGGAAGGTTGCAAATGGAAGTTTTTTGCTTCTACTAGCAAGAAACAGAAATATAGTGGCTGCAAGGTATATTATTTTTGTTTGTAAATTTCCATCCTGATTTCAATCAATATGATGTCATATAGTAACAGATTTTTATGTTACTTTTCTATCGCAGGTGAAGACGAGTGGTCCAAAGCACACTTGTGGCTCCGTGAATAAGTGTGGTGACACAATGGCTAGTAATGCTTGGGTGGCTGATAGAGTTGTGCCCTTTCTAAGGGATGATCCCTCCATGGGGCTAAGGGAGTTGCAGAAGGAGTTGAAGAAACAATATAAATTGGAGGTACCATATGGTAGGGTTTTTAGAGGCAAGGAGAAGGCTCTTGACATCATCAATGACAAGTGGGACGAGAGTTATGAGATAATGCCCACTTATCAAGCTGAGCTTCTCAAAGCAATGTCCGGTAGTGTTGTGGAGTTAGACATAGAAGAGCACAAAGGCAAAGTTTGCATTCGCAGATTTTTTATAGCTCTCAAACCTTGTATAGATAGATTTCTACAATGTTGTAGACCATATATTGCTATGGACTCCACTCACTTGACAGGACGGTCAAGAGGCTAGTTGGTGGCTGCTGTTGCGGTGAACGGCCATAATTGGCTCTTTCCGGTTGCATACGGGGTAATTGAGATGGAGTCCAAAGATAGATGGATATGGTTTATTCAGAAGTTGAAGCAAGCTATTGGTACACCTACGGGATTGGTTTTCAGCACGGATGCAGGTACAATTAGATGTATAGTACTGCTGTTTTCAGATCATAATTCAGATTACATGTGCTGAAAATTCTACTATTTATATGTAGGTAAAGGGCTAGAAATAGCTGTGCATATGGTATATCCAGGAGTAGAACACGAGAGAATGCATGAGGCACTTATGGAAGAACATGAAGAAGCACTACAAAGGGCCTTTGTTTTCTCAAAACATGCGGGCAGCAACTAAGACCTTCACAATTGACAAGTATAACTATCATATGGGAAAGATAGAAGAGAAGTTTCCCGATGCATAAAATGGTTGGATAAAAACCATTCATTCATATGGACGAGAAGCAAGTTTTCTGAACATTCCAAAGTAGACTACATAAACAATAATCTCTCCGAGTCTTTCAATAGTTGGGTGTCAGAAAGTAAAGATATGCAAGTTATGCAAATGCTTGATAAGATTAGGCAAATGATCATAGAAAATTTTTACTTAAGGCGTAAAATTGGCAACAAGATGGTAGGAAGGATCATCCCAGCTATCACTAACAATTTGAATGCTCGAAGTAAGGAAGTAAAAGACCATGAAGCTTTAATGTGTGGTAATGGTACAAGCTGAAGTGTCCGTAGGCGGTGTCGGGCATTCGGTTAATTTGGAAGAGAAGACTTGTAGTTGTAGGGCTTGGCAAGTGTGTGGAAAGCCTTGCAGCCATGCTTTAGCTACCATAGCCAAGGTCGGTCGTGAGGTAAATATGGAGGACTTTGTCCATGAGTACTTCTCTGTTGAGAGATTCGAGAAAGACCTATGAAGGTGTTTTCAAACCAATCACATCCCATCATCATTGGTCACGAGTTGAACTTGGCTACAAACTTAGCAAACCTAAGTTGAGGAGGAAACCTGATAGGCCAAGGGTTTCTAGGATCAAAGCATCCGATGAGCTTGGCACAAAGAAGAGAAAATGCACCGAGTGTAACGAGCTAGGCCATATAGCAAAGCATTGTCAAGGGGGCCCTACGGCTAAAGAAAAGAGGAGGCGTGCAAGCTAAGAGATTGCATCTGCAGGTGGAAGCAATGATCCTATTGCTGCACACACAACTAAGTAAGTGATACTAATGTATTCCATTGTATATAATTTGCTGGTTTTGCTTACTCATATCCTATTTTTCTACCTAGCTCAAGCGGGAGTGCAAGTGCAAATGCAAATGGAGGTGATGCTGCAAGTGAAAGCGCAGTTGAAGGTGGTGTGCGAGGTGGAAGACCCCCAAATGGAAGAGGAAGGGGAAGAGAGAACGGGTGGTGGAAGGGGACTTGGTGCATGGTTCGGTCTTTAAATGTGATGTTTCATGTGTGCGTGTAATGCTGAAATAATCTTTTGTTGAACTTGTATCTTACTGGAGATATTTCATGGTTGTGTGATGTCCAAGTACTATGTGTTGAACTCATGTTAAAAATCATGGTGGTGTTGCTGAAATTATGTTGCGTGTTGAATTCTTGTGAAAAATCACATCAGATGTTCCTGAAATTATGGTGATGTGTTGAATCCATGTCAAAGTTTACTTCATATGCTGCTGAAATGTTTTGAAAAATATGTCAAAATCATGCTCAGAAATGAATTAGCACAAATCATTTTCAAAAATATCGAAAATCTGTTTTTTTGCAATTTTTTACCAGGGGTATTTTTGTCTTTTTACCATGGGTTTCACATCGTTAACTTCCCCTAATAGAATAGGGGCAACCTGCCGCTTCATATTCAAAAAGAAGGTCCGATTTTGCAAAGTTTGGAAAAGAGGTCCAAAATCAGAATTGACCTCCACAAGGAGGGCAGTCTTGCAATTGCCCCTTTCTTAAGGACGTGTTTGGCATGGCTTCGGAGCAAAACTCCTGCCTAGAGCTGTCCCTAGCCAGCCAAACACCCAAACTCCCAAACTCTTGAAAGCAGCCTAACTCCAAGGAGTTGAAGGAGCTGTAGTTCATTTTCGTGGAGCACCTCTTTTGCTGCTCCTAGAATGAGCAAAAACAACCTAGGCGCGGAGTTGTGGTAAAATTACCCGCAATTGCCACTGATTACAAAGATACCGCTTCGTTCTATTCTGTTCGTCTCCCGTCGCCCGTACGCAGAAGACGAGCTCGCGCCCGGCTAGCCCGTGCGCGTCCGCTCGCGAAGCCTCCGCCGAAACCCTAAGCCGCCGCCGCCAGCCGACCTGCTGCCTCGGGCCGCGTCCCTTTTGCCTCCGCCTGCCACGCCACTCGTCGATGCCTCAACCTCCCACGACCCTCCGGCGACGGCCTCCCCCAAGCCGCGTCCCTCCCGCGAACAGCCTCCCACGCGCGATGTCCCACGAACGGCGTTACGGCCCGCCTCTCGCTGGTGCGGCCATCGCTAAGCATCGCTTGCGCGAGCTGTGGTTGCTCAATTGCTCCTTCTTGAATAGCTTCTTTGTGGCGATAGGGGACAAGTGCTACAATTTGAGGCGTGTTTCCTCGGATCCCTGTCCAAAGTGCGTGCTCACGAGTCACGAATGTATATTCTCCGAATATTGGATTCGGGAGCTATGTAGTTTCTTCGGGGGTTGATTTTAGAGTTTGTATCCTACTTTTTTACTGTGGTTGAACGTCATGCTTGCTTTTTGGCCTACTAAAAAACTTGAGCATGCTGAAATCGATATTTGAATTCACTCGAGTCGTTGAAATTAGATATGGCGAGTTACTACGGATGATTTGTATACTTGTGTAAGAAGATAATTCAAATTTATTAAGTTGAACTTTCCGATTATCATTTTGGTCGTAGAAGGCATTGTAATGTGACAACACTTTATCCTTATCATTTGATTGGTCGAAACTTCTATTTCCTTTGACAAAATCAATTTCATTTGGTAATATATGCTGAAAATAGTTACAATTTGATCATCTTCCTTAAGTGACAATACACTCGGTCCAACCAAGGATAGGACGGTCAATTCACCTTCAAAACTCTATTTTCTAGAGCAGCTCCATGTGATCTAGCCAAACACCTCTACAAAAAGCTCCGGCTCCACCGGAGAGCAGCTCCGGACTAGAGTTTGGGAGTGGAGCTGCTCTACTCGGAGTAGAGCCATGCCAAACACGTCCTAAATGATAGTGCATAGTGTGGAGTTCCACACCCTTAGAGACATGAGAAGCTTGAGATTCACTTCTTCATCGGTCACATCATCTCCAAGTGACCACCTCTCATTCACAATGTCCAAGAGCCTATCATGCGTTTGTTGGGGCTCTTCTCCTTTCTTCATGACGAAGAAGTTGAATTGATTCTTCAACACTTGCATCCTTGACTTCTTCACAACATCAACTTCCTCATGAACCGCAATAAGCTTATCCTAAATTGCTTTGGCATTCTTGAGCCGGGACACTCTAGAGTACTCCTTTGGACTCAAAGAGGAAAGCATAGCCGACACGGCTTGTGCACTCTGCGATGTATAAGCACATTATCCATAACGGTGGGTTTCTCCTTGTCCTCCAACACAAAGATTTTCTCCACAACTTCCTATCGTATACTTACCTTATGGGTATACGAGATGTTAAAGGAATGGATGATTGGAGATATGGTGGCAAATCAATGAAGATAACACTGGTGGAGAGGGCCCACGAGTGGTACCCGACCAATATGGAATAACGAGAAGATTCTATATACCGGTATAGAAATAAGGCGGACGTAAAGACCGACGTATGATGACTTGATTCAAGTAAAGTAGTAATTTATAGTCCGCTAGGACTACGAATCGATAAGGACTCTACATGTAACTTAGAGATAAAGCTTCCAAATATGTAATCCATGTAATTGACTAGGACTCGCATGTAACCCTAGCTCCCCGGATATATAAGACGGAGCGGGGACCCCAGAAAACTCTCTAACAACTCGCAGTTAGCAATCTGCTAAAGACAATACATAACATACGGGACGTAGGGTATTACTCTCGATTCGAGGGGCCTGGACCTGTCTAAAATCTCGTGTTCCTATGTGTTTCGTGTGTTGCACCATCGAATTCCACGCTCGTGAGGGATCGGGTAGTTCTAGTGCCGAGTTTAAGACTCGACACTTCCCATACCGGTGGACCAATTGACAGACAAGTACATCTTCATCCTATGCTTGTACCAACTAAAGTCTCTTCCATCAAACCAAGGTAGCCTTCCACTACCACCACCATTCACATTAGCCACATCATTGTAATTGAAGTTGTGCCTTGTGTCTAACTTCGAGCCACTTGCTGCAAACGGATTGAAGTTCGGATTGTTCACATCTGAACCATTCTTCGGACCCGCGCCATTCTTCTTGCTTGGATCATTCTCCACCACATCCGCAAACTCCCATGACATCTTTGCTTCTCAAGCGGTTAGGCTCTTTGCGAGAAGACCTGCTCCGATACCAATTGAAAGTTTCCTAGAGGGGGGATAGGCAAGCTAGAATAATTTCTAAAAAACACAACACTTAAGAAAAAAGGTTAAATCTACCCACGACGGAACTTCCGTCAAGGTCGCCGGGAGAACTTGAAAGGAACACGAAACAAGAGGAAATCTTACGATTTCACTTGAATGAAAACCTTCCTTCACCACCTAGAAGTGTTGTACCTGCAGGAATTTGATAGACACACAACACACAAGTAGATCGGGCTCAAACAAGCCGAAAGGGAGACACGACAAGCACACAACAAAACACAAGAGAGACAGCGATTATTCACCGGAGTTCGGACCCCTCACAAAGAGGTTCCTACGTCTCCGTTGAGGAGGTCGTAAAGAGTCGGGTCTCTCTCAACCCTAATCCTCCCCAAGTGATCACAAGGGTCAAACTTGGTTTTCTTCTTCTTCCTTTGATTTCTTTCCTTGCGGAGGCAAATCACAACCTTCACAAACTTCCCAAAGCTCACCACAATCTTGGGAGCTCTAGGGTGACACCTAGCCAATCTAGGAGAACAAATCTCTAAGAGTAACAAGTGAAATTGAGATGTCTTGCAATGGGAAAGATGTGCTCTAGGTTGGGGTGATGCTCTCAAGCTTGGATTTAAGTTGGATACTCTCTCAAATGGCCTTGGATCACAAGGCGAGTGGAGAGGAGTGAGAGAATGAGCTTGTGTAGGGAGTTCAAAAGCACCAGACAACCGACCTCACGAGTTGGGGGCGGTTATATATAGGAGAGGGAGAAAAGAGCCGTTGCTAGGTCAAGATGGCGATAGGCGGAACTTCCATCATCCCTTGAAACGAGTATAGAACAACGGTCGGGTCGGAAGTTCCGTTGAGAATGGAACTTCGTGTGAAACCCTTTGGAAGTGACAGAATTTCCATCGCTGGACGAAACTTTCGTCGGGACTTAGTGCTGCTGGGTTTCAACAACCAGGTCGGAACGGAACTTCCGCCGGAATCCCTTAGGACTCGACGGAAGTTCCGTCCTATCTGAAAATGTTGGTTTGGCTAGGCTCTTTGGACTTTGGTTTTTATTGGAATTTTTGTTTCCAAGTTGGTTTTGGGTAACTAGAGTTCCCCGCACGTAAGATCGTTTCACCCCTCTTGACAGTTTGGCATACCTATACTCAAAAACCTATAAATCTATTGTTTTAGCTCTTGCTTTTGTGTACTTCTTCATCTTACGTATGAGGGGTACACTTCCTCACATTGTGGGTATTGATCTTTTGATATCCCGCACATGTACTTAAGATAACATTAGAAGTTTTAATTCTTTGTCATTTATCACCAAAACCCACTAGGGGGCCTAGTGCATCTTCAATAGGCTTTACTAGTATCCGGCATGCCGGATGACGACTCGGCGGCCCTACATTCCTTGAGAAAGTTGACATCGTCTTGGTGCCGCGTGTCTTAGCTTGTTTCGTCATAAGTGGCGACCTATGGGGCGTTATGCATCGACTCACCCGAAAGGATGGCTTCAGCCCTATAGACCAAGAAGAAAGGTGTTTCCCGGAGGGACGCGGCATGGTGTGGTGCGGAGCGACCATTACATGGAGTGCGGTTCGGTGACCCACATGGCCCGCGTTTCTTTAGCGGGTCGAAGGCGCGACTTTTTAGGCCGTGCAAGATTTCTGCATTGGTGCGCTCGACTTGACCGTTGTGTTGGTATGCTAAGCGGCGAGGTTAGGGCTCACTTGGCATACCGAACACAAGTAACCGAATATGCGAGGTATAAAGAAACAGTGGCGAGATAACAACTCTTGTATAAGCGAAGTTAACTCTAGGATTACATGTGTCTTTACGGGTGACTCTTGGTCTCCCTTTATTGTAACATCTTAATAGGATTCATAGAATACTCATATCAACAAGTTGCAACTTCTTTTCCGGAAGCTCATCTCTAAAGAACTCTCGAGTTAAGCGTGCTTGGCTCTGGAGCAATTTAGGGATGGGTGATCGACCGGGAAGTCTTTCTCGGATGTCCACCATTGAGGATAAAAGTGCACGAAAAAGACTAGTGTTGATCCGTGAGGGAAATCTTGTGGGCCTATTAAGCTGCCGAGTGTAAGCGGGTCTTGTCCGGAGTGGTGGGACGTTACATTTATAGTCCTGGGGAGTGGAGAACCTCAACTTTACATGACCATTCCACCCCTAGCCGGTCCCCCCCCCCCATCCTATTGGGAGGCGGTAACTCTCGAGGGCAATCCAAACACCGCACTAGACGCGTGTGATCCACGTCTTAGCTGCCGCCAGGCTGGAGAGCACTGCGGGGCGATCCTTTGCCCAAGCTCCTGCTCTTCGCCCGGGGCCGGTTCGGTCAGCCCGACCGCTTCGCCGTTGGTCTCACGCCTTGCTTCGCGTCACGCGGTTGATTCTCGGTAGTTCGCACCTTCGCCCAACCTTCGCTCTCGCTGGGTTACTGCGCATTCACTTAGCTGGTTAGCATTAATGGTCAAGGAGAGGCAAGGGACTCGGGCCTCTCCGAGCAAGGTGGAGGACTACGGGACGGAAGCATGTGCTCAACGCGAAGCGAACTCTTTGCTAGATCCCCAACAGTAGCCCTCAAGGGATGAGCTCACTTCGCGTGCGAGACGAGAGAGGTCGCTCGGAACTTCGCTATGGTGTGCGTGAGTGAGTGAGGGGGAATGCCACTCCCGGATTCGACACCGAATCACTTAATCTTGGTGACGAATTCGTCCAACGACAATTTTCCTATGGGCTTTTTGACGTACTTTCGCTTTGATGGGCTTGGATGGGCTTATGGCTTTTTTGCTGTTCCCAAAAAGGCCCGACTCGTTTGTCATGGCGCTTCATGCTGGCCTTTTACTCGTTTGTGCCGCCGCTTCGCTTTCGCTGCCACCCTAGGTTTTACAACATGCCTATATAAAGAGCGGTGTGGTGAAAATCTTATTGTTACTCCTGGTCAAACAACCATTTATCCTAGCGCTTCTTTGGCTTCTAGTTTTTCCTTGTCATTTCGACTCCGATAGTTTCTCTTTGCTTCGCAGTCTTCGCTTTGCTTAGTTCCCGTGAGTCATTTTTGCCTCGCGCTATGCATTTGTTGTTTGGGTCGAGTTTCCTTTTTGTTCTTACTTGTCATTATTGTCTCATATGGCTTTGTCCAGGCGCCGGAAACTCGTTCCAACCACGAGGCTGCCGCCGGCGAGGTTAACACTCGGAACCGAGGATGTCCATTCTTTGGAGTGGAAGCTTCGCACTTTGCGCTCCGAAGACACATCCTCCGGGGAAGAGAGTCGTGGCTCGAGTGTCGGCGATGGGGAGGAAGGCACCGCTAGTGACCTCGCGTGTGGCCACGAGTAGGGTGAGTCCACCATTGAAATTAACGGCGACGACGGGGAAGATGCCTCCGTCGAGGCCTCTGTTGACACCGTTGAAGTTGACGCCGATGTCGGTGATGGTACTTCGCGCCGCCGATGTTCGAAAGCGCCGAAACCCTCCAAACCACGCAGGTGCCGGATTGAACCCTCCTCGATGATCGACGAGCTCGCTAAGGAGTTCATTGATGTGGGACCGATCGCGGGGAACCGCCTTCCTGCTGGCGAGGCGGAGTTTGGATTGGAAGAAGACAAGGCGAGTTGTCTTCCTTGACTACTTCGTCGCGGGCCTCGTAATTCCATGCCACCGGTTCTTGCTGGCTGTTCTTGACCGATACCGAATTCAAGTGCACGAGGTGATGCCTAATGTGTTTGCTCACTTGAGCAAGTTCGTCCGGGCCATGGCCAGCTACGGTGGGGACCTCGACATCAAAGTATTTGCCCGCGACTTCGCACTACACAATCAGCGAGTGGCGGATCAAGGTCGACGACGTTCAGCATGATTGCAACTATGCATCATTCAGCTTCGCGCCGTAACGTAATAAGAACAAGGGCGTCATACAGCAGAGCATGAACAAGTGGAGCCGGAATTGGCACCACTGCTAGTTCTACGCCATGGTCCCGGCGTGAACGTGACGGAGGATGGCGAGGTCAAAACGGAGTAACCCTTCGCTTCCCGCCTCATTCCTTCGGACCCTATCCGGATGCCGGACTTCGAGAGGCGGTATCACTCGTTGGGCGAGGACATCTACTACACTTCTTACCACAACACCAGCAACCGCGATCGGGTGGAGGAGTTTTGTGCCGGCGGCGTTCGCCCCCTCAAGGCCGGTTTGGCATCGGGAATGACGAGCCGATGACAACCAACTTCGGGGTCAAGGGGATTGATGGGCTCGTTCGCTGCCCGAGGGTCAACCTCGACCACCGAGAAGAAGAGGGCGAAGTCCTTCGTCAAGGACATCGAGCGGTGGGCGACGCTCTACGTGGTCGCTATTCCATCGACGAGCACGAATAGATTCCGTCCCGCATGACTACGAAGGGGCATTTCAATCGTGTCCTTCGAGTCACCGGGATCCCTTATCCGCCTCGCGAGGTGCCGCGCGAAGGAGACGGTGAGGCTCTCGCTGGCCCCGTTGCTGCTAGTAAGAAGTGGAAGCACGGTTCCGGTGACGGGGCAGGTTCCTCCATGTCTCGTCGGCAGAAAGGCCTTATGCCCCTGTCGATTAACTCCGGATCCTCCCCGAGGCTGGTCCCACCACGCCGGCTTCTTCGCGGCTGGCCGCACGGAATTCCCTACTCCGGGGCCTCGGTCGGTGATGATGCACAATCCGCCGTCCGAGACGCTTCCTTTCTCCATGATAAAAACCGTGAATAAGCCTCGGGTGGATGGTCGAAGCGGTTCCACCACTCCCGAGCGAGGTATGTGTTTTTACTTCGATGCCATTTGGCTCTAAATTCTTCTCCGAAGCCCCCGATCGGGAGTAAGGTTATTTTTTGTTTTCTGTTTTCACCTTTACTCTTTGTTTCTCTCGCGTTGCCCTAAACTTTTATTTTTTAGCGGCCGCCCTATACTGCGCCGCTCTCGTCGCCTCTAGGAAGCAGGTTGCTTCTACTGCCCCTTTGTTCGGTACGGCTCGTCCGGCCTTCCGGACGAGTCGCCGATTGCTTGAGTTGCGGACCGCCCTTCGCAAGGGCCAAGACGTCGTCGCCATTTTTTCCAGCCGCGAGTCACGGTAGTCGAAGACAATCAAAGAGCTGGTCGCTACGGAGGAGGCTAATGCTCAGCTAGAGGTGGAGGTGGCACGGCTAAAGGAGGTAGCGACGGGTGACAAGAGTGCGTTGATCGTGGCGCGAAGAGTCGAAGATGCGGAGGAGAAAGGCATATTGTTGTCCATCCTCACTCGCCGTGACCGCTTCTTCGCTCGGGAAGGGGCGAAGGTCAGCTCCTACCTCGGTGCCTCCCCGGGAGAAGTCGGCGGTCATGTCCCTCCTTTCAAAGCCGTGGAGGATGGCAATGCGGAGGCCGGCTTCTTCGCCTGGCTAGAGGCTCAACTTCCGGCCCTGTTGAGTGTAATCGAGAATAGCTGCAAGGTCGCCTCGCTATGTAGTGTTGAAGCCACGTTGAACTTTCTCGAGAGGCACGATTGCGAGCATGTTGGCGACCTGGCTGACTTGGTGGTTCCGACACCCCTACCTTGCAAAGCAAGAGGACTTGTCGCACATGACAACTTTGGGAGACATCCGACGAAGCGGACGTCGTAGCACATACACACATGATACATTCGTTATTTACAAATACATATTTTGGGTACATGAGAAGAACATTTTACATATGAAGTTCAAGTATTACAATACATAGAGTTTGAAATTTGAATTTTACATTGCATTAATATACGTGTGGAAGCGTAAAAGTCTCGACGATACATATAACTTATAGATATGCGAGTTGTCGAGTTTCTCATGTTCTTTATGGAGAGCCTTGAGCTCCTCCATCTTCTCAATGAGAAAGACTTCTTACTTCTCTAGCTGCTTTTCTTGCTCTTGAATCCTCGCTAAGAGCCGCATGACTTTGTACAAGTCCTTTTTGCTTATGTTTTTAGACACAAAGTCATCTTCACTCTTATCTCCATTGTCTTCTTCGGCCATGAGACATGTTTTATGTATTTTGGATGAGAGTGAAGTGTCGATGGTGCTCATTTTTCTTCAGCTGAGCTGCTGATTTACTAGTCAACTCGGTCCGACCGTCCTATGCGAGGCAGCTCTGACTGCCTTGACTTGATTTTCAGCAATAGCTGATTCTTGTCTTGATGTGGAACTTGAATATCTTGCTTGAATAGTCTTCCACAAAACATGAGCATCTTCTATGAATCCATATTCTTTGTAGAACATGTTTTCAACATCTGAACTCAAGGCACTCAATAAGATATTAGTAGCTTGAGCACTTTGTTGCACGCGTTTTCCATCCTCATAGGAGTGATTATCCCAATTGAAATTTGGGGGATAAATGCTAACATCAACAATGCTCAACAAGATAGGATTAAAAGCCTTGAGTGCATCAAGAATGCACACGCACCAAAACATCTAATTAGAGCCATCAAGCAAAAGAAGTTCTAAGTGACTTTCACCTTCCGACGACATCTTTAATCATGACTCGTTAAGCTTTGTTGTGAGTCTAGGCTCGATACTAATTGAAAGGACCTTGATGTCGCCCTGGAGGGGGGGGGATGGGTGAATAAGCGAAACCTGAAATTAACAAAACTTTTTCGCACAGAGTTAGTTCAACCCGGTCGGACCTAATTGCACGAGCGAGTTGGGTGCACCCTAGTTCAACCTCGGTCCGACCTCCTTATCGAGGCGGTTAGACCACCTTAGGCGAGGGCAGAAATAGGTGAGCTCTCCAAAATGAATCCTAGCTCAAATGAAAACTTGAGCTGTTGCTCCAAAGGTTTTCCCTAGCACATACACGAAGTATCTGTACACATATGAGCACACCAAAATAGATCGAAGCAGAAGCACAAGTATAAAATAGAAAACAAGTAAAGCAAGGGAGACCGAGACACATGAGTTTGTTTCTGAAGTTCGGAATCACCTCAACGTGATCCCTATGTCTCCGTTTGAGGAAGCTTGAGCTGCTCACCGGCACGCTCCAAGCCGGGTCTCTTTCAACCACTTCCCTCAATCCACTATCTTGATCTTTTTCACACCGAAGGCAAGATCACAACCTTCACAAACTTTCCCAGCCTCACCACAAACTTGGGAGCTCTAGGGCAACGCCTAGCCGTCCGACGTAGCTTGACGTAGCTCAAAGTGCTTGAAGGCTTAGGATTTGCTCATAATATACATAGGTATTCACAATTTTTATATTTATCTATTTATTTATATATGTATAATATATTTAATATTTATCTATTTATTTATGTCATATATGATATAAGATATATATATATACATGCATATAAATAAATATAAAAATATACACATATGAATAAAAATATATATATCTTAAACAAATAAACATATAAATAAGATATAAATAAATAAGTAAATGAATAATATATATTAACATATATCTTTATATATATATATATATGTATGTCATATAATATGTATATATTATATATATTTATATATACACACATACATGTATGTATGTAGGTAATTTATTCAAACTTGTGAAAGTCAAAGCCCCAAAAAATACCTTCAACTACCAAAAACTACTTTTGGCTTTGGCTTTTACCGGTAATCAACCCCTTTGATTGAGCACTAGCTTTTTTGAAAAACCAAAACCAGAAAAAGCAGAACCAAACACCCGTAAGTGTAAAGTTTGGGAACACCAACCTCGCGGGGATCCCGGCCCAATCCCGGGTAAGGCTGCCCCCATCGGAAGCCAACCCGGGAAGCTAGTCGAGCCCTTTGGCAGCCCAGCTATTGGCGAAAAGGAGCACCGGGTTTACTCATCTTCCCCGGGCTGCAGACCCTAGCCTCGGCCGGCAGGACAACGAATCCCATTCCCTTCCCCGTCCTCCTTGCGAACGCGCCGCACCGCATCGTCCTCCTCGGCTCTCCTCGCGCACACGCCGACGGTTCTCCTCGCGCACATGTCGGTGGCTCTCCTCGCGCAAACGCCCTCACGATCACACCGGTCGCATCGCCTCCTCCGCTTAAGTAGCCGCTCGTCACCCGGCTCACCCGAGCGGACGGCTCCCAAACCCTAGCTATTGTGGCGGCGAGAAACGGCAGGCTTCCAACTGGTTGTGGGCCCCTCGGCGTGAGGCTCCCGGCTAGGCGCGGGCCTCCTAGGGCGGCGCGGCATCCAGGACACGCGTGGAGTAAGCGGCGACGACCTTGCTCCCCACGGTTCTCTAGCCCGGTCAATTCTTGGACATTGGAGACCAGGGCCCAACGAGGACGCCGGTGCGGTGGGACTGTAAGGTATCTCTCTCTCTCTCTCTCTCTCTCTCTCTCTCTCTCTCTCTCTATTTTTCCGAGATCCGAGACCAGAGACCAAGAAAGGGTTGTAAGAGGTCGGTCGTTAAGATCCACGCCAGCAGGTACACTGTTCTTGACTTACATGTAATTCAGTTGACTTAATGGTTCTTGTGCTGTGAGTTATATGTATTTGTCCAGGTTTACTGCTACTATGGTTCTTGTATTGTGATTTAATCCGGTCAAAATAATGTTGTATCATTTTCTATTACAAGGCACAGTATTTTTTAGTATTTGGATAGATGTCAAAAAATTATAGGTTGTATGTTGAATCAATGTTCATGTCGGACCTAAATAACAGAAAATGTGGTCATCTAAAAAAACAGAAAATGATACAACACTGGACCTTTTGATGTGTACTAGGGTCCCAATCTTCCGAAAGGTTCCAATAAACAACGATTTGGCGGAGGCTTGACACAAATCGATCCGGCTTCCGAACAATACGTTCCGAACCTCGCAATCGCAGCACCACGTCTCCTCTAGTTATCAACTGTGCAAGCACGATTGACCTTGCCAAGAAGGCTAATCCTTGCCTGCGAATCAAAGAACACAAGCAAGAACAAGATAGAAGCAACCAAATTGCAAATATATGATTAAACTCACGAGTTGGGGTCTCACAAACCGACGAAACGGCGAAATTGTTCTTGACAGAATAATCTAAGCAAAACCAAAACCCTAAGGAAGGGGCGGCGGCTGCTTATGAGGTCCCTAGGGTCGTCCATCTCCCCTGGACGCAGCCCTAAGTGGGCTCAACAAAATACACGGCCCAAAGGCCAAAAGACGGTGGTGCAACACCGATACAGTTTCTGGACGTCTTAATATTTCGGCAATTCCCAACGGCTCGGGATGAATTTGGATATGAGACCAGCGCCAGTGGAAAGGTCATCAAATTATCTTTCCATCCATATAAAGAACGTCCCAAACGGACTTCATATGCGACCAGGGCGTCCATTTTGGTGCAGGCTGTTTCTGAACTCCGAAACAGAATCGAAGTCGACTTTGTTTGGGCCTCCAACTTGACATGGACGTCCTTGCTGGCCCTCCACGCCTCCAACCTCCTTCTTAACCATATTATCATCATCTCCATGGTTTCTAACAATAATTAACTCATTAGGTAGTAATATATTCTCAAATATAAATAAACAGATCATTAGGAACATGCTCACCCGTAAATTCAATTGTCGTGCTCTAGTTTTTGTCCTTGAATTATATATGTGTATTGGAGGAGTGTTGGTTATATCCGAGGGTGTGATGTCCTCATCATCCTCCCCTTCTTGATGAAAAGCCGTCCTCGGCGTCGTTGGTGCTTGAATGATTATTTTGAAGGATATCAGTTCCTTATTGTTCTCCTCTCCTTGAAAACAATCTGTCCTCGGTTTGACCATAGTTGTAGAAGATATCGTAGGTGAAAACCACCTATGCTCCCCTTCTTGGAAGATAGCCTGTTTCTTGAAAACAAAACTAGAGCAACTGGATTTTACATGATTAGTGTTACTATAGCCCTCTAATTCATCACATTGTTGCCCTAACAAAGAAGATTTTTCTTTCGAACAAATATAAACTCGATGCACCATATATTGTCCTTGACAATTATAGTTTCCTATATAGTGATATGTATGTCTTGGCAACCAAGGCAATTCCGCACATAAAAATTTCTTCTCCAAACTAATTAGATCACAGAGAGTATCAAATTTAATGTAAACTAAAGTACTTAAAGAAGACAGCAATTTCAACTCATCAATTTCAGAAGCAATCGGAAGCAAGGTTATATTATTAGCACAAGTATTTTCATTCATTAGTTGTTGCAAAGGTATAAATGAAGCACTAGCACACAACACATCTTTATCACAAGGACCAGCAGGAAAGTCAACTTGTGACAAAGGTAATTCAAGAGAAGGTTCCACTAGATGTTGCTCTATATTAGTACGGTTTGTAGAAAAATTCTGCACATCAATATAATTCTCACCTTCTGTGAGTGTAGCACAATTGGCATTACCTGTGTTCTCAACCAGAGTAATAGGTGCATTGTGAAGTGATGGTTCTGAATTTGCACATGAGCATATGAACACCTCATTTTCTTCCACTTCATCCTCATCCTTTTGTATATCCTGAAAGGTATTAGTTCCACCAAGCGGCACGGAAATATGATGTTCTTCTATCAATTCAGATTTAGATGAAAGTGTTGGATCATATAAACCCTCCCATTCTTTTCTAAAAGGCTCATGCTTTCTCCTCTCAAATCTTTCTAGATCAGCTTCTAAAATTTTGACAGCACTCATAGATTTAAGAATTATTTTAGTACCATTATGTTTCAAAGAGTATCTATTAGTAACAATATTGTGCAGAACATTGTTCCTATCAATCCCAAGTTTACCTAGCAACAAATGACATGCTTGCATAGGCACTATATCAAAATCAGCATAATCCTTATAATTACCAATAAAAAAATTGATACGTGTAATTTTTGTTACCTTAATCTTCTCACAACAATTTACCCATCGAATATAGTATGGATGTGGGTGCGGTTGTGTGGTCAAGCCAAGCTTCTCGACCAACTCAGCACTTGCAATGTTGCGGCTAGTTTCACCATCAATTACGACTCGGCAACGTCGATTCGTCACAACAAAGAAAGTTTGGAATAAATTATTGACTTGATTTTGCTCCATCTTCTCCATTTGAGAACTCAACACTCGTATATTTTCCTATCACTATTATGTATGAACAGTGAAAACTCTCAATATGCAAATGGAGGCATCTAACCAAGCTCTTACAAGGTTCTCACTATCAGCAAAGCAAAGGATACCTAGAGAGCGCGAGCCAACAATTGCGAGGGTCAAAACCTGTGATTGTTCAGAAGGATATATGTGGAGTTTGGATAGGCGAAATATAGTAGCAAGGAATTGCAAATTTTCAATTCAGAATTGCAAAACTGAATAATAGTCCCAAGTAAGTCAATGTCACCGGCCTAAACTTGTCTCTCACCTAGTCCAAGCAAGAAACAATGACTCAACAAAGGACACAAAGGATGCAAACAATTCTGATAATTTTCTTTCTTTTCCTTTTTACTCTCGTTCTTCTCTCTCTTTTTTTTTGGTGTGGCTTTTTCTTTTCTTTTCTTTTTTCACCTTTCTGCCCTTTACTTTCCTTTTTTTTCCTTTAGAACAGAACTGCAGCAAGAGCTAGCTACTCTATAACTCAAATGAAGCATCTAAACATGAGCTCATAACGTGGAGGGAAAAAGAAAATCTTTCCTCTCTTTGTTCTTCTTTTTTTTTGCACCCAAAATTGGAACGGACGCTACTGTTCTCTCTGCAAACTATTGGGAACTCAAGAGCATACCCAAAACTAGACCGTGAACAAGTTCAAGCTGAAACACAACGACACAACAGGGACTAAAACTCAGAGACACAATCTGAAAATAAAAAATTGCGAGGCACAAAGGGGATATAGGACAGCAGATACACAACGAATAACTATTTTTGTAGGGCAATTTTCTGGAGTTTAGGACGAAACAAAATAACGAGGATAGGGGAAACCTGACGGTGCACCTGAAGCTCTGATTACCACTTGATGTGGACTAGGGTCCCGATCTTCCGAAAGGTTCCGATAAACAACGATTTGGCGGAGGCTTGACACAAATCGATCCGGCTTCCGAACAATACGTTCCGAACCCCGGAATCGCAGCACCACGTCTCCTCTGGTTATCAACCGTGCAAGCACGATTGACCTCGCCAAGAAGGCTAATCCTTGCCTGTGAATCGAAGAACACAAGCAAGAACAAGATAGAAGCAACCAAATTGCAAATATATGATTAAACTCACGAGTTGGGGTCTCACAAACCGACGAAACGGCGAAACTGTTCTTGACAGAATAATCTAAGAAAAACCCAAACCCTAAGGAAGGGGTGGCGGCTTCTTATGAGGTCCCTAGGGTCGTCCATCTCCCCTGGACGCAGCCCTAAGTGGGCTCAACAAAATACACGGCCCAAAGGCCAAAAGACGGTGGTGCAACACCGGGACAGTTTCTGGACGTCTTAGTATTTCGGCAATTCCTGACGGCTCAGTATGAATTTGGATATGAGACCAGTGCCAGTGGAAAGGTTATCAAATTATCTTTCCATCCATATAAAGAACGTCCCAAACGGACTTCGTATGCGACCAGGGCATCCGTTTTGGTGCAGGCTATTTCTGAACTGCGAAACAGAATCGAAGTCGACTTTGTTTGGGCTTCCAACTTGACATGGACGTCCTTGCTGGCCCTCCACACCTCCAACCTCCTTCTTAACCATATTATCATCATCTCCATGGTTTCTAACAATAATTAACTCATTAGGTAGTAATATATTCTCAAATATAAATAAACAGATCATTAGGAACATGCTCACCCGTAAATTCAATTGTCGTGCTCTAGTTTTTGTCCTTGAATTATATATGTGTATTGGAGGAGTGTTGGTTATATCCGAGGGTGTGATGTCCTCATCACCTTTACGAATAGAAGTCCCTTTTGTTGTTATTTCTGTTGGTTGATCAATGATACAACAATGGACATGTTCAATACTTTGTCCTTCAGTATGTCCTATCCTGGACCATTAGCTGTAGATCTTCTGTGTATCAAAAGGTTGCTTCGTTCTTTCTGTTGATTGTTGAGAATCATAAATTACTACTGCTTCTAGATGCCTTTGCAATTTGTTGCTGGTGCTATTTAATGGGTATGAGTTCAATATGAGACTTAGTTCTATTTTCATACAACATTTGGTGTCTGCATTTTATAGTATGTAACAGGCTTGTAGGGTGATTTGTTTGCTGTCTTGAGAATTAGTTCCAGGCTTGAGAATTAATTATACTTGAGAATTATTTCAATATGAGACTTAGTTCTATTTTCTGCTTGTAGAGGCCTGTGTTAAATTTATTGATCAATGAGGAATATCAGGGTCTTTAGCTCAAGTTTAATTGGCTCTCTTTGATGTATTCTGGATCTGTGTTAATGAGATCCACCAAATCTCTCTTTGCACACTCAGACTTTATTTGATTGAACACGGGATCGTTCTGGCGATCCATCCAGTCCCACTTAATCCATTTCATATCAGTGTTCTTGTTCTTAAGCTTCAGCACTTCCTTGTACCACTCAGCTTGGGTGTGATCCCAAAATCTCACACCATCCACACCCCTTTCCTTTGGCTTTATCCACGGGCACTTGCTCCTATACTTCTGCACCTCATCCCTATAGAATGGTACATTGTACCTAGCGCAGCCACTCACAGCGGGGATCCTCAGCTCATACTTCACATGCTCCTGCAAAGTACGGGCTATCGGGAGAAACCAATCATCCCTGCCCACATTTCCCGCCTCCTCCTCATCCTCTTCTTCCTCACTTGAAACCGGAGTGGGAGGAGGTCTCCGTGCTGTCCCCTTGCCCAATCCTTTTCCTTTTCCAGGGCCAAGACCACGGGAGGAGGACCGAGGACCAGCTCCAGTGGATTGCCTTTTGGCAAGGCGAGGGTTTGGCACATCAAAGTCCGAGTCCGAGTCCGAATCGGCGTAGCTTTGAGGTGGACGCTTTGAGACAGTTTCCTTCCTGCCACGAGTCGTCCGACAAGAGGGACACATGTGTAAGAAACAACATACACAATTGAAAGTTGCCTAAAGGGGGGGGGGTGAATAGGCAATGTAACTAAAAACCTGAAATTACAACACTTTAAACAAATAGGTCAAATTCGCCACCGACGGAACTTCCGTCGTGGTGGTGAGAGGAAAACCTAGGGACAGGAATAAGGGAGGAAATCTCACGATTCCACTTGAATGGAAACCTTCCTTTTTGCCTTGAGAGTGTTGTACCTGCAGGAATTTAGTAGACACGCAACACGCAAATAGATCGGGCGAAAACACTCTCGAGAGGTGAATGAAGAAACACACAACAAAAACAAACAAGAGAGGCACGGGGATTTTTCACCGAAGTTCGGACCCCTCACAAAGAGGTTCCTACGTCTCCGTTGAGGAGCTCATAAAGAGCCGGGTTTCTTTCAACCCTAATCCTCTCAAGTGACCACAAAGGTCAAACTTGTTTTTCTTCTTCTTCCTTGGATTCTTTTCCTTGCGGAGGTGAATCACAACCTTCACAAACTTCCCAAGACTCACCACAAGCTTGGGAGCTCTAGGGCAACACCTAGCCAATCTAGGAGAACGAATCTCCAAGAGTAACAAGTGAAGAACGAGATTAGTTGCTAAGGGAAGATGTGCTCTAGATTGGGTTGATGCTATCAAGCTTGGAATCAAGATGGGAGCTCACTCCAATGGCTTTGGATCTCAAGAGGAGTGGAGAGGAGTGAGAGAGAGAGCTTGAGCAAGATCCGAGAGTTCAAAAGGCACCAGACACTATTTCTCACGGGTTAGGTCAAAGCTTTATATAGTGTGGGCTCTAAAAGAGCCGTTGCTCAAGTTCAATGATTGGTCTTGACGGAACTTCGTGGGTGACGGAACTTCCGTCACCCCATTAGGTCAACTGCGAAACACCCAGGACGGTACTTCCGTTCGAGTTAGAACTTTCGTCTAAAACTCTCTGGAACCGACGGAACTTCCGTTAGCCCGGACGGAACTTTCGTCGGGCAAGATTTGAACTGGAAAACCCTAGGAACGGTACTTCCGTCACGTTTGGGACTTCCGTCCCAAACTCTCTGGAACCGACGGAACTTCCGTCAGCCCGAGCGGAACTTCCGTCGGAGTGGAGAAGATAGGAAAAGATAGGCTTTTTGATCGTCGTTGAGTTGGTATTTTGGTTCCAAGTTGCTTGAGAATAACTAGAGCACATTCTTCCCTGCACGTAAGATCGCTTCACCCCTCTTAATAGTTTGGCACACCTATACTCAAGAAGCTATAAATCTAAACTTGTCATCTTTGCTTTTTGAGTACTTGATCACTTTTTAATTGAGGGGTTTACTTTCTCACATTGTGGATACTATCATTTTATTGTCCTGCACAATGACTCAATAACCACATTAGAGCTTTTAATCATTTGTCATTTATCACCAAAACCCACTAAGGGGCCTAGTGCATCTTTAATCTCCCCCTTTTTGGTGATTGATGACGAATAATTAAAAGGGATAACAAAAGACCAAAAACGGAAAGAACAAAAACAAACAAAATATAGCGGAGCTCCCCTAAAGAGATGCATGGGTCACACAAACATGTGAGAGAGCTCCCCCTATATTTTGTGCTTGTGGGGTGCCTAAAAACAAGGTGCACAGGTGACAAGATTAAGTGTGAAGACGAAAAGAAAATCATCACAAGCGCAAATAGCTTCACACCACATAACGCAAGCCACATATATCAATAAACTAAAAAACACCACATTAAAGCATTAAGCAACCATCATCCATCATTCAAACACATAGTTTGCGAGGAATTTAAAAAACTAGCCCTATTACAATAGAGCACAAATCACATAGTTCCAAACATGCCCATAAGTTCCAACAACTAAGAATAAGATAAAAGATAGCAGTGATCCCTTTTCTCACTCTCTCCCCCTTTGGCATCAAGGCACCAAAAAGGAAGAATGGAAGGAGAGTAAGATAGGAGATCACTCGTCGCCCTCCTCGCTCTCCAAAGTCCTCCTCTTCGTCTTCTTCATCTTCAGCAAAGGCTGCATGGGAGCTTTGACCACCATCACCACCAAAGTAGGGAGCATAGTCCTTAGGCTGCCACTAATAGACAGGAGGGGGTGCATCCTCCTCTTCCTCGGATCCTGGAGGGAGACCTCGGCACCCCGTGACCTCATGAAGTTCTTCATCCTTCTAGCATTCTTTTTGACGCTCCGCTCGGTCCGGTGGATATCAACAGCATTGGCGGTGTACACATTGAAGATTGACGTGAGGGCGCCCAAGATGCGAGAAGTGGGAGAGCCATCCCGGCGTGGAGCTGCACTCGCTAGAAGCACCAATCGGGGTTGGGCGCTGCGCTTCTTCTTGGCTCCTCCTTTTAGCTTGAGCTGCAGTGGACGATGCTTGCATTCCTTCTCAAATGTCAGCTGGGTAACTCCCTCAATCATAGCCATAATCCATGGAGCATAAGGTAGAGTCATCCTCGGTGTTCACACTACGCATGCTGATCTCCTTAAAGATGAAGCCCATGACACAAAAGGGAGCGGCGTCGGGTGCAAACCTCACTAACACATTCCTTGACCAAGCAGCAATCTATTCATTGTATCCATCCTTGGGCACAATGGTCCGGCAAAGGATCCTGTTAAGGTAGAAGTAGTAGGGCAGAAGTCCCTTTGTCTGTCCATAGACACATGGGCCATCCTCATACATGAAGGCCAGCTCGGTCTCGGGAATGGTTTGCTCATTGATAATGGTCTCATGATTATCGTCTCTGTCGGACTCAGGCAGGTTGAAATAAGAGGCAAACACTCGCCAGCTGCACTCATAGCGCTGTCCTTGAGTCATCCAAACTATCTTGTGGCGGCCGGTGTCAATGTAGAGTGTGGCATAAAACCGACAGACAATTTCTTCATTCCAATCATGGCGGAAAGCCATGAGGTCATAAACTCCACGGGCCCTGCACACATCCATCACTTGATCAAAAACAGCATCATTCTTGTTCTCCATGTACTTCCAATCAATCCACCGATGCTGATGCAGCCTCCGGGATTTTTTCTGCATGTCAATGAAGAATGTGTAGTAATAGTCTTGTTGACCCCACAGGTGGAACCTTGGATCCGATGCCTCTTTCTCCCATACACTGCGGGGGTCCGTCCTTCTCAACGCATCCAGCACATTGGGGTGCCTCCTCATATCACATCGGCTGTGGGAGCCAATGTAGACCGGTGCCCTCACACGAACATCACTAGTTGCAACGCTTGCAGCAGCTGCCCCCGATCGATCACGAGCAACCCCTTGCCCTTGCCTCCGGTGTCGGGATGCGGTGTGCGCTTGACCACCCTCTTGCGCTTGAGCTGTGATCGAGACGGCAACTCCTCCTCACTCTCCGAAGATGGAACTTCTTCCTCAATCTCCTCATCATGGCTTGGTTCCCGAATGGTTGGCCCGCCGCTCTTCCTGCCCGCGTGCTTGGTACGAGTCATACTCGACAAGAAAGAAGGAATTGATAAGAGCTTGGTCGAATAGGATAGGTAACGTGTCAATGTGGGCAACTTCATGAGTGAAGTTCTGCCAGACGGAACTTCCGTCGGGGACGACGGAACTTCCGTCCTGTCAGGACTTCGCCCATGGAGTTGACCAAACCAACACAAAATCTATTCTACCCACTAGTGCTAGACAAATACTTGAGTATACTAAGGTGCTAGACGCTATTCTACTCAAGATAGACCAACAAGCTACTAGCATTGACCAAGATTTAAAAAAAAGGATTTCAAGATCCATACCAAATCCACGCGAAGGAGAGCGCGAATCCACGGAAGAAGTTGAGGAATGGAAGTGCCATGGGATGGGGAAGCTTTCCCACGGATTACTTGAGCTTTTCCTTGGTTGAAATCGCAGATCGCCAATGGAGCTCACGAGCTAGGGTTTGGGAGGAGAGAGAAACCGTGGAGAGTTATGAGGAAGAAGAAGGAAAAGAAGGGGTCGGGTTCCCCTTAAACCCGCACATGACGGAAGTTCCATCACCTAACGGAAGTTCCGTCAAAACCAGAGAGTTTTGCACGGAAGTTCCGTCGAGGAACGAAAGTTCCGTCCTGTCCTGGTTCAGCCCGTTTTGGAAGAATTTTTGAGAAAAAGTTTTGAAGTTTGGAAACCTAGGTTGGAACTTGGGGTTGCCTTCACTTGTGGATAGCCAGACAATCAACCATAGAGAACAATATCCACAAGATGGGCAATATGATCACAAGATCAACTTCAAATGTTTTCAATAAGAGAAATAAGCTTGATTTTTGCAAATAGTTTTTTATTTGAGAGAATGACAACAACAATCAATATCACCAAGATGCGCAAAAATTCATTCCACATTAGAAGAATCAAGTATATTAAGTTCACTCCTAAGCTCACAAAATCTCTTCTCATCTAATGGCTTGGTGAAGATATCGGCTAGTTGTTTATCGGTTCTCACATAGCTAATCTCAATGTCCCCTTTGATTGAATGATCTCTCAAGAAGTGGTGCCGGATATCTATATGCTTAGTCCTATTGTGATCAACGGGGTTGTATGCAATCATGATGGCACTCTCATTGTCACATATGAGAGGAACTTTGGTCAAAGAGTATCCAAAGTCCTTAAGAGTTTGTCGCATCCATAAGAGTTGTGCACAACAACTACCGGCTGCAACATACTCCGCTTCGAGCTGTGGAAAGGGCAACGGAGTTTTGTTTCTTAGATTACCATGACACAAGGGACCTACCCAAGAATTGGCAAGTCCCGGAGGTGCTTTTTCTATCTACCTTACATTCGGCGTAGTCGGCATCGGAGTAGCCAACTAACTTGAATTTGGCGCCCTTAGGATACCACAACCCTATGTTTGGAGTTTGAACCAAATATCTCAAGATTCTTTTAACGGCCACCAAGTGGCTCTCTTTTGGAGAGGCTTGAAATCTTGCACACATGCACACACTAAGCATGATATCGGGCCTAGATGCACAAAGGTAAAGCAAAGAGCCAATCATGGAGCGATATACCTTTTGATCAACCGCCTTCCCATTCACGTCCAATCCTAGATGACCATTTGTCTTCATTGGAGTCTTGCTTGGCTTTGCCTTGTTCATATCAAATTTCTTGAGGATGTCTTGGGTGTACTTGGTTTGACTTATAAAGGTTCCTTCTTCTAGTTGCTTGACTTGAAAACCTAGAAAGAACTTCAACTCTCCCATCATTGACATCTCAAATTTCCTAGTCATAATCCCTTTTTGAATGTCACCAAGAATGTTATCAACGGGATGATCTTTTTGTATGCTTTGGCGCACTCGGGATTGTTGGGGCCTAGGTGCATCTTCTTCTTGTTCTTCTTGTTGTTCGTCTTGATGATCATCACCTCCACCATCTTGTTCTTGGTCTTGGTTGTTGCCTTGATCATGATCGTCACCATGATCTTGGCCATTACCTTGATCTTGTTCATTTTGTGGATCTTGTGGAGGATCTTCATCTTGACTTGGAGAAGATGGATCACCTTGCACTTGAGTTGGGTCTTGTGGCCTTATTTCACCAATTGCCATGTTCCTTATTGCTTCACAAGGAGCTTCATCACCTACATCACTTGGATTAACTTGCTCTACTTGAGAGCCGTTAGATTCATCAAATGTTACATCATGCATGATCTCAACAATGCCGGTGACTTTGTTGAAAACTCGGTATGCATACACATTTGATCCGTATCAAGTAAGAAACTTTCATTGGTCTTTGGAGCAAACTTAGAAGACCTTGGCTTCTTGTTAATAATAAAGCACTTGCTCCCAAAGACACGGAAATACGACACATTAGGAATTTTACCAGTAAGAAGCTCATAAGGTGTCTTTTTCAATATCTTGTGAAGATACAATCGATTTGTTGCATGGCAAGCGGTGTTGATGGCTTCGGCCCAAAAGGTGTCGGGAGTCTTGCACTCATCAAGCATGGTTCTTGCCATCTCAATGAGTGTACGGTTCTTTCTCTCGGCTACACCATTTTGTTGAGGGGTGTATGGTGCCGAGAACTCATGCTTGATGCCTTCTTCATCTAGGTACTCCTCGACTTGTGTATTCTTGAACTCGGTGCCATTGTCACTTCTAATATTTTTGATCTTTACTTCATATTCATTTTATGCTCTTCTCAAGAAGCTCTTTAGAACACCTTGTGTCTCACTTTTATCCTTCAAAAAGAATACCCAAGTGAAACGGGAATAATCATCAACAATGACAAGGCCATACTTGTTACCGCCAATGCTTAGGTATGTGACCGGTCCGAAGAGGTCCATGTGAAGCATCTCCAATGGTCTTGTCGTCGTCATCATTATCTTGGATGGATGGTTGGCGCCAACTTGCTTTCCGGCTTGACATGCGCTACACACTTTGTCCTTCTCAAAAGCAACATCTTTTAGTCCAACAACGTGGCCACCCTTTAGAAGTTTATGTAGATTTCTCATCCCAACATGAGCTAGTCGGCGATGCCATAACCAACCCAAGGTGGTTTTTGCTGTCAAACAAGCACTTAGATTTGGACCCTCTTTGTTGGTGAAATCAACAAGATAGATCTTATCCTCCAAGTACCCTTTGAATGCAATTGAGGAATCCGCTTTTCTAAAGACGGTCACGCCTTCATCGGTAAAGAGACAATTAAAACCCATTCCACAAAGTTGTGATATGGACATTAAGTTGTACTCTAAACCTTTCACAAGAAACACATTACTAATTGAAAGGTCATGGGTGATTTGAATTCCACCACGACCAATTACCTTTCCTTGTTGATCATTTCCAAAAGATATACTCCCACTTGGTAGATTATCTTTGTCAAGTGTGGAGAACATCTTCTTCTCCCCGGTCATATGATTTGAGCACCCGGTGTCGAGCACCCATATTGAACCGCCCGAGGAGTATCCCTACACACAATTAAGCACAAGATTTAGACACCCAAACTTGCTTGGGTCCCTTTACTTTAGAAACAATACTTTTGGGGGCACCCACACGCAAGGATTCCATCTTGCATAGTGTGGCCCAACAAATCTTGCAACTACTCTCCCATGAGCACCATGGATTAGCTCATATGTTGCATGATCATACACATAGAAGGATATGGGTGAGCTCTTCTTTTTGAGCTCTTGTATTGTCTTGGCCTTCTTCACGTGCTTAACTTGAGCAACTTGCTTTTGTCGATTCATGTTGGTGCTCTTGGTGATGTATTTCTTCTTGGGCTCCTTCTTGAACCCAATGCCTTTGTTGCCATTGAACTTCCTTTCCTCACTAATAATTTTCTTAGCTAGCTCAACTTGAGCTGCTCTTTCAAGATTCTTGACCTTGTTAGTGAGATCCTTGATTGTCACCTTATCGGTGACAATGTTGTCAATGTCAACACCTTGACATCTTGTACACTCTTTGCTTGATGAGGATTCCATTGACTCAACCTTGCTTTTGTACGTCGATGTGCTACTCTTGAGGACTTCAATCTCTCCTTCCAACAACTTGTGATTCTCTTTAAGAGATTCACACTTTGTTTGGAGTGAGAGGTTGATGTCTTCAAGCTTAGCATTTGACTTGTTTACCTTAGTAAGGCAAAGAGTCAACTCCTCGTTCTTCTTTCTTTCTTCCTCAAGCAGGGTCTTCAACTCTTTAATCTCTTCGCTCTCTTCAACCTTCTCTTGCATTATCCCTAACATTTTCACCATATCTTGCAAGGAGGGGACTAGCTCCTCCTCATTATCATGGTTAGAGGAATTGACAAGAGGTTTAGTTTGTACCTTGTTTTCTTTGGCCATGAAGCATTTGGGGGCGTCATCCTCATCGTCGGTGAGGTTGTTAAAGAGTGATGATTTGGCCGGTGTTAGGCCATATGCAAGATTGGCAATCCCTCCTTCTTCATCTTCATCATCATCATCATCATCGGAGACATATTGTTGGCCAATGTGAGCTTGACCTTTGAATGGTTTCTTGAAGTTCTTCTTCTTGATGAACTTCTCCTTCTTCTCTTCCTTTCCATTTAGTTGAGGGCACTCCGCAATGAGGTGCCCCGGTCATGATAATGGTAACACTTTCTTGTAGATCTTCTTGCCCTTGCTTTGTCAAAGCTCTTCTTGGTAAACCCATTGTTGATCATGAACTTGCCAAATTTCTTCACAAACAAGGCAAGCTCTTCATTGTCTTCTTCAATCTCAATTTGGTCCACCTCCACAACTTCTTTCTTTTTGGCCTTGAGTGCCACATCTTGCTTGCTTGTGCTCTCATCTCCAATTAGCACACTCACTCTCTTTCCCTCATCATCACGGCTTTTGTGAGCAAGGATTCTCCCAATTACTTCATCCGTGGAGAATCTATCAAATCCTTCCTTTTCTTCAATGATGGTACAAAGTGTGGAATTTCATACTCTTAGTGACATTAGAAGCTTGAGATTCACTTCTTGCTCGCTCACGTCATCTCCAAGTGACCTTCGCTCATTCACAATGTCCAAGAGCGTATCATGTGTTTGTTGAGGGTCTTCGCCCTTCTTCATCACAAAGAAGTTGAATTGATTTTTCAGCACTTGCATCCTTGACTTCTTCACCACATCGACTCCCTCATGAACTGCAATGAGCTTGTCCCATATAGCTTTGGCATTCTCTAGTCGGGACACCTTAGAGTACTCTTTAGCACTCAAAGACGAGAGCATTGCCGACACGGCTTGCGCATTGCGATGTATGTTGATGTTGTCCATGACGGTGTGCTCCTTCTCATTCTCAATCACATACCCCTTTTCAACCACTTCCCACACGGGTGGACCAATTGATAGTAGGTACATCTTCATCCTATGCTTGTACCAACTAAAATCTTTTCCATCAAACCAAGGTAGTCGTCCACTACCACTACTATTCACATTTGTCACATCATTATAGTTGAAGTTGTACCTTGTGTCCAACTTCCCACCACTTGTGCCATCCTTGGCAAATGGATTTCTTTCCTCATCGGTGTTCCCTCTCTTGATGGGACTATTGTCCCCTCCAACAAATTCCCCGACATATTTTCTTCTCAAGCGGTTAAGCTCTTCTCGAGAAGACCTGCTCGATACCAATTGAAAGTTGCCTAGAGGGGGGGTGAATAGGCAATGTAACTAAAAACCTGAAATTACAACACTTTAAACAAATAGGTCAAATTCGCCACCGACGGAACTTCCGTCACCGACGGAACTTCCGTCGGGGTGGTGAGAGGAAAACCTAGGGACAGGAATAGGGGAGGAAATCTCACGATTCCACTTGAATGGAAACCTTCCTTTTTGCCTTGAGAGTGTTGTACCTGCAGTAATTTAGTAGACACGCAACACGCAAATAGATCGGGCGAAAACACTCCCGAGAGGTGAATGAAGAAACACACAACAAAAACAAACGAGAGAGGCACGGGGATTTTTCACCGAAGTTCGGACCCCTCACAAAGAGGTTCCTACGTCTCCGTTGAGGAGCTCACAAAGAGCCGGGTTTCTTTCAACCCTAATCCTCTCAAGTGACCACAAAGGTCAAACTTGTTTTTCTTCTTCTTCCTTGGATTCTTTTCCTTGCGGTGGCGAGTCACAACCTTTACAAACTTCCCAAGGCTCACCGCAAGCTTGGGAGCTCTAGGGCAACACCTAGCCAATCTAGGAGAACGAATCTCCAAGAGTAACAAGTGAAGAACGAGATTAGTTGCTAAGGGAAGATGTGCTCTAGGTTGGGTTGATGCTATCAAGCTTGGAATCAAGATGGGAGCTCACTCCAAATGGCTTTGTATCTCAAGAGGAGTGGAGAGGAGTGAGAGAGAGAGCTTGAGCAAGATCCGAGAGTTCAAAAGGCACCAGCACTTTTTCTCACGGGTTAGGTCAAAGCTTTATATAGTGTGGGCTCTAAAAGAGCCGTTGCTCAAGTTCAATGATTGGTCTTGACGGAACTTCCGTGGGTGACGGAACTTCCGTCACCCCATTAGGTCAACTGCGAAACACCCAGGACGGTACTTCCGTTCGAGTTAGAACTTCCGTCCAAAACTCTCCGGAACCGACGGAACTTCCGTCGGGCAAGATTTGAACCGGAAAACCCTAGGAACGGTACTTCCGTCACGTTTGGGACTTCCGTCCCAAACTCTCTGGAACCGACGGAACTTCCGTCAGCCCGAGCGGAACTTCCGTCGGGAGTGGAGAAGATAGGAAAAGATCGGATTTTTTATCGTCGTTGAGTTGGTATTTTGGTTCCAAGTTGTTTGAGAATAACTAGAGCACATTCTTACCTGCACGTAAGATCGCTTCACCCCTCTTAATAGTTTGGCACACCTATACTCAAGAAGCTATAAATCTAAACTTGTCATCTTTGCTTTTTGAGTACTTGATCACTTTTTAATTGAGGGGTTTACTTTCTCACATTATGGATACTATCATTTTGTTGTCCTGCACAATGACTCAATAACCACATTAGAGCTTTTAATCATTTGTCATTTATCACCAAAACCCACTAAGGGGCCTAGTGCATCTTCAACAATGTCGATAAAAAGAAGGAGTACTAAGTAGATGCTAACAGGAGGTTCCCTGTCGGAACTTCCGACGGGACCTTCAACCGTCGAGAAGGTTGCCGTACTGGAACTTCCGGTAGCCTACCGGAACTTCCGGTATGGGTCAACCCTAACCCTAGCAGTGCGAAAAAGTGACATATAGCCAATGGATTTACTTTCTAAAAGCATGCTAGAGTCCTAGAACTGCTAAAGATTCATCTAAGCAACAAATAATCCTAGGGATTTAAGGATTCTACCCTAGATCTAGAAGTGAAGGATATGGAAAAAAATACCTTCTCCTCTAGCTAGGAAGCTTGGAGATGAACGGGGAAGGAACTTGGTGGAGCCTCGCCGAAGATTGCCGCCGGAAGTTGAAGAACACTTCCGGTTGATGTAGAACCGAAGTGGAGGAGAAAAAGGTGAAGGAAGGAGGAAAAAGTTCAAATGGGAGCTGTCCCTTTCAAGGGGACGAGCTCCCCTTTTATACTACCGCCCCGCACCGGAACTTTCGGTAGCCTACCGGAACCTCCGATGCGGGCTCAAACCCTAGGTCAACGCCCCGGACCGGAACTTCCAATAGCATACCGGAACTTTCGGTGTGGGCTTGACACCACGAGTGAGCTCCAAGTCGCAGCTTCCGGTACGAGGTACCGGAACTTCCGACTGGAAGGAAAAAGTCCTTCTGTTCGACCTCCGATCGGAACTTCCGGTGTCCTACCGGAACTTTCGATCGGGAAAAATAGTGAGTGCCCCGGACGCGCCGACGAATTCGACCACCCATACCGGAACTTCCGGTAGGGGGTGAAACAGAGAGAAAAGAGGAGAATTTTGGAGAGAATTTTCAAAGATAGTTTTGATGGACTAGTGAGACATCTTGACAATATATGATCAGTAAACAATCAACAATCAAGGCTATGATCATATTTTGACAAGATTTGACCTTTTGGTCAAGAACCAAGAAATTGTTTTCAAAATCACTCAAATATTTTCGCATGCATTTCCAACTTAAGAACCAAAAACGATAAGAACAACAAGCAGATGTGCATGCATCTACACCACATTACTAGAGTCAAGGATATTTAGCTCACTCCTTAGATATCCAAACCGGCATTCATCTAGTGGCTTGGTGAAAATATCGGCTAGTTGATTTTCGGTTTTCACATGACTTACTTCAATATCCCCTTTGATAGAATGATCTCTCAAGAAATGGTGGCGGATATCTATATGCTTTGTGCGTGAGTGCTCAACGGGGTTATATATGCTAGCTTTATGGAAGTCTCATTGTCACATAGGAGAGGGACACGGTTCAACTTGTAACCATAATCCCTTAGAGTTTGTCGCATCCATAATAGTTGTGCACAACAACTACCGGCTGCAACATACTGCGCTCGGCCGTTGATAGGGCAACGGAATTTTCTTTCTTCGATGACCATGACACTAGGGACCTACCCAAAAATTGGCACGTCCCGGAGGTACTCTTTCTATCCACTTTATCCCCGACATAATCAGCATCGGAATAGCCTATTAGGTTGAACTTTGAACCCTTGGGGTACCAAAGCCCTAGGTTGGGTGTGTACACTAAATATCTCAAGATTCTTTTAACGGCCACCATATGGCACTCCATAGGAGCGGTTTGAAAACGTGCACACATACACACTCTAAGCATCATATCGGGCCTAGATGCACAAAGGTAAAGCAAGGAGCTGATCATACAACGATATACCTTTTGATCAATCGGCTTGTCCTTCTTAGTGAGGTCGAGATGGCCGTTTGTTGCCATGGGTGTCTTGGCGGGCTTTGCTCCATGTCAAACTTCTTCAATAGGTCTTGAGTGTACTTGGCTTGACATAGGAAGGTGCCCTCCTTAAGTTGCTTTACTTGAAATCCTAGAAAGAATGCCAACTCCCCCATCATAGACATCTCGAATCTCTTTGTCATTATCTTGCTAAAATCATCACAAAACATTTGATTAGTAGAACCGAATATTATGTCAATGACATAAATTTGGCACACAAATATATCATGGTCAAAACGCTTTGTGAAGAGAGTTGCATCGGCCTTGCCCATTTCAAAACCCTTTTTTAAAAGGAAATCCCTAAGGCATTCATACCATGCTCTTGGTGCTTGCTTAGGCCCATCATACGAATTATGGAGTTTGTAAACATGTTTAGGATACTTTGGGTCTTCAAAGCCCGGTGGTTGCTCCACGTACACTTCTTCCTTGATTGGCCTCGTTGAGGAATGCACTCTTCACGTCCATTTGGTACAACTTGAAGTTGTGATGAGTGGCAAAGGCAAGTAGTATTCTTATTGATTAAAGCCTTGCCGGGGGCGTAGGTTTTATCAAAATCCAATCCTTCTACTTGTGAATATCCTTCTGCCACTAATCTTGCTTTGTTCCTTGTCACAACACCGTCTTCATTTTGTTTATTGCGGAACACCCACTTGGTGCCCACAATATTCTTGCCTCTTGGCCTTTCTTCCAATGTCCAAACTTCATTTCTTGTGAAGTTGTTCAATTCTTCTTGCATGGCCATCACCCAATCCGAATCCTCGAGTGCATCTTCTACTCTAAATGGCTCCAAAAAAGAGACAAAAGAGTAATGTTCACAAAAATTGCAAACACGAGAACGAGTGATTACCCCCTTTTTCTATGTCTCCAAGGACTTGTTCCACGGGGTGATCATGTTGCACGCTTTGGTGGACTCTTGGATGTGGTGGATGTGAGCTTGCTTGACCTCCATCTGGTTCAACCTCTTGATCATGTGATGTAGGTTCATCATTTCGTGCTTGAGCATGATCTTCATTGCAAACTTCTTGATTTTGATCAACGTGATCATGATTTGTGCATGGTTGGTCTTGACTCGGGGAGGAAGTTGATCTTGATCATTTTGTTGTTCTTGCGGTCTCACATCACCAATGGCCATTCTCTTGATTGCTTGTCTAGAGGCCTCAACATCAACATTGTCAATAACAACTTGCTCCCCTTGAGAGCCGTTAGATTCATCAAATGTCACGTCCCGTGCAACTTCAACACAACCGGTGGTTTTGTTCAAAACACGATAGACGTGACAATTTGATCCATACCAAAGCAAGAAACCTTCATCAACTTTAGGGGAGAACTTTGAAGCCTTGGGTTTCTTGTTGAGCGTGAAACACTTTCTCCCAAAAACACGGAAATACGAGATTAGGCTTTTTACTCGGTTAGTACCTCATATGGAGTTTTCCTCAAAAGTCGGTGGAGATACATCCGGTTGGAGGTGTGACATGCGGTGTTGATTGCTTCGGCCCAAAAGCGAGCGGAGGTCTTGTACTCATCAAGCATGGTTCTTGCCGTCTCTATGAGAGTGCGGTTCTTTCGTTCGGCTACACCGTTTTGTTGAGGGGTGTAGGGTGCCGAAAACTCATGCTTGATGTCTTCCTCATCAAGGTACTCTTCAACTTGAGTGTTCTTGAACTCGGTTCGCTTCTTATGGCCTTGATCTTCACTTCAAATTCATTTTGTGCTCTTTTCAAGAATGACTTAAGTACATCCTTTACTTCACCTTTATCACACAAAAAGAATACCCACGTGAAGCGAGAATAATCATCAACAATGACAAGGCCATAAAGCTTTCCTTTGAGCACACCCTCAAAAGCAATCGAGCCATCACTTCTCCTTGAGACAATCACACCCTTGTCGTTGAACAAGCAATTGTAGCCCATTCCGGAAAGTTGTGAGATAGACAACAAATTAAAGTCAACGTTATCCACAAGCATAACCTTCGAAAGAGAATGCAGAAAAGTTAAAGGAATGTTACCATAACCCAACGCATAGCCCTTTCCGTTTTCTCCAAAGGTGATATACTCATTTCTTTCTTTTCTTGGCTCAAATGATTTAAACATTTTCTTATCTCCGGTCATATGATTGGTGCATCCACTATCCACCACCCAAGATGAACAAGTAGGAACAGTATTCCTACGAAACAATTTAAGCTTTGTTTTTAGGTAACCAAATTTGCTTGGGTCCTCTCACATTAGTAACAAAGTGCCTTGGGCACCCACACACAAGATTTGTGGGTCTTGTTGTGTGGCCCAACATATTTTGCATAGACACGGCCATGCTTGTTTCTCATTAGCACATAGGTTGCATCGAAATCATTGAAGATTTATTAGTGTTCTTGATTGGTTCTCCTTCTTGACTTACTTCTTTTGGTATTCACCCTCCTTGGTGAACTTGATGAATTCGGTGCCATTTTTATTGATTCTTGCATTGTGCTTGTCACCTTGCTTGTAGCCAATGCCATCCTTCACATGTGGCCGCCTTGCATTGATGTATGCACCTCTTGCAAACTCGGCCTTGGCATCATCAATGGCCTTCACTTTCTTTTATGCTTATTCTTCAAGCACTTGTACTTGCTTCTTCAAGTCATCAATGATCTTGACGTTTCTTGTGCAAGCTTCCATATCAATCTTGTGGCACCTAGCACATTCATTGCTAGATGAGGGGCAAGACGAAGATTGAGAGGAAGTAGTGTTACACTTAATTTCCTCAAATTGCAGTTTAAGAGAGTTGTGAGCCTTTTGCAAGTCATCACACTTCTTTTGAAGTGACACATTTGTGACTTTAAGTGTCTCACTATCTTTTTCAGCCACTTTGAGAGACTTCACCAAGTCCTCATTTTTCTTCCTCTCAACTTCTAGGAGCTTCTCAAGTTCAAGCACCCTTTGCTTCTCTTAAATAAGCATTTCCTCTTGTTTCTCAAGAAGCTCCCCTTGCCTCTCATTTGTCTCCTTTTCCTGCTCAATGATGTCCAACAAGTCAAACATGTTAGAAATTTGAGAACTTCCATTGACATTTACCTTGGAGCCTTTGGCCATCATGCACTTGTGCCCGGTGATGCGGACTAGGGTCAAGATCTTCCGAAAGGTTCGGATAACTCTTGATTTGGACAACCGCTTATCCATCCGCTCAATCTGGTTGCCGAGATTGAGTTTGTTGATGCCGTCGGTAACGGCCTTGTTAACGACTTCTGTCATCTCCTCACGTGCCCTGTCAAGAACAGATCGAAGCTGCCCTTGACTAACACACTCGTGGAAATCTTTAGGGGTGCCAACGTCCGCATCATCTCCTGCCATAGCAAATACCAAAACAGGAACAAACAGTGAAGGTTATCCCTAATAAACACTACTACTATGGTGGACGAGTGGTGACTCTCACAAAAGCAAATGGAACGTCTTACCAAGTTCCTACAAGGGTCTTACCAAGCAAGGCAAAGGATACCTAGAAGGCGTGTACCACGATTGCAAGGGTCAAAAACCTGTGCTGTCCGAAGTAGTATGTGGAGCTAGGAGGGCCAAATATGTGAGTGGAACACAATTCAAAAACAGATAGTAATGTTGAATAAATGTCCAAAGCTACTTATCCTTAGTTGCTGGTCTACACGTGTCCTAGAACAGTAGTGTAGGCAAAGCAAGGATGACGAGCACAAAAAAAACAAAGCAATAGGTAACTAGCAAGGAAGAAACAACAACTAGACACAAAAAACAGGCCAAAACCATGTTTTGTCTTTTAGCACTAGTAGAAATCACAAATTTTTATTTTTTGATATTATTTTTTAATATTTTTCTTCCAATCGGAGGCAACAAAATAGGAACCACGCAAAGTTTCAGGTCAAACGAGAGAAGGAATGTGACCTACAGATTTTCTCGTAAGATGTAGCGGTGACGAGTTCCAAACTTTTTTCCTCGGATCGGTGGGATTAACTATTTTTTTTATTTTTTGAGATTTTTCCTGTCCGGCAAAGCCGGGACGAGCAGATGCCAAATTTTTTTTTACCCAATTTCAAAAGAAAATTTTGCCTAATTTCGAGTCCGTATGCGAAAGTTATGGCCGTTGGAAGGAAGGGACTTTGAATTAGGGTTTCGGGGATGGAATTGCAATCGGGTAGGATATTTTTTGTTTTTTTTCGATGATTAATGTATGCAACGGAAACAGGAGGAAGTCTCGATCGTGGGGTGTTGATTTCTAGATGAAAAGGGTGGCAGTGTAGGGTGGGACTATGGTGGATGCAGCGGAGGTGACAAAAACTCCCGAGATAAAGCAAACTTGAGGGAATTCGGCCGGGGTTTCAAGGGGGCATAAAACCGACGACAAGAACACGAACTAAACCAACAACAAAACAATCACTAGGACACAAACTCAACACTACGGACTCTGAAATTGAAACATGCAAAGGCTAAACACGGCTTAGACAGGATGAACCCTTAAACTAAATTTTTTTTTTTGGCTTTTTCGTGGATGATAAGATAATAAAGAAACAAACTAAACTAAAGGTAATAAAGGTAGGGCGAACCTGACGGTGCACCCGAAGCTCCGATTACCACTTGATGTGGACTAGGGTCCCGATCTTTCGAAAGGTTCGGATAACTCTTGATTTGGCGAAGATGTGACACACGTCGATCCGGCTCCGAACAACACGTTCGAACCCCGCAATCGTAGCACCACGTCCTCTATGGTTATCAACCGGCGTTGCACGGCTGACCTCGCCAAGAAGGCTAATCCCTGCCTGCGAATGAAGAACACAAGCAAGAATAAGAAAGTACGCAACCAAATTTGCAGATGTATGATTAATCTCACGAGTTGGGGTCTCACAAACCGATGAACGGCGAAACTGTCTAAGTAGAATAATCTAAGCAAAACCCAACCCTAACATGGGTGGAGGCTGCTGCTAATAAAGACTTGGGGACGCGCAAGAACCCCCTGGACGCTCCCCTAATGGGCTCACACGAGATACACGGCCCAAAGGCCAAAAACGGTGACGCAGCACCAAAACAGATTCTGGATGTTCCAATGTTTCGATGATTCTTGGTGACTCCGGTTGAATTTTGACATTAGACCAGTTCCACTGGAAAGGTTATGAAATTATCTTTCCAACCATATGTAGAACGTCCAAATCCGACTTTGTATGCGATCTCGGCGTCTATTTTAATTCAGACTGTTCCTGGACTCCGAAACAAACTCGAAGTCGACTTGATTTGGGCCTCCACAATGCCTTGCGCCTCTTGCTGGACCTCCACGCCTTCAAGCCCTCTTCCATTCATATTATGGTCCTCTCCTTGATTCCTAATCATAATAAAATTATTAGGTAGCAAACTATTCTCAAAATTATGAAAGGAAAGACTTAGGAACGAGCTCACCTCTAAATTCAATTGTCGGTTGCGAGCTCTAATGATTGGTCCTTGAATGTTCAGCGGAGGAGTGTCATTTGTATCCAAAGGAGTGATGTCCTCATCACCCGGTGTCATCTTCATCATCGGTCAAGCTTCCAAACAAGGAGGTGTTGGTCGGTGTGAGTCCAATGGCAAGTGATGCAATGTCTCCCTTCTCTTCAACGGATTCCGACTCGGAGGAGGAGGATGATCCATCGGAGTTCCATTCTTGCCCAATATGTGCTTCACCCCTACGATACTTTCTATGCTTCTTGTACTTCTTGTCACCTTTCTTGTTTTGCTTGTTCTTGTAGTTCTCTGGACACTCCGCCATGAAATGACCTTTGTCTCCACAAATGTAGCACTTGTTTTGGCTTTCCTCAATTTTCTCTTGTCTTGATTATTCTTTTTGAAGCTTCTTTTTGACATGAGCTTGTTGAATCTCTTCATAAAGAGAGCCATATCATCATCACTATCATCATCGCTCTCCTCAACCACCTTCTTTTTCTTTTCTTGTTCGGCATTGAGGGTCAAATCATTTTTGCTCCCACTAGCTCGTTCCTTGTCCCTAAGTAAAGCATTGATCCTATTGCCTTGATCAATTTGCTGTTTTTGAGATAGCACTTTTCCAATCACTTCATCGGTGGTGAAATATCTAAAGCCATCTTTATCTCTTATGTTGGATACTATATTGGCATCCCATGATTGCAAGGCTCGTAGCAACCTTCTATTGACATCTAAATCCGACACTTTTTCTCCAAGTACCCTCCTCTTGTTTACTATCCTCATCATTCTTCATGTGCTTCTTTTGGTCCTTCTTCCGACCTCATGACAAAGTAGTTAAACTCTTCTCTAAGCCCTTCTAGCTTAGACTCCTTTACACTATCAATGCCCTCATGAACTAATTCAAGCTTCAACCAAATTTGATGAGCATCCTCCAATCCGGCTATCTTGTCATACTCGACGGGGCTAAGTGCGGATACAAGAGCACTCGCCGCCGTCACATTGCACATTACATTGAACAAGTCTTGTGCTATTGGCTTGCTTCTACATTCCCACAAGAATCCATTTTGAGTGACATTACTCACATTTTGATGCATGAAATCCAAGTGTAGGAGCATCTTTGTTTTCCAATGATCAAAGTATTGACCATCGAAATAGGGAAGTCTTCCGGAGCCGGGTCCAATGTGCTCATCCTTTGCATCACTATAGGTGTAGGGCGTCTTGTTGTAGTGTATTGGCAATGCATTGAACACATCTCCATCCTTAGCAATACCTTTACCACTCTCAATCAACCTTTCATTTCTTGCATTGAGAGTTGCTTCATCCGGTGAGTTTTCATCACCTACTTCAAGGGTTGGTTTTGGTGGACCTTCACCACTAGCGGTTGCACCTTTGCCTTCTTGGGGGTTTGTCATCTTTGATCTTCAAGCGGTGAGGCTTCAACAAAGATACCCGCTCCGATACCAATTGAAAGTCGCCTAGAGGGATGGTGAATAGGCGATCCTAAAATTTTCTGCGATATAAGACTAAGACGAAAACGTCAAATACCGGAACTTCCGGTAGGGTACCGGAACTTCCGGTGTAGGGTGAATATTGCGGAATTAAACCCTACACAATTCTAGTGATTTGCAAGAAGGAAAAACACAGCCCTATGAAATTCTAAGAATTTAAAGGCGCAAAGGAAAACTAACAAGCAACCCGAGCAAAGTAAACAACAAAGCGCTTAAGTAAAAAAGAGAGAGCACACAAGACACGGATTTTTCACCGAAGTTCAAGTCCACCTAGGACTCTACTCTCCGTTGAGATAGTCCACCAAGGACCGGGTTTCTTTCAACCCTATTTCTCGCTCAAGTCACCACCAAGGTTGAGCTTGAGTTTTCCACTATCAATGTCCCTTTCGGGACGGGTAATACAAACTTCTCGGGCGTCACCCCACAAGTTGGGAGCTCACGAGCACGCCTAGCCGTCTAGGAGCTCAAAGCTCCAAGAGTAACAAATCCAAATCACAAGCTTGATGGGAGAGAAGATGCTCAAGAATGGAATCAAGTCTCTCAATCTCTTGCTAAAAGTCTCTCACTCGAATCCTAGCTCAAGGATGGAATTTTTGCTTTTGGAGAGGATTTGGAGTGAGTGGAGTGTGGCTCAAGTGTGTTGGAGTTCGGAATGTGCAAGAGTGAGTGAGTGAGGGGTGGAGTGTGGCTTATATTCCATAGCTCAAAAAGAGCCGTTGGCCTGTCCGAACGACCCGCACCGGAGCTTCCGATAGGATATCGGAACTTCCGGTATGATCGATTTAGGGTTAGGTCCGGATTTCGGCCCGCACCGGAACTTCCGGTACGTAGGTTTAGGGTTTGAAAACGGGGCCGCACCGGAGCTTCCGGTGTCCTATCGGAACTTCCGGTATGACATTCTAGAGAGTTCAAAACTCTTTGTTAGCCTACCGGAACTTCCGGTACTAGAGACCTTTCGGTATGGCATTCCGGAGAGCTCAAACTCTCTGTTAGCCTAACGGAACTTCCGGTATCGGGGACCGGAACTTCCGGTATGGTATTTCGGAGAGCTCAAACTCTCTCGTTTGCCTACCGAAGCTTTCGGTACCGGGGACCGGAACTTCCGGTATGGCATTCCGGAGAGCTCAAAGCTCTCCGAGTGCCTCTTGGAACTTCCGATACCACACCGGAACTTCCGGTGGGTCTCGAAAGAATAGGCTTGGCATGAATTTTCTTGGATTTTGTGAGTATCTTATTCTTTGTCAAGATTGTGATTTGCATCCCTCTTTATAGTACGGCATCCCTATGACTCAAAGCAAAGATAAAACAGGAGGTTCAAGCTTTGAGATAGATCTTCTCCATTTTCTTCTTTATTAATTTTTCTCATTTCTTTTCTTCTTTTTGATCAAACTTGCTATGCTTTCATGTTCTTTGGATGTTCACTACACACATTCTCATGAAAACATTAGTCCAAATTTAATTGTATTGATATCAATTATCCAAAATAAAATGAGGGGCCTAGATGCACTTTCAATCCATGTATTCACTAGATAATGAGTTCCTGGGAGGAGGAAGCTAGGTAGTTTCTTTGTTACTTGAGCACTATTTGATCTTTGTTACTTGCAGGAGACTTGCGGATATTTGAGCAGCTCTATTTTGATCCGAGTGGAGAATGGTATGTTATCTATCCTACTTTCTCGCCCAACGTTATTATACCCCGATGATATGCCTCATGTTGTGAAATTACAATTTCGAACTCGGCCTTCATGATGTGTTATTGCCATTTATATGATTAATGATCGGTGCCGTACTACTCTTCCTTTCTTGTCATGTCTTGCCTTATCTACTTGTTAGCATGGGTAGATTATAAATGATGCACTAGTTGGCAATGATTTTGTTACACTTGTTTCCCTGTTTTTTAGTTTTTGCCAAAAGTGATCACCATGAGAATTTGTTGCGGGGAGCCAGGGGGACAAGTATTGGTGACCAAGCAGTTGCAATTAAGTTAGGACCTGACCAAGAAGTTGCAATTTATCATGGAGACATCTCCTGTAGTCATTACATCGGAACATGCATTTTTTTTAGATAATGGGACAACCGTCCCAGCCTCTACACCCGAGGGTGTACACAGCTGAATAACATAGTCACAATACGTCACAGGAGCACTTAGGCTACAGTCATCTCCGCATGGAGGGAAAGATAAAACAAAAGATACCAAGGTACAAAACAGGAGAGAACTTAGCATCTAGACAAAATAAACACTAGTTTCCTATCCTGTTTGCAAATTTCCATCCAAAACGCGCAAAGATCTCCATTATGGCCGACTCCACCTGTCGGCAGAGCGGCTTTGAACTTTGCTTGGGCCTCTTCATCATGCAGCGCCGACCAAGTACGGATCCAAAAAGTCATCCGGAATATCACCTGCATAAAAGTGTTAGGTTTAGTTTTATTGAATACAATATCGTTCCTATTCAACCAAATCGCCCAACATAGAGCTGCCACACCAACCAATATAAGTTTCCTAAGTTTTGGATGAAAATCTTCAATCCACGAACCGAACAAATCTGTGGTGCTAAGTGGTGGTTGAATTCCAAAAGTGATATATATTGTATTCCAAATAAAACGTGCAAAATGGCAATCAAAGAATAGATGTTGGATAGTTTCTAGGGAGCTACGAGTAGCAGCACGAGAGACTGCCATCCCAATTCCTTTTGGCTAAATTGTCTTTAGTTAAGGTCACTCCGTTGATGAGGTACCACAGGAAGATTTTAATTTTGAGAGGGACTTTGATTTTCCGGATAGGGGATTTGAGTGGCACCACCCCACTTTGGATAATGGTTTTATACATTGATCTTACTGAGAAGATCCCATTACTAGCCAATCCCCACACAAACACGTCCTTGTTATCACTTAGGGATGTGTCTACTACTCGGAAACCAGGTTATACCAAGAGTTTAAATTATCTCCTGTCAAGGCTCTACGAAACGACACATTAAGAGGTGTGGTGCTCAATACATGGGCTACCGTCGCCTCCCTGTGCCTAACAATCCGATAGAGGTTCGGATATTGTATACCCAAAGGTCTATCTCCGAGCCAAGTATCTTCCCAAAAACGCACTTGCGACCCGTTACGTAGCTGAAAGCGACCGCGATCAAAAAGCTGGTCTTTCACGGTCATGAGGCCCGCCTGAAGTGTGAGTCGCTCTGGTTTCCTCTTAACTTGAGAAAGAGTTTTATTGGACAAATATTTCCTTCTTAGAAGGTTTTGCCAAGTGCCTTCCTCGTTTATGAGCTTGAATAGCCATTTGCTAAGTAGACATTTATTTTGAATATCTAAGTTCGAATCCCCACCCACCAAAATCTTTCGGTCTACACAGGATGCTCCACTTAGTGAGTCCGTATTTCTTTTTGTGTTCATCACACTGCCAAAAGAACCTAGATCGATAGTAATCCAACTTTTGAGGACTCCCTAGGGACCTCAAAAAATGAGAGCATATACATTGCTAGGCTTGTGAGGACCGAGTTAATCGGAACCGGGCGCCCCCTACGACAACGGTTTACCTTTCCAACTAGCTAGTTTTTTCGGAATTTTTCTTCAATCGCCAACCGGTCGTTATTAGACAACCGTTTGTGGTGCATTGGAATTCCTAGATATTTGAAAGGGGTTACCCCTGTGGTACAACCAAATACCCGAGCGTATTCATTTTCGTGCTCTTTAGCCTTCCCGTAATAATATAACTCACTTTTGTGGAAATTTATTTTAAGACCCGAGAGTTGTTCAAAGGTGCTCAAAACTAGTTTGAGATTCTTAGCGCTCTCGAGGTCATGCTCCATAAACGAGTATGGTATCATCCGCATATTGCGGGATAGACGAGTCCATCGTCAACTAGATGAGGGACAACTCCATTGAAATCCCCATTGTTCTTAGCACGTTCGATCGGGATAGCTAGCATGTCCGCAACCAGATTGAATAGTAGTGGAGATAAAGGATCCCCTTGGCGTAGCCCTTTCTTCGTCTGGAAATAGTGACCTATGTCATCATTTACCTTAATGCCCACACTGCCCCCTTTAGTAATTTGGTCGATCCATTTGCACCGGATAGGTGTGAACCCCTTCATCCGTAGGGTCTGTTGTAAGAATGACCGGTTAACCTTATCATAGGCTTTCTCAAAGTCTAATTTCAAAATTACCCCGTCCAACTTCTTTCTGTGCATCTCATGGATGGTCTCGTGTAACATCACCACCCCTTCCATGATATTGCGACCGGTCATAAATGCCGTTTGGGAAGGTCGAATCACCTTCAGGCTACTAGAGCCATACGGTTAGTTATGACTTTGGTGAATATTTTGAAACCGACGTTGAGAAGGCGGATAGGTCTATATTGTTGGATTTGCGTGGCTTCTTTTTGTTTTGGCGGAAGAGTGATAATGCCAAAGTTTAGGGAGAAGAGTGGGAGTTCTCCTTTATGGAATTCCTCAAAAAGGGCCATTAGGTCCTTTTTAATAGTATTCCAAAAGGTCCGATAAAACTCAGCAGGGAAGCCATCGGGCCCGGTGCCTTGTTATGTTCCATCCGAAAAATAGCATTCTTAACTTCCTCTTCCGTAAATGGTGTCACTAAAATCTCGTTTTCACTCCGGGTGACTTGAGGAATATCCTCGGTCATCGATTCCCGAAGGGAGATGTTATTCCTTTCCGGGACGCCAAAAAGGCCTTTGTAGTAGTTCGTAATGTAACGCTTTAGGTTGTCATCTCCTTCTATGATTCCCTCCTCTTGCTCTAGGCGAAAGATTCGGGTTCTCCTGTGTTTCCCATTGGCTACGAGGTGAAAGTACTTGGTATTACAATCGCCTTTCAACAACTTAGTCGTCTTGGCTCGTTGATACCATTTTACTTCCTCTTCTCGGAGTAGTTGAACCAAACGTTGTTTTAAATAATTTTTCAGGTCTAATTCCAGGGCACTCAATTGTCCGCTTTCCGCGATCTTATCAAGCTCATCCGATTTCCTAATAAGCTCCTCCTTTTCCTTCTTGCACCGGCCACTTGTATTTTTAGCCCAACCCCTTAGGAATTGTCTAATCTTTTGTATTTTGGCTTGCCATCGCCGAGCGGTGTGTGCCCCCGATTTTCTTTGTGCCGGACTTCGGACACCATTTCTTGGAACCCATCTCGTAGAAGCCAGCCTAGTTCAAATCCGAACAGGTGGTTGTGTTTTGGCGTGTGTGCCACTCCCCGTGTCCAACGGGAGTGGGGTATGGTCCGAGATGTCCCGGTTCAAGGCTTGTACTCGTAGCTAGAGGAAACTTAGCCTCCCAATCTGTACTTACCAATACCCGATCGAGTGTCTCAAAAGTCGGATTGGTCCCGGAGTTTGCCCAAGTAAATTTTCTGTTTGAGAGCTCAAGCTCCCGCAAGTCCAAACTATCAATGACCGCATTAAATAAAAACGGCCACCGATCGTTGTATTTGTCGTTATTCTTCTCGCTTGGGTTGCGGATTATGTTGAAATCCCCCCCCCAACTACAAGTGGCAAATTCTCCTTGGCACAAGTTTGAACGAGTTCGATGAGGAAAGCTTCCTTGAATTCGAGGTTGAGCGGCTCCATACACCGCCACTAGAATCCAACGAAAACCGTCTTTTCTAGAACGGAGGTGGAACTTTACATAAAAGTCCCCCTCGTCTATTCCTCCTATGTCAAAAACTTCCAAGTTAATACCGAAGCAGGATGCCACCGGAGTGGCCATGAGGCTCGATCCAATGCCACAAGAAATCTTGCCCTGCGCAAATATTATTTAAAGTAGTCTTTGCGTAGTCTTTTTTACAAGTCTCAAGTAGAGCCACGAAGTCTAGCTTCGTTCTCTACATGTATCCGATAAAAATCTATGTTTAGCCAAGTCCGAAAGACCTCTGCTATTCCGGAAGATTCCTTTCATTTTGTGGACCGCTTGTGTTTTTTAACTACCTTGATCCTAGCATTACTCTTCCTACGGGATTTGTTTTTTTTAAAGATAGTTTGGAAATCACAGCTTAGGTGATCGCTATCTTCATCCATTACCTCTTCCATGAAATCGCCACATAAGTGACCAACTGTGAGGTTTTCCAAATCCACGTCTTCTTCAACTTCCGATTCCGAACAATTATTAATTTCCTCACCCTCGCTAGTAGGGATTTTGGAAATCCGTTCCAGTTCTAGTGTTTTAAGTAGGGTAACGGAATCAGCTATTTCTACGCAGTTTGAACCTAACTCAATTCCTAGATTTTGAATCTTAGAAGAAATAGCTAATTCAGGAAAGGAAAGAAAGGACAGCTTTGTTACCTTCCGCCAGCTCAAGGTTCTTCCATGCCGCCCGCTTCTTGGCCCTGTCCATAACGGGCTCATCGGCCACCCCCACCAGGCGGGGGCTAGACCGAAGAGCGGCCACCGTAGCTTCGGGACGGCAGCTGCCGCGCGAATGGCCGCAGCCTTTCCTGCCGATATCCGCACCTCCTTGCCGCTCGAGGGTGACGCAGCGTGAGTGCCGGCCACGCCGCTTCCAGCGACCGGGTCGGCCCCGGTACCCGTCGACGCTGCGCCACCTTGCCGCCTGTCGGTGGCACAGCCACACCGAGCAGCATGCGCTGTCCGCAGCCACGCCGAGCCGGCATGAGTGCCGGCCACGCCGCCTCCGGCGACCGGATCAGCCCGGCACTGCCGACGCCTGCGCCATCTCGCCGCCCGGCGGTGACACAGCCACCTTGGCAGCTCGCGCCGTCCGCAGCCACGCTGCACCTGTGTGAGCACCATCCCCGCCACCTTCGGCGACCGGGTCAGCCCGGTTCCCTCCAACGCCTGCACCACTCCACCGCCCGGCGGTGGCACCGCCACCTGGGCACCATTTGCCATCCGCGGAGCTGCAATGCCGGCATGGGCTCCAGCCCCGCCGCCGCCTATGGCCGGAGTAGCAACCTGGTTCGGCGCCACTCCCTGCGGGTTTGCACCAGCCGCTGCCGCCGCTGCTCGAATAGCCGCAGCAAGCTGCCGCCGCTCGCGTTCCGCAGCCACCCGGCTCCGTCTCCTTTCCTGGCAACCCCTTGGTTGCTTCCACCGAGATAGCCGCCGCTGCAGCAGCAGCGCGACTACCGAGTTCCTTGGTCATTTTCAGCTGCTGCATGTCCATAGCCACCCGATCCGAGCACGTAGCCACCGGGTGGGGCTGAGTGGGATTGACCCCGTCGAGCCGTCCCGTCCGGTGCCCCTTCGGGCGACAGCTCCTGTTGTTCTTCGGTGTCGTCCACTACCATGTCATCTCCGAGTCGGGCCCATAGTCCTCCAAATCATCCTCATCGGTCACATCTTCCCCCTGTCCTTCCACGGAGTCATCATCTTTCTCCGCAAGCACCCGGTCGGCACACTCGTTCACTAGGCGTTCAAAGGCCACGTCTAGGATTTCGTTGGCCATCTTGCGAAGCATCGCTTCTTTGGCGTCGTGCTTGCGAAGGAGTAGAGGACTCGTTGGGCTGTGGGTTGGTGTCTTGTTTATCTTCCATAGAAGCATCCCCACTTTTAGCTCGCTTTGGCTCCCTGTCCTTGGCACCCTCCTCCGGCTGCCCATCATGATCCATATTGTCTCTGTCTCTGTCCTTATCATCCGAAAACTGCAGCACCGCTTGTTCCCCACTATTGTCAAAGCCAACACGCTCATATTCAAATTTAAGCTCAAAGTATCGGTCTCCGATCACCACATCCAGCTCAGTCGGCAAAAACTTGGGATCGAGCACCTGCCACAAGGATTCTACCAAAATCATTCTTGCGTGTGGTTTTCATGTCTACCATTTGGGTTGACCCTAGCAGCGATCCAATTGCCCATAAGTTCAGGAATTCCCGGAGTTTCCTGCTAATCCCCTTAACCCGGATCCACACTTTAGGAAGCAGAAATCCTTCCTCTTTGTCCTGCCACTCCTCGAACTCAAGACGAACTCCTGTTGCAGCCCCATTCTCCCGAACATCAGCCACCCCATAAGCAACTGAACGCTGCAGTTCGGCTTTGGATGGAAAGGTTACAATGAATGAGCCGTCGTCCTGTGCAATTGGTTCCCAAGTCCATCTCCCGGGCACCACCCGCTGTAGCTGCACTACCAGCTGTTCTAAAGACGAGTGTTCCGCCCACAACTTTGATACGAGCGGACCGAGCGTCTTTCTTCTTAGATAGCGGTCCGTGCGGTATGTGGTAGAAGCCCGGGCCTCCAACTGCGTATCCCACGGCATGTGCTACGGGTCCGGGCATCTTGAGAATAGGGCAGCGGTGGTTAGGATGCTCCGTACCTTCACAAATGTCGCAAAAGAACTCCGTACGGCAGTCCGCCGTAACGTGTCCCTTCCGAGAGCAGCGCCCACATTGCTTCTTGTTGCCATGACGAGCAACATCCACATTAGTGTCAGCTGCACCGTCTGCATCCACCGTGTTCATCTCCCCAAGCCCTTCCTGTCCGGCTACTTCCTGCTGCTGCTTAGGAACAGCCGGCCCTTGCGTGATGGGTGGGGCTCCCGCCGGAACCCTCGTCCCGCCGGCGCCGCTCCGATGGCCCGGCCGGCTGCTCGCCGGGTCCATGAGCTAGCGACGCCGCCGTGACGTAGGAGCTTGATCTTCCGCCAAAACCACCGTGAACCGGCCGGCCGACCGGACCACCACGACGGTTCCCGAAGCCCCGATTAGTTCGGGGTCGGAAGCCCCGGCGGTTCCACGGCCGCGAGCGGCCGGCTCGGCCTCCGGACCGCCGTATCCGGGGTCGAAGCCGTACCGGGATCGGCGAACGCATCGCTGCCATACTCCTCCTCCATGAAGTCCTCGGCGTACCCTACGGCTCGGCCACGGCCGCGCCCGCACCGGCCATGTTGACGCTCCGGTGTTCTCCTGGCTCGCGAGTGCTCCAAGAATGACCGAGAGGCGGCTGTCTTCGAGATTGCCACACCGGACGCCGTGGGGATACCGGAAGTCGTGGGTGCGGCGGGCTGCGTAGACGAGGCGACCTTCGACCCTTTCCGAGGAGGCGACTTGATAGCCCTTGAAGGTAATCGGCCACCCCGCGTGAATAGGGAGGTCAACCCCGAAGAGAACGTGAAACGGGCCGTCCGTCCATTATTTCTAATTAAAATGGATGGAGGCGGCCCATAAGCCGACCCAACGCTTTCGGTACTAGAGACCTTTCGGTATGGCATTCCGGAGAGCTCAAACTCTCTGTTAGCCTAACGGAACTTCCGATATCGGGGACCGGAACTTCCGGTATGGTATTTCGGAGAGCTCAAACTCTCTGTTTGCCTACCGAAGCTTTCGGTACCGGGGACCGGAACTTCCGATATGGCATTCCGGAGAGCTCAAAGCTCTCCGAGTGCCTCTTGGAACTTCCGATACCACACCGGAACTTCCGGTGGGTCTCGAAAGAATAGGCTTGGCATGAATTTTCTTGGATTTTGTGAGTATCTTATTCTTTGTCAAGATTGTGATTTGCATCCCTCTTTATAGTACGGCATCCCTATGACTCAAAGCAAAGATAAAACAGGAGGTTCAAGCTTTGAGATAGATCTTCTCCATTTTCTTCTTTATTAATTTTTCTCATTTCTTTTCTTCTTTTTGATCAAACTTGCTATGCTTTCATGTTCTTTGGATGTTCACTACACACATTCTCATGAAAACATTAGTCCAAATTTAATTGTATTGATATCAATTATCCAAAATAAAATGAGGGGCCTAGATGCACTTTCAATCCATGTATTCACTAGATAATGAGTTCCTGGGAGGAGGAAGCTAGGTAGTTTCTTTGTTACTTGAGCACTATTTGATCTTTGTTACTTGCAGGAGACTTGCGAGATATTTGAGCAGCTCTATTTTGATCTGAGTGGAGAATGGTATGTTATCTATCCTACTTTACGCCCAACGTTATTATACCCCGATGATATGCCTCATGTTGTGAAATTACAATTTCGAACTCCGGCCTTCATGATGTGTTATTGCCATTTATATGATTAATGACTCGGTGCCGTACTACTCTTCCTTTCTTGTCATGTCTTGCCTTATCTACTTGTTAGCATGGGTAGATTATAAATGATGCACTAGTTGGCAATGATTTTGTTACATCTGTTTCCCTGTTTTTTAGTTTTTGCCAAAAGTGATCACCATGAGAATTTGTTGCAGGGAGCCAGGGGGACAAGTATTGGTGACCAAGCAGTTGCAATTAAGTTAGGACCTGACCAAGAAGTTGCAATTTATCATGGAGACATCTCCTGTAGTCATTACATCGGAACATGCATTTTTTTTTAGATAATGGGACAACCGTCCCAGCCTCTACACCCGAGGGTGTACACAGCTGAATAACATAGTCACAATACGTCACAGGAGCACTTAGGCTACAGTCATCTCCGCATGGAGGGAAAGATAAAACAAAAGATACCAAGGTACAAAACAGGAGAGAACTTAGCATCTAGACAAAATAAACACTAGTTTCCTATCCTGTTTGCAAATTTCCATCCAAAACGCGCAAAGATCTCCATTATGGCCGACTCCACCTGTCGGCAGGCGGCTTTGAACTTTGCTTGGGCCTCTTCATCATGCAGCGCCGACCAAGTACGGATCCAAAAAGTCATCCGGAATATCACCTGCATAAAAGTGTTAGGTTTAGTTTTATTGAATACAATATCGTTCCTATTCAACCAAATCGCCCAACATAGAGCTGCCACACCAACCAATATAAGTTTCCTAAGTTTTGGATGAAAATCTTCAATCCACGAACCGAACAAATCTGTGGTGCTAAGTGGTGGTTGAATTCCAAAAGTGATATATATTGTATTCCAAATAAAACGTGCAAAATGGCAATCAAAGAATAGATGTTGGATAGTTTCTAGGGAGCTACAGTAGCAGCACGAGAGACTGCCATCCCAATTCCTTTTGGCTAAATTGTCTTTAGTTAAGGTCACTCCGTTGATGAGGTACCACAGGAAGATTTTAATTTTGAGAGGGACTTTGATTTTCCGGATAGGGGATTTGAGTGGCACCACCCCACTTTGGATAATGGTTTTATACATTGATCTTACTGAGAAGATCCCATTACTAGCCAATCCCCACACAAACACGTCCTTGTTATCACTTAGGGATGTGTCTACTACTCGGGAAACCAGGTTATACCAAGAGTTTAAATTATCTCTGTCAAGGCTCTACGAAACGACACATTAAGAGGTGTGGTGCTCAATACATGGGCTACCGTCGCCTCCCTGTGCCTAACAATCCGATAGAGGTTCGGATATTGTATACCCAAAGGTCTATCTCCGAGCCAAGTATCTTCCCAAAAACGCACTTGCGACCCGTTACGTAGCTGAAAGCGACCGCGATCAAAAAGCTGGTCTTTCACGGTCATGAGGCCCGCCCGAAGTGTGAGTCGCCTGGTTTCCTCTTAACTTGAGAAAGAGTTTTATTGGACAAATATTTCCTTCTTAGAAGGTTTTGCCAAGTGCCTTCCTCGTTTATGACCTTGAATAGCCATTTGCTAAGTAGACATTTATTTTGAATATCTAAGTTCGAATCCCCACCCACCAAAATCTTTCGGTCTACACAGGATGCTCCACTTAGTGAGTCCGTATTTCTTTTTGTGTTCATCACACTGCCAAAAGAACCTAGATCGATAGTAATCCAACTTTTGAGGACTCCCTAGGGACCTCAAAAAATGAGAGCATATACATTGCTAGGCTTGTGAGGACCGAGTTAATCGAACCGGGCGCCCCCTACCGACAACGGTTTACCTTTCCAACTAGCTAGTTTTTTCGGAATTTTTCTTCAATCGCCAACCGATCGTTATTAGACAACCGTTTGTGGTGCATTGGAATTCCTAGATATTTGAAAGGGGTTACCCTCGTGGTACAACCAAATACCCGAGCGTATTCATTTTCGTGCTCTTTAGCCTTCCCGTAATAATATAACTCACTTTTGTGGAAATTTATTTTAAGACCCGAGAGTTGTTCAAAGGTGCTCAAAACTAGTTTGAGATTCTTAGCGCTCTCGAGGTCATGCTCCATAAACGAGTATGGTATCATCCGCATATTGCAGGATAGACAGTCCATCGTCAACTAGATGAGGGACAACTCCATTGAAATCCCCATTGTTCTTAGCACGTTCGATCGGGATAGCTAGCATGTCCGCAACCAGATTGAATAGTAGTGGAGATAAAGGATCCCCTTGGCGTAGCCCTTTCTTCGTCTGGAAATAGTGACCTATGTCATCATTTACCTTAATGCCCACACTCGCCCCCTTTAGTAATTTGGTCGATCCACCAATAAATTACAATACAATCAAACATTATGTTTGATTGTATTGTAATTTATTGGTGGATTATCTGTGTTCTTCTCAAGCTTATAGCATGCATTTCCGGATGTCAAGCTTAGGCACGTACTTGGTGAAACTCAATATTTTCTCGTGAAAATGACGCATGTGGTGTTAGCAGATTTTTTCTGATTTTTATAATATAAAGTATGGTTTATTCGTAATTTTTAGAGTCGTTTTTTTATTTGTTTGATTTCTCTAGCAATTTATTGAATTTTCGAACCTTTCACTGGTATATATTTGTTGCTACCAAATCCTGACGGGCACTTCCAACCCGCAAGGGATCGTGCAGCACCGTGATGGAAGTGCGCAGGGATATCCCTGCAGGGTAGCGTGTCCCCGGGTGTCCTCCTCTTAAGGCTATCTTCAACGGTGGAGGAGACCTAAACTCCAAATTGAGTATGAATAGTTGCTTAAGGTCCTCACCAAAATGTGTACATCTCCAACGATAGATCGAAAATGGGTGGAGCAGGGCTGGTGAGGCGGAGCTTCGGCGAAGTGGAGCACGGCCGGTGAGGTGGATCTTGGGCGGAGTGGTGGATGCTCTGCCGGAGTGGTGGATGCTGCCGGAGGTCGAGCGTGGCCGGCCGGATCTCGGGCGGCACGGCGGTTGAGGTGGCCGAGGCGGCCGGACAGGGATAGATCCCGGATGGGGCGACGAATTTGGCGGCCGGTGGCGAGCTCGGGTGGAGGCGAGGCGGCGGAGGCGTGGCCGACGAGGAGCTCGGACGGTGGCGGAGAAGCGAGGGCGGCTCGGGCCAGCGAGCTTAGAGCTTTGGGGAGCTCCTCATTTGTGGGTGCTGCTTCACAAATAGGGTACTGGTTTGAGTACTTTGTTGAAAAAGGTTTTTCAGATTTTTAGACCATTTTAGATATGTCACCATATAGGTGAGTAGTTGGAGATAGCGTAACGGCTAACGCCCAAACTAGGCCTAAGAGTTCGGAAGGAAGTGAAACGTTGCCCCGACCCCACAACGAATGAATTTGAGCCTTGCTCTCCACCACCCGCGTCTCATCCAGAGCGAGCGCACGCCATGTGCTCGACGGCTTGCTCCTGAACACGACACTCGCGAGACATGGCGCTCGCACTCGTCTCCCCTCCGCCACCCCCGCAGCTCACCGCATCCCTCTTCGTCCCCTCGCCTCTCCGCCGCTATCGCGCACCACCGCCACCACCAGCGCGGGCCTCGCTTTGTTATCTCCCCCCTCGGCTCCTGTTCCCTGCAGAGGGTCGGTGCCGCGGGCAGCAGCGACGGTGCCGGCTCACCAGAAGCACAGGAAGCCCGGTGGCTCGATGCCTCCCTGCTTAGGAGGGTTTCTGGCGCCGCGGACGCGGACCAGGCGCTGGATATTGTCGCCGAGTCGGCGGCTGTGGTTGGGACTGGCCCTGCACTAGAGGTGTCGGATTGCAATGCCATCATCGCGGCGGCGTTTGACCGGGGCAACGTGGACCTCGCGCTCTCCATGTTCGAGGCCATGCGGACCGGCTTCACAGGAGGTATGGGCGTTACTGTCGGCCTTGGTTCCTGCAAGCTGGTCTGGACTTTTTGGTCATCTATATGGAAACGCGACTTTGTTCATTTGAAGTCCAGAATTTTCGTTAGCGAGTGTTCATGTGCAGTTGGAGGCTCGGGGTGGGTGAGGCCAGATGTGCGGACATATGCATTGCTTGTGCAGCGGTTGGCAGCTGCCCTGCGTGTTTCTGATGCAATCAGGATAATCAATTATGTGTCTCGCGCAGGCGTTTCTTCTACCGAAGAGGTGATTATCTGTGCCAGCAACAAATGTATTATACTAAATAAAAGCATCGTGCCTGTCTTGCCTCTTTTAGTAATTGCAGTCTAATCTAGATGAATGCCGTAATAGTTTTGATTATTCTTAATTCTATCTAACAAATGGTTGGAAGCTACAGCTATAAGCTATCTCTCTGTGTGTACATTGTCACATTTCTAAATGATGTTCCAATCTCACTTCTGAAATGTGTAGCAAATTTCAAAAATGTTATAATCCTATTTCAAATTCTTTTGATAATATGGACCCCAATGAAAATTGTGAAAAGTTAGGAAAAAAGGATTCCCATATTAACCGTCTTCTTGCTATACTTCTAACAATCTCAGGAAACTAGCTTATGGATTTGTGAGGTGTGTACGTAGTAATAGAGGTAGTAGGGAAAAGTATAGTAAGGTTAGTTTACAAACTCCGCCGCCAACACCGCCGCCGCCGGAATCTCACCGGAACACTGCCACCATCTCACGCCACTAGACCCAAGCCTTTCCCTTTCTACAAGTTATGTTCTTACTTGTCCTCCTCTCTCACGCACCTACTAACAGAAATAAACTACACCCAATCCGGACCGACGCAGCGGTGGTTGGGCCTACGCACGCGACGGCCAGGCACTTGGGCTGGACCGACTTCAGGGGCCTTGCTGGACCTTCTAGTCTCAGTGCTTTCACCATCTCATCCATCCGCACCGGGATGCTGACAGGATTGGGTCCAAACCTGTGCTTTGAGGCTCCTGCTCCATACACATGGCCCTGCATGCCATAGACTGGTTCTTAACCTATGGCTTTCGGGGGAACTAGCTTTTGTAACCAAGGTTTGAACCCTAGTGAGTAGCCTCCCAGCTGGAGGACTTAAGATACTATTATTTTGCTCTGATTTTAGTCTACTAGAGGTTTAACACAGGCACTATACTATTTTAATCTTGAACTTCTTAGAATAAACATAAAGATATCTCAGTAAACTGAAATATATTTGACCTTACTGTTCAACAAGGTGCTTGATTAATTTGGTGAGAGATGAGGCCAAGGTGTTTGGTGTTGTCCTACCTAATTGCATATCTGGCCTCGTTTTCCATCCGAATACATGCTTGACCCCGTTTTTTAGGGTTTACATATTTGACCCTGTTTTTTCAAACTGAAAATGCTGGTTGACACTATTCCGTTTGTGACCAGTTAACAGTGTTAAATCCATGGTAAAAAGACACCTTTACCCTTTACATTGTTGACCTTATTTTCTGTGTGAGGTGCATGAATTACCTTAATTTCGATAGCAGTTTGATTATAATTGTGCCATGATTTGAACAACAGTTTGTAAATATTTTATAACTTTTGAAATTTCAAAATTTTGATATTGAGAAAATTCCGGCAGCAATTTGTTCACATGCACATATCACATATTTTTGCAACTTTTTAACTGAAATTTAATTTAAAAATATTTTGGCAGCACAACCACATACACAGTCATATATCACAACAGTTTAACTTTAATTATGCAAAAAATTTAGAGCAGTTCAAATTTATTTTGACTGAAATTTGAAATTTCAAAAAATTCGGCATCAATTTGACTGAAATTTCAAAAAGTCCAGCAACAATTTCACGTGGCGCACCACTCGCACGGCTGCATGCGTCAGTGCCGCCTCCGCGCTCGCCTAGCGCCGAGCCTGCCTCCGCGTACGCGCTGCACTGCACTCGCCTCAGCCTCCACGCTTGCTTAGCGCCGTGCATGGCCCACACTGTGTTGCGCTGCGCCAGCCTGCCTCGCGCCGCGTCCGCCCCGCATCCGCTGCCTTGCATGCTAGGGTTAGTGAAGAGAAGCTATTAGGGAAACATAGGAGAAGGGCTAGGTGTTACAAGCTGAAGTTGAGGGCAATTTGGTCTTTTACCCTTTCTTTTTCATTTTTTTAGATTTATTTTAATCACAGAAATTGGTTGGGACTAACTAACGGTTCAAAACAGGGTCAGACGGCAATTTCGTTTTGAAAAAGTAGGGTCAACCGTGCAGACTCTAAAAACGAGGTCAAGCGTGTCATTGAGGTAGAACATAGGATCAACTGTGCAATTGTCCCTTGTTTTTTCTAATCACTACCTTCTGTACGCCCAAACCCAGTTTCTTTAGTACACTATTTTCACTTAAGGGACATGGAGAATGTTTGGTACAATAAGTACATTGTACTGTTACAAACTTACATAGCATATTTTATTAATCGCAGGTTCCGTTTGGGATGATTATACGCTGTCCAACTTGTATGATAGCAGTTGCTGTTGCGCAACCTCAGGATGGAACTCAGGTTCGGTGCTGCAGAAGCATCTATTGTGTACCTCTGCTTAACTTATGTTTTTGCATAACAAATAACAAATCTGTTGGTTTTGCTGGGTTACTTGAGATTCAAACTTCAATATATTTGTTTTAACTTTGCAGGTTGTTTCTTGTTCAAAATGTCGGTGTCAATATGAATTATTTTCTGGAGATATCACAAACATTGAATCCGAAGAAGTTAGGTTAGTGAGTCATGTCTTTTGTTTGAACCGTTTCTTCATGTATTATTGTTTTTAAGCACGTGCTTATGAATGAATTTCGTATAGTAACTTGTAACTACTAGGTAATTAAGTAGTCATTTTTGTTAGCAAATCTGCTGCAACCCTGTAAATCAGATGTCCTTTCAACTACTAAGTAAGTAAGTAGTCATTTTGTTAGCAAATCTGCTGCAATCCTGTAAATCAGATGTCCTTTCATAGGCTCTGTGAAAGGATAGGTTTTATTTCTTCAGCTAGAATATTATAGGATACCTATGTCTCAATTTGATTTGACATAGTGATACTGCATACAATCACAAAATGTTGACATTTTAGATACCATCATGGTCCCTACAATGGTTCTCAAACACATCTGCCTGCATCACTTTTGTATGAACATTATATAATATGAATATATTTTAGGTAAAATTTTAAATACGTTCACTAATGTGCTCTAAATGGTCACATTTCTGTTACTGGTGAGACTAAGCCAGTATGTTGGATTTAATCAGTTTGGTTGATTGATATCTGATGTAATGCCATTCCATATTATATTTTCTTGTTCCCAAGTGGTGGTCGATTCAAATGGACCCAAAAGGCTCCCTGATAATAGATTTCCAGGGTGCCGTAACCTTCTTAGGCATCAAATTTAGCATGTGCTAATTACACTTTAATCATATATGTAACTAGTAGGCATGGTTTATGGTAATTCCAGTGATCGTGCACCCTTTGCTCGATGTGTCACTTTGTTTTCTTAGACAATAAACTTTTGCCCATTTCCTCACTGGTACTGTATATGACATTGCTTCTAATATTACTTCTCTAAGGATCTCCTCCTGCCGAACGCAGCATGGATATTTCAGCTCTGGAAAAGGCATTGAGATTTATAAATGTATTTAAAGATGGTGTTCCAGCTGCTGTCCACTCTATTGTGGTAGATTCCCTTTCAAAATGTATACATATGATCTTAATTATGTCAACATTTGGTAGATATTTACTTTCAATAAAGTTGCAATTTGATGCATGCTGTGCACTTTGAAGTGTATTGTGGGCCTAAATTTAATACAATTCATAGAAAAGGTATGTTGAGTTTAAAAGATCCTTGAGTCTTATGGGATTCATCTCTAGCCCACCCCAACTTGCTTAAGATACAAGGCTATGTTGTTGTTCCATAGAAAATTATGTTTAAAATGGAAAAAGAATGCTTCACATGTATATCATTAATTTTCTGGAAATATGAAAACGTGATGGTTACTATGAAGCAGTTTTTGGAGACAACATAGTCTAAATTTAAAGAGACCAATCGACACCAGTGTCCAGTGAATATTGGTTTTTGAAGTCCCATGGCAACAACATGAATATGATCTTACGAAAACAAAACTGAAACATTTCCAGCATGCCAACAAATGAATAGTACTTCCCAAATAACTTTTGAATACCAAAGCTTTGTCAACATCTTACTCATTACTAATCCACCCAAACATTCTATCATCATGTTATGTGCAAGCCTAGGGCTGCTGCCTTAGACCAGCTATGGAGGTGGCGGCTGCTGCTATGGAGGCGCGGGTGGGAGGCGGCGGCGGCACAGGGAGAGGGAGAGAGAGAGGCGCAGGGAGGCTGGAGAGCAGAGAATAGAGGACTAAGCCCTTCTTTTTACTTGCCTAGATCTGATTACAATCCTCTCATTATATAAAGAGGCTTTTCTTGACTCCTAAGCAACCTATTACAATTTATGGAAATACCTAAACAACTTAATTGCGAAGTAACCCTAGGTGGGGGGCCGGTGCTACACTACCACGCGGGTACTGTTTATTCCGTGAATGTCCTGACACCTCTTTGGCCCAATCGTCCCACTGGTGGGCCATGGGCCTAACCTTTAGGTCCATAACACATCAAGTGGCATGTGTTGTAACTGGGTTCTGGTCCTGTTTTCTTCTTAACATAATGAAGTACAGCTCTCCTGCATTTTCGAGGGTAAAAAATTCTACCATCAAATTTAGTTTGAGCTGTTGCGGATGCTATCACAGTTTTGAATTTATGTGCAACTGTGTTAAGACCTTTGCGAATACATGTATAATTGTGAGATATCTGACTTATATTTGCACATTTTTCTCTCATTGCTGCTGCAGATCCGCACGCCATCAGGAACAGCGCGTACACATAGATTTGCTACCCAAACAGTTGAACTTCCTGCTCAAGAAGGAGAAAGGGTGACCATTTCATTGGCAGCCCCATCCAATCTATATCGTGAAATGGGTCCCCTCAAGATTGCTGCACGTGCACAAGGATTTAGACCAGGAGAACCCATGTGCCTCACTAATCACATCAACGGACAAATCTCAAAATTGCTAAGAGCACCATCGAAAAATGAGGGATCATTTCTCCTTAGTCCGTATTTATTGGTCGGTGGTCTTGCTTTACTTGCTTCTGGAGATCCTGCTTCTGCATTCATTGACCCAACTCTTCCTAGACTTATCACAGCAACTGTGGTTGCATCAGCTGCTGTAGGTACAGCTCTCAATCAAGTAATCCTGCCAGAGATTCAAAAAGTAAGTTCAATCTTTATTTCATTATATGGAAAAAATGAGCTTTCCCCGTTATGTTGTACTTGTACCTGCTATGAGTGATGACTATTTTATGGACTCCACTTATCTGTAAAGACAACCCACTCTACGTAGGACATTTTGAGAGGAATATTTTGGGCCAGAAATAGTGGAATCCATTATCTGTTCTATTTGAGATATTGACCGGAGTCTCATGTTTTGTGCAGCTTCCACAAAAGGCAGTAGATATAGTTACAGTACGGCAACAACTTTTGTCTCAGTATGACATGCTTCAGACTCGTCTTGAGGATCTGAAACAACTTGCTCAAAACGAGGTTTAGCTCTTTAATCCTTTTGGCAAGTATATTTGCTGCTATGATGAGTGTTCTGGAAACATATATTTCTAAATACCATAACTGCTTCTTTTAAGGTTTGGATGCTTGCGCGTATGTGTCAGTTGGATAACAAGATACTAGCAGTAGGTGAACCATCTTACCGGTAATTTACGCGGAAGTTCTGAAGTTCCTCTTTATACAAGCTTAGCTGTGAGGGTTTACAACTATGACACTCTGTAAAATGTTTACTTGGTTTACTATCTTTAAAAGAATTTTATATTGTAAAATCTACTTTACAGTGCTAGACGAGGTAGAGTAAAGAGGGTAAGGGAAAGCTTGGAAAACACATTGTTGGCAAGGATTGAGCTAATGGAGAGCTATGCAAAAGTAATCTAGAAAACTTTATATCTATCTGTTATCAGTTTCTCTCAACCTTTAAACTGTGTTGAAATATTTATGTCCTGTTGCAGTTGTGTTCAATGATTGAAATTGAAGTTGAGATGGACTCCAATGTTCTTGCTGCTGAAGCAGCGAGCAGTGCAGTAAGTACTTTATGTTTCCTTTTGATCCATACAGTTTGTTGATGATAATAATCGATTTTGTGGTTTCAGGAGAGAATATCAGAGCAGATACAACAATTAATGGAGATTGATAGCCTTGAAGAGGCAAGTACATCCTTTCCATGCATACTTTCGTTGAAAGCACATTATTAGAAAGAATTAACATTTTGTTCTCAAATTTCTATTTAGCAATGGCGTATACAAGCTGAGGCTAATGATGAAGCAGAAAGGCTTCTTAGTTCAGATTCTTCGGAAACATTACCTGCTGGACGTATGTAAGGGAAATTTGGTAATGTGCAAGCATTATTCTTATTTCATTGCAGTATAAATGTTCGGTCAAGTCAATAGATGAAATCCTTATTACTTGGAAGAAGATACTACTACTACAGCGCATGAACAAATTAATGGAAACCAATGAAATGTGTAATGGAAACAATGATATCGTAGCATGAAGCCATGATCCCTGTAACACAAGTAAAACTTTGAATATTTAAGTGGGACCATGTAGCAGAAACAAAAAAAACTTTGTCCCTAGTGCCGACATAGGTGCATTCATAAAATATCCCACAGATTGGTCCAAGATTGGATGAAATAAAATCCTGTAGCATGTTCACAGCACATAGCTGCCGTAATAGGAGGACCTATGCTAAATTCAAGAGGTACACTCTTACACACTAATCAAGCGTTATGGAGGACAGTGGCAACCCTAGGATCATTTGGTCAGTGTGTGGGGTAACCGTTTTGCTATCTAAGTGGGATAACCGTTTTGCTATCTAAGACCTTTTTAAATGTTATCGAAATATTAAATCTGCCTTGTTCACACTCAAATAACCTGTGGCATTGCTAATGATTGTCGATGCCATTTAACAGGGCCTCCACGAATGATCAAACTTGACACAGAGAAAGTGAGGGGCATGACTAGTGGTGGTCATAAAATCGTTTGAATAACTGAAATCCATAATAACAAATAGTGCAGATGTTATTCAAAGATGATTCTTTCGTAATGGATTTCATGGGTAGGAGTCTGTAAATTCTAATTCCCAAAGTGCCACTATTTGAATTTTGAGCTCATTTTTTCTCTTTCGCAAAAAGCCATTTTGTACAGTTACGTGTAAATTACTTTCTTAAAATATTAGATAGTTCATGAGCTTGGTAATTTCCTTTCATCGTGTATTTTTTATGTAATGAAAATGCGGGCATGTAAAACTGTTGGCAAGATAGTATTTTGGAAGCGGCAGATAGTTGAATATTGGTGCACAAATCAGTTGAAAATTGTTGCATGATGGAAGTTAACATTGTGCACTTGCCAACGCCAGTCAGGGTTAGTTAATTGAAATGTTAGAGACGGTAGCTTTCTCCAAGGTAATATTTATCATGATTCGCTCTTGAAATTGTTGATAGAGCACCGGAAACTGTGGGAACTATGCTATGGAGAAAGTGACCATATTTGAGCAAGCCCAGTCAGAGATTGTTTCATCCCCTTTATCTCCTCTAAGCAGTGATTTGATGTTTCATAAATTTGTACTCTCTCCATTCTTAAATTGTTGACGTCGTTGATTTTTTTTTCATTACGTTTGACGGTTGGTCATATTCAAAAAAGTTTATGAATTATCAAATATATTATTATGATTTGTTTTATCATGAAGGGAAGTTGAAACATAACTTATAATTTCACATATTTAAATAATATTTTGAATAAGACGAATGGTAAAAAAATAAAAAAAGTGAACGGCGTCAATAATTTAAGAATGGAGGGAGTATGCTCACTCGGGTTGCGGTCAGCAATAATGGGACTTGTACTTGTGATTTACATGTGATGCTCAAGTTAGCTGGTTCTTGGTAGCATGATCAAATATTATCTGTCGAGGATTTAAGGCTTATACAGCAGCATAAATCAGTGGTCATTTACAGTAATTCTGAGAGAATTAGTGCTACATGAGCATACTCTTTGTCCAGTACAGGTATCTATGTACCAAACATCAACGCAACTACCAACACTCATCTATCTTTTCTTATAGTATCATACCCCATGGACAAGAGCTGTGCGTAGAGGACCTGGTTCCACACGTCCGGCACGCCAGGCAGGCACCAGTGGCTGCAGTCTTCTGGGGCGTCCGGGGGCGTTCCTGGCTCCCGGTGCCGTGACGGGTGGCCGTCCGGTCTGAGCTCCGTCATGTGAGTGATGTTCAAGAACCGCACATTCCTTCCGTGGCTCTCGATGCCCTCTGTGGTCTTTGTGATCACCTCGTTGATCCACGAGTACTCTTCACCGAAATGGCTGTTGGTGCTCAGTGGTTCACGTTGATCGGCGCACGAGCCACCGGTGTCCCATGTCCCATTGCTGCCATTTCGAGACAGGTTGAACGCAGCCTGAGTCAATGCACGCGCAATCGTACGAGGTATGTGTAATGCGTTTTCTTTTTAAAAAAATTACATACATATAATGTGAAGGAGAATAGCTCCTGAAGAAGAAATAGCTTTTGGATAATCTGCTCAGCTCCCAGGCCTTCACCGTTTGCAGAGACAATCGAAATGCCTCCTTGATGCCCATGGTCTTGTTCAGGCGGTTGCCAATCATGAAATAGTTTCCCCTGCAGGAGCCATAGCACCATTTCAGTTAACCGTGATACCAAGAGCAACGGTGTTACAAGCAATCAGAGCATCCAAAACACAACCATGTAGCTTACGCTTTGACGGTCTTATGCGGATTCCACCAGTGCCCGGTGTTGAGCACGAGCACATCGGCGCCGGCCCACCGGTCTGCGTGCCGCGGCAGCGCGTCCAGTCGGACTGCTCCCCTCACGTCTCCGTCGTTGCTCGCTGTGTTTGCCGCGACGCGATCCACCCTCACGATCATCGGCGCGCGGTAGTACTCGACCGAGAGGTTGTAGTTGGCAAACACCATGGAGAGGTACCCCTTGTGCCGGCTTATCGGCCTCCCGGACTGCTCGTACACGCCGGACGCGCCGGCTGGCACGGCGTCGGCGAGCATGCACACCATGGACTCCCACTGATTGCGGCCGATCGAGTCCCCAGCGAACACGATCCGGCCGTTCCGGCTCCTCTCCAGCATCTCCGTCGCGTTAAACCTGAAGAACACATGGATATTTTGAATCAACCTGAAGAACTGCTATAGGCTTTGTCACAAGAACAGACGAACACATCTTTGCAAGATCTTGACATGGCAGTGGTGGATACCTACTTAGGGAGGTGACAACGGTGAGGCTGCCAGCGCCAGCGTAGGAAGGACGAGTCCCTTCGACCGTTCCCCATGCACCGAAAGCCGGGATCGAGGAACGGGCAGTCCTCCCTGTACGCCGCCACGGCGCCATCGTCCCTCACCCATCGCCCGTCTGAGTAATCGCACTGGTGGTTGCCGCCGGCGTTGTCCTGCTCCGTGTTACCTTTCCTGTTGGCTGGAGGGAGCCGTAACTGGAAGAATGAATGCGGTAACGGCGAGTTGCGTGACGGGAAGAGCGCGACGATGCAGAGCGCAAGAAGGAAGAGGAAAACGGAGGAGATGAATACGTGTCTCGCGTGCATGGGTCTAGTGGTGTGTTGGAGCGGAATGAGGCGAGGAGAGCTGCATAAAGTGGTGGTAATGCAAATAGTGTGAGGGGTGAGAGCGATTTGTGGGTTCGGTTTGGACCGTATCCAAATAAAATATTTTTACTCTTATATTTGTCTAACTTTAAAATATTAGTATTTTGTAATAAAAATGCAACAATAATCATAGCAAGAACCTAGCGAGACTTCCAACACCTAATTTTTTTAGTTTTACCCTATCTCTTTCATATTTATTACTTCTCTAACAATGATAAACTACTCTGACGTGGACACGACAGGTGTTGGATATGTACCCAAGAGACAATGTGATTGTGGTTGCGGGTCATATATGGATATTGATCCATGGAGGGTTAGATCACTAATGGGCTTTTAATCTAATAGCCCATTAGCAGGTCTATATAAGGTGTAGTACGACCTAAGGACAGAAGAACATCGTCACGTCCTAACCCTGGCCACCACCTCCACCCGTCCCACGAAACCCTAGTTGTGCCGCCGGTGCTAGCACGCCGTGCACGGCGTTCTTCCATGTACGTGTGGATACCGTGAGGAGGTGCTGCAGCTGTGGTGTTGATCGGCTGGACTAGGAGGAGACGGTTGCTGTGAACGACTACTTCCTCTACCTCGACGCGCGTCTACGTTGGACATAGCTGCTCCAAGTTGCTTCCGCTCCACCTGCGTGTCAAGTGGTAACGATCCATGATCTCCCTCTTACAAGGTTTCCTATGGTTGAACGGTATCGTTTTTGCTAGTGTAGCTCCTCCCATTCCCTAACAGTGGCATCAGAACCGACCTTGTTTAGATTAAAATTTGGATCGTGCATATGATGATATGCTGATGTAGTAGATGTGATCTGTTTTATGTACGTGTTGATTAGATCAATCGGTCGATAGGAGGGTCACACAAGGTTATGAGATGATGGCGTTACATATGTTGTTGATAAGTTCGTGCCTGATCTCCATGTGCGCGCAACCTGTCTCTACCAGCTGGAATCACCATTGGCACTAACCGCGTGCACCAGTAGAGAAAGCCGATGAGATCATGACTGTGTGATGCGGTCGACTCACATAAACCTAATGAAAATATGAGGCATTGTGAATGACTCAAAGTCAGCTAGATAAGATCTGTCCGATGAGATTTTCATTGCGATTTCATAGATACGATCTATGTAATCCCGTGTGGTGTTCAGGGCGCTGCCCGAAACCTGCCGAGGACCGCCGTACGGACTCGCGCCTAGATTGTCATATCATGTTTATTCACACGTTAGTTTCGTTCTCGCCTAACATGTCTTTGCAAAGAATGATGTGAATGGTATGGCCCATAATGCGTATGTGATGCATGTTTATGGTTTCATGACCTGCGAGTCATGGTTAAAGTAGTCGGGTTGAGGCTGTCCAATTATTCTACAACGGCCTGCATGTTGACTTGTGATGCTCATGACTTCATATAATTCAATTACTAGCTATTAGTTGTAGTAGCCTAGAAATTATTCATGGAGGCCATATTGGAGCATGGTGGACACAAAAATAGGAGACATATGGCGATGGAGATGGAGATCACCATGTGAAAGGGTCATACTATTTCACGAGTCAATATGATTGCCTATGATGATGTTCTGTCATCCTATTCTTTCATATGTTATATGTTGGATATAGTCATTATGCTAGAATAGGTTCCCACAAAAAAAATAAGACTAAAATTGATGCCCTTCCAATAGCTGCACCTATTAAAATTTTGATCGTTGAGTGGTAGGTCTGCCAAAGTAGAGTGCCCCAACTATCTTAATAAATAAGGTGAATGTCGGACATTTACATGCATAGTATTGGTTTGCTTGACAAAGCTATCAAAACGGTTTTGGGCTTTGGGGCATGGTGTTGGGCGCCGCGACATATGATGCCTCCCAACAAACAAGAGTCACATAGGATGTGATTAGCAAACGTTGCTTACCTTGGGATACTAGAATTCTAGCCATGGTGCCAAAGCTCACTAGAACCTAGTTAACTTGGATCTTGGTCCACTATATGTCGTTTTGAGGGAAAACGGTACCAAGCATATAGTCAAGAAACCTTTTATTAAATTGTTTAATCAGAGCTTTTACATTTACATAGTGCTTATAGTTACATATCTTTCTGTTATAGATCATGTCGTCTATTAATACTTCTAGTTTTAATTTGGGCTCGATTCTTGAGAAAGAAAAGCTCAATGGAACAAACTTTATTGATTGGTATCGCAACTTGAGAATTGTTCTCAAGCAAGAGAAAAAGGAATATATTCTAGAGCTTCCATATCCCGATGACCTTCTAGAAAATGTCACTGTCGCTCAAAGGACGAGTATGACAAGCATACTAATGATGAGCTTGATGTTAGCTGTCTCATGCTTGCCATAATGTCCTCTCGAGCTTCAGCAGCAATATGAGAACATAGATGCCCACAATATGATTGCTGGGTGATGAGGACATCGCCAAGCTAAGTGCGCTCAAGCTAAAATTTCCTCCAAGTTACAAGTTATTTCCAACTCCGTCGACACATCCGATTCGGATTCAGCAAACCTGCCTGGACGAATTTGAAGATATCTCCTTCATACGACATCGTAATGAGGCGTTGGAAAGAGGACAACTACGCGGTCATTTTGGTTCTAGTCCCAGCTCTAGAACCATCGCAGATCATTCTATGTGAGTCCGACAAGGTGTTGTGTCACCTTTTTGGGCGACTCGGCCTTGTATCGTGTTGGGCCTTAGGCCCATGTTGAGGATGCCCATCCTGGTTCGTCCTCAACCCTAGCACGTCCCTAGGCTATATGACCCAGTAGCCACCACTGTTTAGACTTGGGTTTTGTTTAGTTTGAGTTTTCCGGAGAGAAACTACGATTGCATCATTGTCACTATGGCGACAAGTCCTTTTACTATGATCTAGGGCCCCTGTTCTTGTTCTCCTCGACCGTGGCGATTAGTCCTTTCGAACCGAGTGTTAGAACTCTTTTAATTATGAATGTCAATTCCTATTTGCAATTTCAGATTGCGTGTTTATCCTTTCTTGCTTGTGTTATCGATTCGCTTGCAGGAAAAGCCTTCTCGGCAAGGTCAATCAAGTTGTGCTTGGTTGATAACCAACGGAGCAGATGGTGTAGGGGTTGCAGGATCGAATCGTGTTCATTTGAAGCCGAACCGTCAACGTCGAGTTCTCCAAATTCGAGTTTACCCCCTCTTCCTCTCGATAGATCGGCCTAGATCATATCAAGTGGTATCCGATTCCGGCTTGCCCGTGAGGTAATCGTGCTATCTTTTAGATTAGTTTTTGTTCATCACCTATTGTCCAAAAAAGCCAAAAACAATTACACTTTCCGTTGTCCTACCGCCCTTTGTGTCTGCAATTTCGATTCTAGATTGCTTTGTTGAGTTTGTGTCCGTGGTCGAGTCTTATTGCTGGTTTTAGATTGTGTTTTGTCGTAGTATAACGTGCTCCTTGTTGTTGATTCCACCGCTGTCCCATCCACCTTCACCAGATTAGAAGTCGTGCCACCCCACTCCTCGACTTGCCCTCGCTAGCCGCCTTGTGTGAACTCTCGCCGCGCCAGCCATAGACAAAGTTGCGAGCCGCCTTGTGTTTTTGCCCTGCTCGCTACCCCCTTTGTTTCATCATCAGTGCACATACCTAGCTTAGTTACTGTCATCTTTTGGCTTTGTTTTTGTTGTGATTCGGATAGGGAAGTTGTGCCCTAGTTTCTGCTGTCATGATTGTTGAGTTGTGCTGCCAAAAACCATAGATTGCCATACCTTCAGTAAAACAGGCATAACTTTTTGCTCGTTGCTCTGTTTTGGCCGAAATGCTTACAGCAGATTCTTGACAACAAGTTGAGGTGACCCACACCGGCTGTATGCCCTAGTCAACAAATTAAAAAAAATCGAGAAAAAATAGAAAAACTCGTTTGAAGTTTTTGCATGCATTTCGGCATAGCTGTTTGATTTTCTCGTAGGCCACATGTTAACTCTGTTTGAGTTGCCAATTCTTGTGGTTCTATCTTTGGTGATAAGTGTTCAGAGAAAAATAAGAAAAAATTCATTGAAAAAAGAAAAGTGAGAACACCTAAGATTTGCACTAGTGATTATTGTTGAAATATTTGCAGAACCGCCATTGTGTGCAATTGTGCTGGTTCTTTGTGTTTTCTCCATTGCCTTTCATCTTGTTGTGCTGCGTCTAGAAAGTCGTCTTAGCCAGCAATTATGACTTGTTCCTTGGATACTTATTGAACTTAGCTTATCAAGTTTCGATTTTTGCTAATCCTTGTCGTCTTTTGAGCCTACCTATAGCTCCACATACATACTTCGTCAAGCACAGGTTTTGTCTTTGCAACTATTACACCCAAGCTCAATAACTGATTGTACCATCCTGTTTGCTTTAGTAAGAACACTTGTAAGACGGTGGTAAGCCGTTTTCTGTTTTGCTTTCCACTTTCCATACATCCCAAGTTGTTAGTTGGTTAGGGATAATACTTTTGTGTTGTCTTCTGTCCTTTATTGACCATGGCAGGGAAAGCAAAAGTTTCGAGAACCGAGGATTTTTCTTCGCATTCCCCTAGTGCTTTTGATGATTGAGTGTCTAAGACCGAGCTTACACAATTTGGTGATGAGCAACGCGCCTTCATTACGAGAAAAGTTTGACGAGCTCATGGGCCATATCAACGGCCCGATGACCCGGCTTGAGCATGTAGAGAATCAACCTCCACCGCAGCATGAGCGACACCGTGATGCCGACCGTCTACGCCGTAATCATTACGGTATGGGAGGTTACAATCAGCATGCTAATAATGATGTGTTTTCAAAACTAAATTTACTATGCTTCCTTTTGCTGGTACTGCTGATCCCGATGCTTATTTAGAATGGGAACTTCATGTTGATCAAAAATTTAATTCTCATTTAGTTCATGCTGATCATAGAGTTAGACTTGCTACTAGTGAGTTTAATGGATTTGCTCTTTTCTCGGTGGAATGATCTTTGCAACACTCGGCCTTAGTGATCCGACGGTGCCGAGTGGAAGGGCCGTCGCTCAACGGATAAAAGTTACTCTAGGGATAACAGGCTGATCTTCCCCAAGAGTCCACATCGACGGGAAGGTTTGGCACCTCGATGTCGGCTCTTCGCCACCTGGAGCTGTAGGTGGTTCCAAGGGTTGGGCTGTTCGCCCATTAATGCGGTACGTGAGCTGGGTTCAGAACGTCGTGAGACAGTTCGGTCCATATCCGGTGTGGGCGTTAGAGCATTGAGAGGACCTTTCCCTAGCACGGTCCGGTCCGGTATGGAATGAACTTATAATCTGATGATCGAGTCGATTCCATGATTATAAGTTCATAACCCTAGCACCCATTCCCATTTTGGGGGAACAGATCTACTAATTCTTTTATTCCAGTTAGTAAGAGGGATCTTGAACTAAGAAATAGACCTAGCAGCTAAAAGAGGGTATCTAATGTTGTTATTCCCGATTCTTGGACTGTTTTAAAGCAACGCATGAAATCTCGTTTTGTTCCTCCTTATTACCAACGTGATTTGCGTTTGAAGTTACAAAACTTAAAACAAGGTGATAAGTCCGTAGAGGAGTATTATCGAGAATTGATTATTGGTCTAGCACGTTGTGGTATACGTGATGGTGATGAGTAACTTTGTGCTAGATTTTTTATTATAAAGATTAGAATAGGTTCAACCAATTATATCACCTTGCTCTTAAGGTTGAAAGAGAAGTGCAGGGACGCCGTGATACTAACCCTTTCATGTCCAACACTGGTAGGTCTTTGATGTGGACTAGGGTCCCGATCTTCCGAAAGGTTCGGATAACTCTTGATTTGGCGAAGATGTGACACATGTCGATCCGGCTCCTGAACAACACGTTCGAACCCCGCAATCGCTGCACCACGTACTCTATGGTTATCAACCGGCGTTGCACGGTTGACTTCGCCAAGAAGGCTAATCCCTGCCTGCGAATCAAGAACACAAGCAAGAACAAGAAAGAACGCAATCAAATTTGCAGATGTATGATTAATCTCACGAGTTGGGATCTCACAAACCGATGAACGGCGAAACTGTCTAAGCAGAACCCCACCCTAACAAGGGTGGCGACTGCTGCTAATAAACACTTGGGGACGTGCAAGAACCCCCTGGATGCTCCCCTAATGGGCTCACACGAGATACACGGCCCAAAGGCCAAAAACGGTGACGCAGCACCAAAACAGATTCTGGACGTTCCAATCATTAGGTAGCAAACTATTCTCAAAATTATGAAAGGAAAGACTTAGGAACGAGCTCACCTCTAAATTCAATTGTCGGGTGCGAGCTCTAGTGATTGGTTGAATGTTCAACGAAGGAGTGTCATTTGTATCCAAAGTAGTGATGTCCTCATCATCCTCCCCTCTTGAATCGGAGTCGTCCGCGACTCAAGCTCATGCTCCTCACCCATATAAGGCTTCAAATCTGCAATGTTAAAAGTGGAACTAACCCTGAACTCGGGAGGCAACTCAAGTTTATATGCATTATCATTAATCTTCTCAATTATCTTGAAAGGACCAGCAGCTCTAGGTATTAACTTAGACTTTCTCAACTCAGGAAACCGATCCTTTCTCAAGTGCAACCATACTAAATCACCCGGTTCTAATTTAATTTCCCTTTTACCTTTACTACCAGCAATCCTATACTTTTCAGTCATCTTTTCAATGTTGTGCTTTGTTGTTTCATGCATTTTTAAAATAAACTCAGCACGTTCCTTAGCATCAAAGTGAACGCTCTCACTAGTAGGCAAAGGCAAAATATCAATAGGAGCACGGGGATTAAAACCATACACTACCTCAAAAGGACTTACCTTGGTGGTCGAATGTGTTGCACGATTATATGAAACTCCACATGAGGCAAACATTCCTCCCACATCTTCAGATTTGTCTTTAAAATAGCTCTCAACATGGTGCCCAATGTGCGGTTCACTACCTCGGTTTGGCCATCAGTTTGTGGGTGACATGTTGTAGAGAACAACAACTTCATTCCCAACTTATTCTATAGGGTGCGCCAAAAATGACTCAAGAATTTGGCATCACGATCTGAAACAATAGTAGAAGGCATACCATGCAAGCGAACAATCTCTTTCATAAATAGATCAGCAATATGAATAGCATCATCACCCTTATGACAAGGTATAAAGTGACCCATCTTAGAAAATCTATCCACCATAACAAAAATACTATCCCTCCCCTCTTAGTCCTAGGCAGTCCTAAAAAAATCAATAGAAATATCCGCCCAATGTATTGAAGGAACGGGAAGAGGCATATACAAACATTGTGGATTCAAGCGAGACTTCGCTTTTTGACAAGTAGTGCAGCGAGCCACAAAATGCTCAACATCTCTTCTCAACTGTGACCAAAAGAAGTGTGTGGCAAACACATCCGCCGTCTTCTTTGCATGAAAATGTCCCATCAATCTGCGTCCATGCGCTTCCCGTAACAACAAAAGACGAACGGAACCAACTAGAATGCAAAGGCGGTTGGCTCTAAACAAATATCCATCATTTATCACAAACTTGTTCCATGTACGACCCTCTCTATAATGCAGCAAAACATCTTTAAAGTCAACATCAAGAGCACATTGTTCTTTGATTGATTCAAGACAAAAAATGCGACAATCAAGGTGTGACAACATAGTGTATCGTCTAGACAAAGCATTAGCAATCACATTATCCTTCACTTTTTTATGCTTGATAATATAAGGAAAAGACTCAATAAACTCAACCCACTTAGCATGTCTACGGTTCAAATTACTTTGAGAGCGAATATATTTAAGCGATTCATGATCGGAATGAATAACGAATTCCTTAGACCACAAATAATGATGTCATGTTAGCAAAGAACGTACAAGAGCATACGATTCTTTATCATATGTAGAATAATTCAAAACGGGACCAGTTATCTTTTCATTAAAATAAGCAATAGGTTTGCCATTTGGCATCAAAACACCACCAATGCCAATACTACTAGCATCACACTCAAGTTCAAAAGTCTTACTGAAATCTGGAAGTTGCAGCAGCGGTGCATGTGTAAGCTTGTCCTTCAAAGAGCTAAAGGACTCTTCTTGTGCTTTGCTCCATTGAAACACAACACCCTTCTTTGTCAACTCATGCAACGGTGCAGCGATAGTGCTGAAATCTTTGACAAAGCGGCGATAGAAACCTGCAAGACCAAGAAAACTTCGAACCTGTATCATGGTTTGGGGCTGAGGCCAGCTAGCAATAGCGCCAATTTTCTTGTCATCCACCTCTATACCCTGTGGAGTAACAACATAGCCAAGAAAAGAAACACGATCGGTGCAAAAGGTGCACTTCTCAAGGTTAGCAAATAAACGTGCATTTCTTAAAACAGTAAAAACAGCACGTAAAGGATCCATATGTTCATCTAAAGACTTGCTGTAAATCAAGATATCATCAAAGTAAACCACTACAAAGCGCCCAATAAAAGCCCTCAAAACCTCATTCATTAAGCGCATGAAAGTACTAGGTGCATTAGTTAACCCAAAAGGCATTACTAACCACTCATACAATCCGAAATTAGTTTTAAAAGCTGTTTTCCATTCATCTCCAAGTTTCATTCTAATTTGGTGGTAACCACTACGCAAGTCAATTTTAGTGAAAATTAGAGAACCGCATAACTCATCAAGCATGTCGTCTAGCCTAGGAATAGGATGACGATACCTAATAGTAATATTGTTAATGGCTCTACAATCAACACACATACGCCAACTACCATCTTTCTTAGGAACTAAAAGTACAGGAACAGCACAAGGACTAAGGCTTTCTCGTACATACCCGCGGTCCAAAAGGTCTTGGACTTGTCGCTGAATTTCCTTTGTCTTCTCGGGGTTGGTCCTATAAGCAGCACGGTTTGGCAAGGTAGCTCCCGGAATCAAATCAATTTGATGTTCTATTCCTCTCAAAGGTGGTAATCCAGGAGGAATCTCAGCTGGAAAAATATTCTCAAACTCCTGCAAAAGGTCGGTGATAGTAGAAGGCAAAGAGATAGCAATACCATCAAAGGAATACAAGGCTTGTTTGCATATCAAAGCATAAAAAAATACTATCATTAGAAATTTCAGCAAGGTCTGATTTTGTAGCAAGCATAACACGACCTTTCAAATTAATCCCATCTCCCTTAGACATAGGTGCAGACTTATCCTTTATAGGTGGGAAAACAGAATTAGCAACTTGCTGATATTCAGATTTAGAATTATTCAAAGAAGCGGCTGTTCTCTATCAGCTTGTACAATTTCAGCAGGGGTCAAAGGTAGTAAAGTAATTTTCTGTCCTTTATGCATAAAAGTGTATTTATTACTTCTACCATGGTGTGTAGCATCATTATCATGTTCCCAAGGACGACCCAATAAAAGTGAACAAGCTTGCATAGGAACCACATCACAATCAGCATAATCTGAATAAACACCAATGGAAAAGGAACTCTACAAGTTTGTGTTACCTTAGCTTTTCCCGAGTCATTTAACCATTGAATATGGTATGGATGAGGATGTGGTCGTGTGGCCAAACCAAGCTTCTCAATCAGATCTGAACTCACCAAGTTGTTGCAGCTTCCTCCATCAATGATCACACGTGCTCGTCGATTCTTGATGACGAAGAAAATCTGGAACAAGTTGTGGCGTTGTATCTTTTTAGAAGTCTGGATTTGCGTGCTAAGTACACGCTGTACAATGATGTTCATGAAACCCGAAGTGTCTTCTCCACCAAGTACATGGCCCTCTTAGCGTAAGGATCATCGGGGGCTCGATTATTGTTACCTTGTTGTCGATGTTGGCCACCCATACCTTGGGTGTTCTGTTGTAGACGCCGGTGAAGCCTTTGTGCTCGTGTAGCTGCGTCATCGACGTCGACAGTGGCATCATTCACCGTGTCATCCTTTCTGTTTCCACCAGCGTTGCTACCGGCCTCATCTTCGTGGATCTTCACACGGTTCTCCACCTCGGTCAGCTTACCAGTCAACGTTGTCGCCACTTCGCTAGAGTATTAACCGTGTCTGTCATCTTGGACAACCGCTTATCCATCCTCTCAATCTGGTTGCAGAGATTGAGTTTGTTGATGCCGTCGGTAACGGCCTTGTTAACAGCTTCTGTCATGTCCTCACGTGCCCTGTCAAGAACCGATCGAAGCTGCCCTTGACTAACACACTCGTGGAAATCTTTAGGGGTACCAGTGTCCGCATCATCTCTTGCCATAGAAAATACCAAAACAGGAACAAACAGTGAAGGTTATCCCTAATAAACACTACTACTATGGTGGACAGTGGTGACTCTCACAAAAGCAAATGGAACGTCTCACCAAGTTCTTACAAGGGTCTTACCAAGCAAGGCAAAGGATACCTAGAAGGCGTGTACCGCGATTGCAAGGGTCAAAAACCTGTGCTATCCGAAGTAGTATGTGGATCTAGGAGGGCCAAATATGTGAGTGGAACACAATTCAAAAACGAGATAGTAATGCTGAATAAATGTCCAAAGCTACTTGTCCTTAGTTGCTGGTCTACACGTGTCCTAGAACAGTAGTGCAGGCAAAGCAAGGATGACAGGCACAAAGAAAACAAAGCAAAAGGTAACTAGCAAGGAAGAAACAACAACTAGACACAAAAAACAGGCCAAAACCCTGTTTTGTCTTTTAGCACTAGTAGAAATCACAAAATTTTCTTTTTTGATATTATTTTTTTTTTTTTGATATTTTTCTTCCACTCGGAGGTAACAAAATAGGAACCACGCAAAGTTTTAGGTCAAACAGAGAAGGAATGTGACCTACAGATTTTCTCGTAAATGCAGCGGCGACGGGTTCCAAACTTTTTTTCCTCGAATCAGTGGGCTTAACTTTTTTTTTGATTTTTTTGAGATTTTTCCTGTCCGGTGAAGCCGGGACGAGCAGATGCGAAATTTTTTTCTACCCAATTTAAAAAACATTGCCTAATTTTGTGTCCGTATGCGAAAGTTACGGCTGGTTGAAGGAAGGGACTCCGAATTAGGGTTTCGGTGGATGGAATTGCAATCGGGTAGGATTTTTTTGCTTTTTTTCGACGATTAATGTATGCAATGGAAACAGGAGGAGGTCTCGGTCGTGAGGTGCTCATCTAGATGAAAAGGGTGGGAGTGTAGGATGGGACTATGGTGGATGCAGCGGAGGTGACAAAAACTCCCGAGACAAAGCAAACTTGAGGGAATTCGGCTAGGGTTTCAAGGAGGCACAAAATTGACGACAAGAACACGAACTAAACCAGCAACAAAACAATCACTAGGACACAAACTCAACACTACGGACTCTAAAATTGAAACATGCGAAGGCTAAACACGGCTTGGACAGGATGAACCCTAGAATTATTTTTTTTTTGGCTTTTTCGTCGATGATAGGATAATAAAGAAACAAACTAAACTAAAGGTAGGGCGAACCTGACGGTGCACCTGAAGCTCTGATTATCACTTGATGTGGATTAGGGCCCCGATCTTCTGATTTGGCGAAGATGTGACACACGTCGATCCGGCTCCTGAACAACACGTTCGAACCCCGCAATCGCAGCACCACGTCCTCTATGGTTATCAACCGGCGTTGCACGGTTGACCTCGCCAAGAAGACTAATCCCTGCCCTAACAAGGGTGCATGCTGCTGCTAAAGACTTCGGGACGTGCAAGAACCCCCTAGACGCTCCCCTAATGGGATCACACGAGATACACGGCCCAAAGGCCAAAAACGGTGACGCAGCACCAAAACAGATTCTGGATGTTCCAATGTTTCGATGATTCCCGACGAGTCCGGACGAATTTTGACATGAGACCGGTTCCACTAGAAAGGTTATGAAGTTATCTTTCCGTCCCTATGTAGAACGTCCAAATCCGAGTTCGTATGCGATCTGGGCGTCTATTTTAATTCAGACTGTTCCTGAACTCCAAAACAGACTCGAAGTCGACTTGATTTGGGCCTCCACAATGCCTTGCGCCTCTTGCTGGACCTTCACGCCTCCAAGCCCTCTTTCATTCATATTATGGTCCTCTCCTTGATTCCTAATCATAATAAAATCATTAGGTAGCAAACTATTCTCAAAATTATGAAAGGAAAGACTTAGGAACGAGCTCACCTCTAAATTCAATTGTCGGGCGCGAGCTCTAGTGATTGGTCCTTGAATGTTCAGCGGAGGAGTGTCATTTGTATCCAAAGGAGTGATGTCCTCATCACGTTCTAAATCCATGTTTTAGCCATGTTAAGAGGGTTGTGACATGAAAATAAATTTAGTGAGCAGGACTGGCAAACATGGTTGCAAAACAATGAATTACTACTTCAAAAACAGCAAGTTCATCATCATATTCAATTCCTTACTACGATGCAATCTGCTCAAGACAAATGGTACTCAATCACCGCGAGGGATGACGATATATATCGATTTACATTCCTACAGGAGAAACCCAAATGCACAACATACGCATCATTTAAAAACACGTATGGCCGCCTTTCACGAGATCATCATAGCTATGACCCGGGTCCACCCTCCGAGTGTATGTCTCCCCGGCGACCACGGTTCGTGTAACGTCTCGCCACTCCGAGCGGACCCGCTTACACCTGGCAGCTTAATAGGCTTTCAAGACTTCCTTCATAGATCAACACTAGTCTTTTCCGCACATCTTTGTCCTTACTAGTGCACACCCGAGTAACTTCCTGGTCGGTCACCCATCCCTAAATTGTCCAAGCCAAGCACGCTTAACCTTAGAGTTCTTCGGAGATGAGCTTCCGAAAAGAAGTTGCAGAAATTACATCTTGTTGACATGAATATTCTATCAATCCTATTAATCCCCGGGCCAGGATGTTACACACTCACCCCCTTAGAAGACCAACGTCCTCGTCGGTCGACCCCAAGCCAGGAATATCTTCCCTTGACCACGTTCGTGTGTCCACGGCTAGCGCATGTGCCATGTTGTGTGACCACTCCGGACCCACTCAGCCATGCACACCATGCCCGCACAAGTGCGACACACGCGCCCGTGAAACACAAACACCGATCGCAAAGTGCCGCCCATGAGAATGCTAGGGCTCATCATCATAGACAAAGACTCCCCGTCTCATATGGGCTCTAGAGAGCTAGCCACCCGAAAACTTCGGGATGGGAACAATCTCAAAATACAAAGGAGATACTGATTTGAGGTAGTTCGTCATCAGCTGCGAAGCAGCAATCACCTCGGCAACAGGAGACGAAGTAGCGGTAGCCAAGATTTTCGCCTACGCACTCAAGGGGCCGGCTTCAACATGGTACTTCAGCCTGTAGCCGAATTCAATCTACAGCTGGGAGAATCCAAGGGACAAGGTGATGTCAAACTTCGGAGGGTTCAGGGAAGCCCGGAAGCACTCAAGAATCTCGTAAATATCGCACAACAGCCAAACGAGTTGCTTGCAGATTATTACAAGAGACTCCTAATGCTCAAGTCCTAGTGCCCCAAAGTGCTCCAAGAGCTGGTAATCGAGTACGCCATTTAGGGGCTTCTCACGAGCCCCTTGAGCTAGAAGTTCGCGAAGAAAAGGCCCCTAACCTTGCAGTACATGTGTAGTAAGTTCGAGGAATACTACCGGTCGGAGACAGACTACAAAAGACGCACCTCAAACCAGAAGCAATATCGTGAAGCCCAAAACAGTTATGACAGAAACAACAAGAAAGCAAAGCCTCAACACAGCGTCTAAACGCACGCAATCAACAATATACGGAGCAAGGCCAGCGAAGGCAATGATGGGCATGGTCAATACAATCCGGGCCCACCCCAGCCATGCACACCATGCCCGCACAAGTGCGACACACGTGCCCGTAAAATCGCAAGAGTCGGCTCGATACCAACCGTAATGTCCTCGCCACTCCGGGCTGGGCCCGCTACACCTAGCAGCTTAATAGGCCTCAAGACTTCCCTCATAGATCAACACTAGTCTTTTCCACGCAGTTTTGTTCTCGGTGGCGCCCGTCCGGGTAACTTCCCGATCGGTCACCCGTCTCTAAATTTCTCCAAGCTAAGCACGCTTAACCTAAGAGTTCTTTAGAGATGAGCTTCCGGAAAAAAAAGTTGCAACTTGTTGACATGAGTAATCTATCAATCCTATTAAGCCCTGGGTCGGGATGTTACAGTTTGTCGGGTCCAAGGATAAACCACCCACCCTCCTTCTACTCACAAACTCGTGCATCCACTATACCCGACACTTAGCACAAAGGGTGAAGTGACCGTTCAACCCTACGAGTCTCAATTTACATCGGTTTACCAACTCTCATACGAAGGAATGCATTTGGTACTGTTAGGGGCCCGGCGCGGAGCAAAGCTCACACGGAGCAAACGCCAATCACCCCGCACTGTCTCTTGTGACTAACTCTTGACCCCCAAGTGAACTCACGGGTGGACAGAGCGAGGCGGAGCAAGGGGAGCGAGGGTGACGGCCCGCCCGAGCAAGCCGACACCCGGCGAGGTGGCCGCCGGATGGCCAAAGCAACGGGCACGCGGAAGCCGGTGCCCGGGCGTAGCGCAGGGTCGCGTCGCTTTCCAGCAAGCGGCCAGCTAAGCCATGAATCACGCGTGAGAGGCTGGCCTTTCCGGAATGCCCTCAAGATTTACCGCCTTCCAGTGGAATCGAGGCTAACGGCCGAGGGTAAAATGGTCTTGTAAAGTTGTGGTTCCCGGGGACTATAAAGGGAGCCCAAGGGTCACCTGTAAACACACATGTAATCGGTAAGTTTACTTCGCCAATACTAGAGTTGTAATCTTGCGGTTTTGTTCCTTATCGCCTCGCATATCCCATCTATGTTCGGTGTGCTAAGTGAGCATTACCCTCGCTGCTTAGTACACCAACATTGTCGCCCATCGTGTGTGAGCTTGAAGCACAAACTCACGATGACCAGATCCATAAGAACCGCCGTAGCGGCCCAACCACTGCAAGAGTTGCCAGCAAGATCAACTGGAACTACTTTGACGCACTCGAGAGGCGGATAAAAGGCCATCACATCGAGTGAAAGGCAACAGCCACTCCAACTCGAGCAATCGACGGCCTCAGCAAGCGTCGAAGGCACTAGAAGAAGACAAGACAATCGGAATACAAGCAAGTTGCCGGCAATCGAAGAGGAAGACGATCCCGACGACAGCTACACGTCGGGTGACAGCGAGCGCCGGCCAACGAAGTAGAGAAGCTTCGAAGGCACAAACAAGCGTTCGAAGAAGCAAGAAGCAAGCTCATGCAAGAAGTGGAGCTCGGGGAAAAACTACTGCAAGAAAAAGAGGCCCTGCTCGAAGAAAAGCGCAAGCACGCAGAACTTGCAGGAGAAGTCAAGAAACTTTGGGCAAGAGCAAGGAAAAACACACTCAAAGCCAACAACGAGCAACAATGCCAAGCGACTCGGAGCCCGACCCAATCACAAGCAGCGACTAAGAAAACACAAACAAGCAGGCGCGAAGTGCTGCCCATGAGAATGCCAGGGCTCATCATCATAGACAAAGAATCCCCCACTCGGAGAGGCTGCAGAGAGCTAGCCACCTAGAAAACTTCGGGACGGGAACAATCCCAAAATACAAAGGAGACACGGATTCGAGGTAGTTCCTCATCAGCTATGAAGCAAGCAATCACCTTGGCAGCAGGAGACGAAGTAGCGGTAGCCAAGATTTTTGCTTGCGCACTCGAGGGCCGGCTTCAACATGCTACTTCAGCCTGCGGTCGAAGTCAATCTACAGCTGGCGAGAATCTAAGGGACAAGGTGATCTCAAACTTCGGAGGGTTCAGGGGAGCCCCGAAGCACTCGAGAATCTCGAAACATCGCACAACAACCAAACGAGCTGCTTGCAGATTATTACAAGAGATTCCTAATGCTCAAGTCCCAGTGCCCCAAAGTGCCCCAAGAGTCACCTGTAAAGACAGATGTAATTCTTGAGTTAACTTCGCTTATTCAAGATTTGTCATCTCACCAACCAGTTTTTATACTTCACATATATTATCTCTTGTGTTCGGTGTGCTAAGTGAGCGTCCTACCTCAATGCTTAGCATACCAACATTGGCGCCTAACGTGCGTGACCTCGAAGTCCAAGCTCACGATGTCCACATCCACAAGAGTCACGGGAGCAGCTCCACCGCCACAAGAGCCAGCCCGCCGTGGGGTCTAAAGCCGGAGTCACTCCAAGCTCTATACCGAAGCCAAATGCAAGTGGTGGAACATCAAAAGAAAGCAAAGGCCCGGCGCATCGGTTTATTTGAAGAGCAGCGTAAGTCCAGGGAATTATCAAGCGAAGTAAACCGCTTGTCGGCAACACTAAACCAAGGCAATGGGCTCGCAAGGGGCAAAGAAAAAGAAACAAGGTTCATTGAAATGATTTCAAGCGCCTCCGCAACCAGCCTCGAGCATCCGGAGCCGCCATGAACGCGAAGAAAACAAAGAGAAGTCAAACTGGTCACACATGCTAATAACTTTCTCGTAAGCGGACCTAGAACTCAAAAGCTATCCGCACACACATGCTTTTGTCATCGAAGCCAATATACACAAGCGGCAAATCAGTCAGGTTCTCATAGACAATGTAAGTCAAGCGGACATAATATTCTACAAAGCACATACTTGAAGATGGTCACACCCGGTTTTAACGACCAAAACCGAATGCATCCGTATACGTGCCCGGGAACAAGTTTTCACGCACACGGGACAAATAATGTGATAAAAGAACATTGTCTTTAATAAATCGAATACTTACATCGATATTGTCTCAAAGGACTAGATACCAATATACGCTAGCGGAAGACTCCATAACACCACGAGCAATCGACCGGGGATCCGCACGCCTAGACCTTTCTCATCGGTGGTCCTCTCCATCTTCCGAGCGGTAGTAGTTGATAGCAAAAAGGGAAATAGCAATAATGAGTACATGTCGTACTCAGCAAGTGTGGAAATATATGACATGTAAGCTGAATGAAAGGAAGGCTAACATATGGTTTGCAATAGAAGCACCTATACTAGTCAAGTTAATTAAACAACCTATTTACTATGTAATAGATGAACCAACAGGTTACCCCACTTGTCAACCACTGCAAGCTACCCTACTTGCAGCGAAACCACACCTACGAGGTTACCCCGCTCGTAGCAAAACCACACTACAGGTTACCCCGCTCGTAGCCAACCACACTACGAGGTTACCCCGCCCGTAGCAATCTACGAGTTACTCCACCCGTCCATACCCTCTAGTTCTCGTGAGGATCCGGACCGTTCGTGACCGTGAACACGGCTGTTATAACAGTTTTACACTCTGCAGAGGTGGCACAACTTTACCCACAGGTCGGTAATTCCATCACCCGTCGGTAACTAAAACCTCCATTATACCGAGCACACTTCCTTAGGTGTGAGGCCAAGAGATCACCGCAAGATCTTTCAAAGGACTTCCCGGTTTGCAAAACGCCCATGCTAAGGTTTCACCGCCGTAAAAGTGACGCATCACCCGGAGGCCCCCTCTTGCACCGTGGCTTCAAGTACTCTGCCTTTCCTCGCCCGAATCCGGAAGACACCTTCTTCCTTCATCCTTCCTCGACGCTTGCGGAACCGGGAAGCTACCTCGGTACTAAACCTTACCTACCCATTATCAGCCCCGTGCTTTGTGCGGAAGTCCTGGGTTGCCGCTCCAAGAACCGGTCCTTATGATCCCAAACAGGTACCACCACACCCAACCGTGTGCACCGGCACCATCATCGACAATCCTCAAGTGGACAATTAGTCAAGATTAGCATTTAGTTCAAGTTGAACCCCATTATAAGCAACTAAGCAAAGACGTACCCATACTATAACACTACACCCAAAACCAAGGCGACAAGGTAAAAGTATGGAACAGGGTATGACACAATAGGATTCAAATTAAATGCAATGCATAAAAGTAAATTCAGATAGTAAGAAGTAGGCGCAATGTGCATCAAGGACACTTGCCTGTTTCCCTTTGTTGCTGCTCATGTCTTCAAGTCTTGCTCTTGAGGTCTTCGAAAAGAACGTTCTTCTATTTAACGTCACACCGATACAAACATGCAAGAAACAAGCATACAAGCAACTAAGAAACAGTACACCAAGCAATACCTAACGAAAACAAGTACTAATAAATAGTACTCGTCGCTACGATCTCGTGAGCGCAAGAATCGACTTAATCGGAGTTACGAGCGAAAAGTTATGAGTATTTAAAGACCTAGGGTGTAAAGCGTAAAAACAGCAAATTACGGACCATTTTGTAAATATTGAAAAGTTCAATGGCTAATGTGTAAAAAGGTTAAGGTCTAAAAGTATAATAAGTTTATAAAACACCAGGGTTCATTTTGTAAAAGAACATACTTTAATGCGGTTTGAGAAAACAGAGGCGTAAACGTAATTTAATAAAAGGTTAGGGGTGTTTCTGTAAAAAGGCCATAATTAAAACATTAAAATAAAAATGGCTTAAGGACTTAAAAATAGTTTAACAATTAGCTAAAAGTCTTAACGAAAAAGATTAGGTCGAAAACGGAACTAAACAAAGGCTAGGGTGGCTTTTATGAAATAAAGGGAATAAACGTAATTAACTATAGAGTTAGGGGGCTAGCATGTAAATTTCCCTAGTCACAAAATATACGCTAATTTGCAAATTTTATAGTCCTATCATGTGGCAGGGATTAAAACAGAATTAAAATAAAACCTATGGTAGGATTTTATAAACGAAGGACCTAATCGTTAATTTACAAAACTATAAGAGCTTATTTATAAAATAGGCAAATCAGGGATCTATCCGTAATTTTTAAAAAGTATTGGGACTAAAATATAAAAGTTCAGGACTGGAATATAATTTTTGAAAAACAGAGGGTCGTTTTTGTAAATATGCAGGACCTAAACATAATTAAAAATAAGTTCGAGGGTTTATTTGTAAAAGTTACGATCCTATGCTACGGCATGGGTTAAAACATAATTAAACTTAAATATAGGGTTGATTATGTAAAACTGGAGGGGCTGTTAATTAATTAGTTAAAACGTCGGGGGCTTATTTGCGAAATTACCGATTTATCGGATTTAAAGGAATTATTTTAATTTCGGAAAATTTGTGGACCGGGTTCACGGCTCCGTGAACCGCGGCAGAGGCGCCGGTCCATGGGTCTACCATGGACCGGCTCATACTCCTTCGGGGCTCCTAATCCCGGCCGTTGGTGCTCGATCGGACCGTGCGGGACGCGTCCGCCAGCCTACGGGCGCCGGCGGCGAACGGACACGGTGGCACCGAGGGAGGCGGCGAGGTGTAGCAAAGCCCGTCCTAGAGTTGGCGATCGTCGGGATGGCGGCTCGTGGCGGATCGACGGAGCTCGGGCGGCGATCCTCAATGGCGACGGCGGCGCCGGCTCCGGGGCACGGGAGGCGGCGGATTTTCGGGAAACAGGGGCACGGGGTGCGGGCTTTGCTTAAATAGGGGGCGCAGGGCGCGAGCCGTCGCGGCACGCACGCCGAGGTTGCTCGGATCGGGGTCGGAGGCGGTTAGGGTTGGGGAGGGCTGCGCCGGGCTCGAACGGGTTTGGGAACGGAGCGAGCCGAGAGAGAAAAGAACCGGTGGGCCGCGCAGAGGGAGGGAGAAAGGAAAGAGAGAGAGGAGGGGAGTGGGCGTGGGGAGATTTGGCCCATGTGGCCTGGGTTTTGTTTTCTTCTTTTCTTTTTATTTTCTTATTTTATTTCTTTCCTACTCTAGTTATAATAGCTGAATAAATACAAATAATTCTATTCGAAATTTCAAATGAAATATTCATACAATAAAGACCAAATGTAACAAATCAACATGCATGCATTTCAGCCAAAATATAATCTATATTAATTAATTTAATTTAGAAAATAAATGGCTTTTGCATAAAAGGGTTTATAAATTGTCTTTTAAAGCAAAACCTCATCAAATAAAAATAAACATTTTAATGTTGAAAATGCCTTAGGACTAAACCAAAATAAAATACTTTAAACAAAAATAAATATTGTTTCACAAATTCTTTCATAAATTCCATGTATTGATAAAAGAAACTATTTTTCATAGCTCTATATTTGCTTTAATCAACTACGGTTATTTGATAAACCCTATTCACATATTTAAAATATTTAGACCATAAATCAAATGTATTTCAAAAGCTTGTGTAAATCAAACTTTAATTAGTTTTGGAAATAACTCCTTTTTCTCACATGAAATGATAAAAGCTCTCATTTCGTTTTCAAAGTGAAATACCTTGTATAAAATAATGCCTTTTGAAATAAACTTATTTTCATAAATCAAAAGTATTTCTTAAATAAATGTTTCCATAGATCAAAGTTTATTTATTTTCCAAAAATAACTCTTTGGTTCACATAAAATGACAACACGCTTATATTTTTCTTGCAAAAGGAAAATACCTTGTGTAAAATATTGTGTTCCAAAATAATATAAATTCGTAAATCAAAGATGTATTTTCCAATAAGTCGTTTTCATAATCCAAAACAAAACATATGTTCTTTTGGGAAAATTCATTATTGAAACTTTATAATCAAAATAATTGTTTGAGTTTAAAAGATAACTCTTCCTCTTAGAGAAGGAAGAAAGATAAATATGTTTATAATATTATCCTTTAGATAATATTTAAATACGCTTTAAAAAGTTTTAAAATTTTGTGAATTTCATGCATATCCCGAATTTGAAATTCCGGGGTGTTACGAGTTACTGAGGACGAAGACCCGCAACAGTCCAAGCATGACCTTGTATTGCTTCGGAAGCAAAAGAATAGAGCCACTTAGGGAGATACAAGCAACTCAAGGGTAGAATTCATCACTTTCCAAGTAATCAGCTCGAGCTACCCTAACATCGCAATATTACGAAGGGTTGCAATCAACACATTCGAAGCAATGATCCACAGTTCATACCTCCGCATGAAAATGCCCGCAAAGTAAGGAATCATCACAAGTAAAGGGGACCAGCAGCTTGCAAGAAACATAGAAAAGAGATTCAACCCGGAGATAGCAACTCGTCCATGCCATCGGAGTCCTCTCAAGGGAGCTCATCGACGAGAAAGAAAAAAGGAAAGAAAAGAAAGAGCAAGATAGAAGAAAAAATGTGAAGCAAGAATGAAAGCAAGCGGAAAAAGAAGTAACGCTAGCGTAGCTCGACGAAGAAACAAAATCAGTTTTGCTAGACAAATTGGTGTCGAGGCGATCAAGTAATCATAGGCACGGGCCTAACCCAAAATGAAGAGAGGAGATTACATTGCTTCTTGCTCAAGAATAAAGATGTCTTTGCATGGTCATAGAGGGACCTCGAAGGCGTAAGCGGAGAAGTGATTGAGCACAAGCTACGGATCGACCCAAGTGCGAATCGAAAAAAGCAAAAATTGAGGAAAATGTCGGATGAAAAAGTGGAAGCTGCAAGAGCAGAGGTTCAAAGACTCCTCGACGCCCAAGTGATAAGAGAGGTTAAATATCCAAAATGGCTAGCAAATGTAGTCATGGTCAAGAAAAAAGTGGAAAATGGAGAATGTGCATATATTTCATAGACCTCAACAAGTCATGCCCCAAGGATGACTTCCCACTACCAAGGATAGATAAAGTAGTCAACACAATGGCCGAAGTGAAATGCTACCGTTGCTCGATTATTTTTCCGGGTACCACCAGGTCCGGGTCAAAAAGGAGGACAAAGAAAAAACAAGTTTTATCACACCGTTCGAAACATACTTCTTCGTAAGAATGCCGGAAGGACTCAAGAACGCCGGACCAACGTTCGCGGAATGTCAAGGAAGGTACTTGAGTCACAAGTCGGCGAAACGTCCATGCATATGTGGACGATGTGATAGTAACAAGCAGAAAAAGGGAACACCATACGGATGACCTCGCAGAAACCTTCGCCAACTTCCGAGTGGTGAAGCTAAAGCTAAATCTAGAAAAAAGCATCTTCGGTGTGCGGAAAGGAAAAGTGTTAGGATGCCTTGTGAATTCAAAAGGCATCGAAGCAAAACCAAACAAGGTGAACGCAATAATAAACATGCAGCCACCTCGTAGCAAAAAGGAAGTACGTAAGCTAACAAGAAGGATGGCAGCATGTTTATTATTGTGTTCACCTTGTCTAAATAGATTCATATCCAAATCGGCGGACAAAAGCCTACCCTCCATCAAGATACTCAAGGGATTAGGAAGCGTCCAATGGGGCGATGAGCAGCAAAAAGCATTCAAAGAGCCGAAGGAACGTGTCTTAATGTCCGTAAGGTTGGCAAGCCCGGAACAAGGCGAAGCACTCCTCTACGTTTCAACTAATCACTTCGCATTCGGTGCCGCCCTAGTACAAGAAAAGAAAGCTCGAAGCATCATCGACAAAAACGGAAAAGAGAAAGAGCTCTTTCAGCAGAATCCAGTTTAATTCGTGAGCGAAGCTCTCGCGGGCTCAAAGATTTTTTCTTCGGAAATGGAAAAAACTTGCTATGCCGTAGTGATGGCGGCAAGAAAACTCGAGCGTTACTTCGAAGCTCATATGATAAGAGCCCCCACAAATCGGGCTCGAACGATATCTTCGGAAACAAAGAGGCGTCAAGCGAGTAGAGAAATGGGCAACGAGTTGTCGTAGCATGTAATTGACTTTGAGAGACGAAGCGCAGAAAGTCACAAGTACCGGCCGATTTCATCATAGATTGGACAGCTGCCGGGTATTCAGCGAAGGCCCGACCATAGAAGCATTTTGGTTAATACAAGTGCGACGGAGCATGAGGTTATGCGGGAGCCGGCGCAGCAGCCGTAATCATCTTGCCATTAGGAATAAAGCTTAGATATGCAGCAAGACTGGAGTTATGTAACGAAGAAGACATATGCATCAATAATATCACATAGAACGAAGCAGTCTTGTTGGGCCTATGAGGGCGCTAGGATGAGTAGGATGGTCATGTAAAATTGTATTCCCCATGACTATAAAAAAAGACCAAGAGTCACTTGTAAGGATACATGTAATCTTTGACCTAACTTCGCTTATACAAGATTTGTTATCTCACCACTTGTTTTCATACTTCGCATATCTAGTCACTTGTGTGTGCTAAGTGAGCCCTTACCTAACCGCTTAGCATACCAACAATGACAAAGATCGGTATTCGTCATAAATGTGCAGCTCCTATGACGAGTTAATGACAAATACTAGGATCGTCATTAGCGATTTTGTCATAGAAGGTTGTTTGTCTAATGCTGGCAACGACGTCAATGTCTAATGACGGCAGTGAAATCAAGATGGGGATGACATCATCGTTGTGAAATAATTTTCTCCGGTCCCTTCTCCGTTTTGTCGTGGTTAGATCTAACCGTGACGTAGGAATAATGTGATTAGATCTCATTTTTCTTCTTTGGTGGCAGAAGATTGAAAAAATAAAACAAAAAAGAAGATTATTCTCAATTGGGAATTGTGTAGAACCAACCCGAATGTCCAACTCGTACAACTCTGTACCAACTCGGATGAATATATGGTAATGTTTTAAATTTCCAAATTATGATATATAGTTTCTATAATATCTTGAGTTGTACATGAGTAGGACAATCAGATTAGACCTATAGCGGTACTCTTCTCAATTCTACCTGTTGGTGACGTTCTTGGGCATATGTTCTAAGCCTGTTTCCAGAGTGCCTGCTTGTGCTATCATTCATTTGAATCATGTAAGTTTAGAGTTGAGATTTAATGATATATATAGTATTGATTTGGTTGTAATATCTTTGTACTTCAAAGAACTTGTTACATGATGTACTTTCGATTAAAAAAGATAAAAATAGGGATCAAAGTTTTCTTTAAAAAATGTTAATATAGAAGCCTCTAATAGTAATCTCAATAAAGTAACATAGGAAAAACAGAAGGGGATGTAAATTTTAATTTGGTTCCACATTTTCTATCGCAATTTTAGTAGAAGTTGAATTTGATGGAGCTGACTGATATACAATGACCCGAACGAGTGAAATTAATCTTATATCTTAACTAATTCGGAGGTAAAATAATACCGTGTAAAAAAATAAACAGGACCACTAGCCAAACAGATCGAAGCACCACAATCAATGAGCCCTCAAACTAGAAATCAATCCAAAGAAGAAAAACAAAACCAAGAGATTTTAAGACAAGGATTGCAAACTCTTGATACTCGTTGACATTCAAATGTTGCTATGCAATTTGTTCGTGTTTGTAAACATCAGCCTTATTGCAACGTAGTTACAAAATAGCATCAAAACACAGTTTTTCGTAATGGAGAAACAGACCCAAGTTTGCATCTCCATTCTTGTATTGTGCACTGACTATTAAAAGAACACCATTATTTGCATTTGAATCTGCAGAACTGCAGAGAGCGGGAACTCAGCACCTCCTCTTTACCCTATTTCAGACGCAAGAACGAATACATTATTTTTGCGAACTACAGGAAAAAAATTCAAATAGCTGTGCCACTAAGAACAGAAAATGGATGTATAAATATATAGGGCCCATATGGATTTGAAGAGTCCACAATAGTTGCAACAATATGTGCAGCTTCATGGAAATTGTATTAAATTGCTACATTCCCAAGTTCATGAATGATTAGGTGAACTATACATAGTGTTTTATGGTTTATTTTATCCAATGAGAATGAAAAGAATAAAGTATCCTATTTCCCTTATCGTTATGGTCTATTGTTTTTTTCTCTTTCCTCGTTTTCTCCTTTCTTTTGTCTTCTTTTACTCTCGTTTCTTTGTGTGTTGGTTAGGCCTTGTTCGTTTTGGCATGGAACATGGATCGCAGCTCAAACCACATGGAACATGTCCAGACCAACTCGAAATGGTCGTTCGGTTGTGCATAGATTGGTATGGGAACCCATCCGATTTCAGCTCATTCCATGCCCTGAAGGCCTAGCACCAATCCATCACCCTACCACATGGAACGTAGCAAGTCTAGGTGAAGTGAAAGAGTTGGAACCACTCAATCCAAGCCTGGGAACAGACCTATGTGAGATCCATTCCCACGAAAACGAACAAGGTCTTAGTGAGTTCCATCTCTAGCCAAAAGAAAATGAATTGGCTTCGTTGTTGTTATATCCTATTTAATTAAAGAAGATGAATTGTAACTGATGAAAGCAATGCAAATGAGCATCACTTGGTTTATTTACTTTCCATGCTTCCAAAGTATTCAGGATATTTCATGTTTATTGACAGAACACCAATAAAAGTGTGACCAAACATACCTAATTGATTGATTCTGCTTACCACAGGTTCAAAGTTTTAACCTTTCAAGATACCAAATTGTTGTAGAGCTGATTTTATGTTCTCTTGACTATATCCCTCAACAGAAGCAATTCCTTGTTTCTCGAATGATACAACATCTTGCAACAAATAGCTTCTCGCCGCATGAACTTCGTTTGGGGGAGCATTGAACGAGCCTTTTAGTATCATAGTCTTGTGCACGCCTCCAAGCAGTCCTTCATAATCTGTGTCCCCACTTTCACCAACAATGACTGTCATGTTTGACAGATCTACTCCCCATCTTATATATAAATATCTGCAAAAAGGAAAAAGAAAATGAGCAACATACTCTCAGAAAAGGAGATTTGCAATTTGTCAGATCCTACAAGTATGTAAGGTCTACTTCACAAACCTACATTTTTGGCATTAAATGTTCTGGGACATGTTTAGTAATGCGGGCTACACACATTTCCTTAAATGAACAAGTCTGGGAATGAAAAAAAAAATACTCCCTCTGTTCATTTTATATATCACATTGGTTAGTTTTGTTTTGAGCTAATTGGCATCATATATAAAAGAATAGGGGGAGTACTTATTTACCTTAAAGCCTGTGAACGCGAAGCTAAAACAGGAATAACATTCAACTTGCAACCATCATGGCTGTACAAAACATGGCAGCGCAGAGCCTGAATTCTCATCGTCCTCCTAATCTCTTTCACAGGAGGAACCTGAACAGATGAAGCATAAAAAACATCAAAAGTTGCAAAGAAGATGGAAAGGAACAGTGAACATATTGGCGCCAAGAGCATGGCGGGAATAGAAACAAACATACAGTCTCAGTATTCTTCACTTTAAACGAAATGCAATACGCGGATGAACATTCTTCATCTTCAACAAAAATTTTCTGTCCCCTTTCGTTGTTTTGCTCGGTTGCCCAACGAAGTAGTGTCTTCCTTAAACCTTCTCCACCCCAGCGATATTCGATTTGGGAGTGATAATCATGATCGATCATGAATGGGAGCTCCCCAGGACTAAGCATGTCTTCTGAACTTGAAGATGGATAGCAAACATCACTGCCACTGCTGCAGACGAAGGCATCAAAATCACTAGTTTCTATGCCCTCTGATATAAACAAAGCAAGTATCTCTGATATTGCTCGAGATGTTGACAATACAAAACCAATAGAACCAGTCAATCTCTCATTGCTTGATGCCGCAAAAACTTTTTTGATAATCTGCACAAAGTCTGCATCTTGCACGGAGTCTATAGCAATCACAATGACGTGTTTCCTCCTCCGCAGTGATGGCCACTTACTCGAGCCTGTCGTAGCCTCAGTATTCTCACCTGATCCATCCTTTCTGTTGGCGCTCTCTCCTCTGGACAAGTTTTGTACTGCATCCTCAAGATGTCTTCTTACAGCAATTGAATTTCCATCCTTGCTGGCCGACGTTTCACTATCCAAGAAAATCTTTAAGTTAAGAGATATGTCATGAATATCCCTGAGAGAGTCATCAGGTGAATCTGCTTCAGACAGTTCGGTAGCATCATCACTCTTTTGCCACCGGGGATGTCTAGGCTTGAGAGTAGCAACCCGTAACAAATAGTTCTTGCAATGTTCAGGCCATGAAAATTGATGGATGTTTTTCAGACCATTCTGGCGGCATTGTGCCCATAAATGCTTATCTGATACGAGCTTATAAAGTGCCTCAGATATTTCATTTTGATTGTGGGGATCAACAAGAATGCCATTATCAAGAACCTGAACCAAGGAATAAAAATGAGGAAAATAATATGACATCACCAACTAGATCAAAATTTCTTAACAAACAAAGAAGGCTCGTGCACAATACCCGATGTATGTCAACAGGCCCACCATTTCTCGTAGCAACCATTGGTAGACCATATGCAGCAGCCTGGCAAGCAGCAATGTGCAAATATCAAACAACCATTGTTAACGCATTAGAAGCCAATGTAAATTTTGCAGCAGCAGTAGCAAACCTCAATCAAGGTGAGCCCAAATGGTTCAATGAATGCACAATTTATAAACACCCCCTGAAAGAAATAGAAACAGAAATAAGTGTAAGTTAATGTTTCATTTTACAGAAGTCTACAATTACACGATGTAGTAGCATAACTAGTTCAGTACCGAGATAACTATGAAGCAAGAAAAAAAATGGTCAGAGAAAAAAAAACATGCGGATCAACAAGTAAACAGCTAATATGATATATACCTAGACAGAAACAGAATACAATAGATAACCAATACTGAGTTACGACTTATGATCGAGAAAACAACCAGTGTACTGATACTGTTCTCCATATACAATAATATCATACCGACGACAGGCTGGTTGTCACAATTTGGTTAGCATACAATATGCTTACATAGTATAAATATTTTATCACCTTTGTTCTTGCCGCTAATCGATAAATATCAGGAACTTCAGATTGCTTATGGTGCTTGGGGTATGCCACTTGTCCATATAGATCATATTTGTCAATTAGCTTCAGAACTGAAGTCAAAACAGCTGCATTTGTGCTTGACATTTCATCAATAACATCACGATTACCCATAATTAGTGTCTGCAAATACAAATATTCACCCAGATTGAATATATGCCTTGGTAGTTTAACAACACTATTAGTAGCTTAGCCCACAACATAGACAGTGTTTATAATGACTGTAAAAGTAGAATATACAGACAGTATAGAGTAGGCATGCATACAAGGTTTGCTAAATTTCTCAGTTCCCGATGTTCACCAAATGCCTTGACCAGTGTAGTAATATTTTTCTTGGGATCTGGACGAGCAAGTGCAAGGATCATAGGCTTACGGGGGTTTGAGAAGAAACGCATAATCTGAAAATGTATCAAAACAAATCATGAGTACAAAAAAAAAGTGTACTCGGAGACATATCTGCATATTCATTTCGGCGATCTTAAGGGATAAAATAATAGAAAGAAACGCACATCAGCCCAAACAGGTGGATCGGGTGAACCTGAGCCATCTTCGTTTCCTTCTTCGCCATCTAGGTCAACATCATGAGGTGCTATATGGCTAAACTCCATGCCAGGAGGTATTGGCTGATAATATGACAGTTAACATTATGAAGGTAATATCAAAATGAAGTGCTTTGAACAGAATGAACTGATGCAGATGTACTTACGATCATACGAGGCATGTAACGACCATAGCAGCTCACACCACGTTTTATTCTTACTCTAAGTTTTCGAGCCATAGTTAGATCAAAACCGTCATATAAGCCCCATTGTTGCTCAATTTCTTGCCTCGTGCTAGTAATAATGATTTCAGATGCATCAAGACAAAGTTCCTCAGCCTCAATTCGACGCATTATCTTGTAAGTGGTATTTATTTCATCTCTTGTCTGACGCCCTTGCTTCAGAAGCTGCTCCAACTTGTCTCTGCCTAGAGAATGACCTGTGAATACCATGGGCACGTTAAGTGCTCCAGACAGTAAAGCAGCAGAATCACCAGCATCAGCATAGTGTCCATGTATGACAACAGGCCATACTGGTTGCCCACTACCAACTTGTTCACCAAGAACCTTGGACATCTGCATGATATGAACAAGCGCACCATCGACAAATTCCTGAATGTGGGGCCAAAGATGCTCTTTGGGGATATATTTGTCTCTAGGTCCAAATGGTATCCGGACAATATAGGCACCACTGCTTTCACCCATCTCATGTCCTATGTTATCAGAACCTTTTGGGCTCAGCATCTCAGTAGGTTCCCCATAGCTCCAGTCAACATCTGGTGCAGAAATTTGCCTTGTCAATAAATCCACTCTATATACTCCTGGTGTTGAACCCAAAGCCCTAGCAAGCTCAACAACATATTTCACCTGCATGTTGTGGACACATAATTTAAAACATGATCATCACATAGTACAAAAACTGCAGGTGCCAAACCGAAGGAACACATTCAATTAGGCAAGACAAATAACAAAAGATGCACAAAGAAAAAAAAAGGTGGAACAGTAAGCACCTGACCACCCGTGTCTGAATCACGCCCAAGCTCCATATTGTCACCGCGTATAAGACCATGAATGCTGTTTGAACATACCAGTCCTCAGAGGAAAGTAAAATAAAGCTTCCATGTAATCAATACATGGGACTGATTTTCATCTTTTACATAAGGATGAAGGGGCAACTGAGTTCCAGTAAAATCTCAAAGTAACACAACATGTTTAACTAATATTTTTGTATAACTTCCTTAAATTATTACAACAATAACATTATTGCAAATTTGGTGAGCTAAGTGAACTAATAAGCACGGGGAAGGCTACCTAGAAATTCCCTTCCCAAGAACCCACAATTCTTTAGGAACTTTCGGCACTGGAGACGCCCTTTTACCAAGACACTGTTATAATCAATGGTGTATGGAGTGCCTGATGGTAAATCTGGAATAGCAATTAATTTTAATTTGAATATCAACTGTACAGAATAAACAGCCCCCTGGGTTTTTCTACTGAGTGATTAGACTATTCAATTACTCTAGAGACCATTACTATTTAATAAAAAGAAGATGTTGTGGTGAAATGATTAGACCATCAATCAACTCCATACCTTATCAGTACTATGTACAATTTTTTATCTTTGTGCTGACTTGCCCATGCCTCAATAGCATCTGTCGAACCAATCCTTGGCATGCGTGCTCTCATGCTGCTATCATGAACAGATGTTTCATTAATGTTTTCTCCTTTCTCTCCCTCAGAAAGGTCTTCAGACAGATCAACAGCAGCAAATTGACGAGCCTTCTCACGTTCAAGACGACGTTTAGATAAACGACAGGCCTCCTCTCCTTCTATCTGCGGAATGAATAAATTAAAAATGGGGAACAATAAAATAATATTGTTGGAACCAGAACATTCAAATTGCTGATCTGCTCCTTTACCCTTGATTACATGCATGTATCAAGCCGACTAGACAGGTACACGAAGAGAACAAACAACGTACTGCAAAACATTGATTGCTATCTAACGATCTGAGGTGTCGAAAGAATATGCTTAATCTAATCATTTTTTAAATAATGCATGAATCTCCTATATATCAGAGACTTGAAACAATTCATATGTCGTCATTTCTAAAGACCGCTACAATAATCCATGTGACAGCAGAGCAGATACTTACTTCATCAGGGCACTTAATAAAAACATTGTAAGTATAGTCCTCAGGAACACAACAAAACCTAGCCTGACTATCGAATCCATCAGAACCCACATTTGCAGAACAAGCCAACAGACTGACACTACACACACAAGTCAAGTCCTCAACATGATCATCCTCAGACAGGTTGGCGGTTTACTAGGTGCATGTAATGTGGGTGGTAAATTTTGAGTGAGCGGGGCACAAAGGCCATCATCAACTTTCAGTTCATTCACGAGGAGACACGCTTACCTGTTTCTTCTTCCGGGCAAGGTTCCAGATCCTCCACGACATGTTCTCCAGCCGCGTGTTCCGCTCCTGCGGGCTCCTCATCGCCGCCGTCTGTAGCCAACCCCGCAGAAAACAGTCATACATACAAGAAACACGCTCGAACGCCACCGCGAAATAGCTCAACTTGAGGTGATGGCGGACAATCGGGGACTCAAACGGGAGGAAAGGCAGCGAAGGCGGCGAGCGAGACTTACGCGGACCCAGGTCTTGTAAAGGTCGGTCTCGTCGAAGCCGGAGATGACCTCCTCGACGAAGTAGCGCGCGGGGCTGAACCTGCCGCGCTCCCGCAGCATGAGCGATGACTTGTCCCGCTTCTCCCCCGCTGCACCCTCGCCGCCGCCCGACCCGCCGGCAGCCGTGGATATTTCGTCCGCAGCGCCGCCAGCGTCGAGGATGGCCTCCAGGTAGCTGTTGATCCAGTCGTTCCCCGCCATCTTCACGGACCACCGCCTGGCGCGCTCGGCCGCCGCCGCCGCGGCGCACGCCCCGCCTCTCTTTCTCCCTAAGGCGACGAGAGATTGGCCGGTTGCTGAGAATCTGAGATGGGATCGATTGGAATGGTGGGAGAGTTCTGGAAGGGTGGTGGTGGTGGGAGTTGCGCTGGTCTCTTCTGCTGCTAAGTACTAGCGTCAATCAATCAATAATCGTGACTTCGTGGCGCGTCTCAGGGAATTCCATTACTTTTTTTTCTTGCTTTCGGAAGAGCTGGAACTTGAAGCGCTGGGCGAGATACGTCACAGGGAGAGCAGCCGTAGAAAGATTCCCGTTCACGCACTTTCCGCGCCCGTGCGCCACGTTGCATCCCAGCGAAGTAGCTGTTTCAACGCGCGCTGTCGACGCTTGACGGGCCGTGTCAACAGTAGTCCAATACAGCTAGCTGTTGTTGTCCCATAAAAGTAACATATCCTATATGAATCAGTTTTGTGTGAAAATTATAAGAACTTCAATCTAAATTACATGATCTTGATCCAAGGAGAACAGTTTCTGCACGGATGGGTTGTTTGATAGGCTACATTGCTGCTATTATATTGTGGCTCAAAGTTAAAGCAAGGAGCAAATGACAATTAACAATGAGAGATCCTTGAAAGCAATAGTGGACGGTTAGGATCCTTGCAAGAAGAAAATCTGATACATCAAATTTTTGAGGTGATGTGGTTTGTTGTGGGTTGAGAGAAATAATCATTAAAAATTGTTAGTGGGTTTTACATTTAAAAGATAAGTAGATACATGTATGTTCGTGATAAAATAAATATGAGTTACTACTCTCTTTATCTCTCTTTACTTATCGATATTTAGTATTGTGGTGTCCAGATTCATAGCTTCATCATCCTGGAATGAACTTGGTAATGTAATTTATCTAGATTTAGATACTATTCAATAATCCTAAGTACAAAACCGAAATGACAAGTAATATAGTGACATATGGAGTAGTAAGAGCATCTCAATGGATTGCTGTCCTTAGAAACTACTAGGAATCCTAAAATTTAACAAAAAACTTACTCCGAGCATAACAGACTATATGGATTGCTATCCGTCGGTGTGTGAGCACACCTCCAAATGGGGGCCTGTCAAGGCTACCTTCGGATAGGCTCGGGGAAGGACGGATTTACTCGTGCTTAGCGCGAGATGATTAAAGCGAGCAAGAACACAAAGGATTTACCCGGGTTCGGGCCGCAATGGATGCGTAATACCCTACGTCTCGCTCGTGTGTGTGTATTCGAATGTTGTCCCTCTCTTACATGGGAGTACCCCCTCCTTTTATAGGGTAAGGAGAGAAGTACTCGTACAAGTACCGGAGGAGTACCCGGACGCCCGGTGGGGGTCCGGTCCTTCCCGGGATATCCCGACATGATCCCGACAAGATCCGTTGCGATCTCTTTTTCTCGATTTGGGCTCCAAGCTTCTTCCATTCTATTGGCTGCGAGCCCTCCTAGCGGCTGTAGCGGCGCGGCTTCCGAGACGCGGCACATGGGGAAGACGCGCGCACGTCTGTCGGGCTGCGACGCCGTCGCGGACACTTGAGTGCCGCATTAACTCCGGGTGGTTGGGGCGCCGAGGAAGCTACGGAAGCTTCCTCCCCCGACGCTCCCGCTCCTCCGGCCTTCACGGGTCTCGTGGGCTTCGTGGGCCTTGTGGACTTCCTCATCCCGCAGCCGCCGTCTTCGTCCGTGGGCCGGAAACAGCCCATGCCCGGTTAGGGGGACCCCGATCCCCCTACACCGACGAGAGCCCCGGCCCCGATCGCCGACCCGCGGGGTCGGAGCAGGGATTGGGGCCACCCGTCGGCGCCCGGTGCCGTCCGGGTTACTCCGAGGCGCGGCTCTCAAGGGATGGTGCCGCTTGGGCTGCCGAGGCACGACCGCTCCGAGACGTCGCGTCGCTTCGGTTCGCGTGCGGTAGGCCCGCTCGGCGCCTGCGCTTAAGTCTCGGGACGGCCGGTTGCCCAGGGCACGTCTCCCACTTCGCCTTTCGCCTCCTCGTCTCGTCAACTTCTCTCTCGCTGCTGCGCTCCTTTTCGCCTTCTTCTCCGCCGATCCGCGCCGCCGCTCCGCCGCGAGTCGCTCCGTGCTGCCGGGATGGCCCGTGGGAAGTCCCCGCGCCGTGGTGGTTCGCGCACGCGCTCGCCGTCGATGGATGCGCCGGCCCCGGTGCCGTTGCCCGACCCCGGGTCGAGATGAAGCGGCTCTCGCCATTCCTTGCGGTGGAGGGCGATAAGGTCGTCCGCGTCGGGGGACCTCTGCCGCCGTCGACCGGAGGACTGCAGATCCTCCACTTCCTGTCCTTCGTTGTGGCCGGCGCCGTTCCCCCGCCTTCTCCGACTTCTTCATGGAGGTGCTCCGGGCGTACGGGATCCGGATGGCGCACCTCACGCCAAACGCGGTCGCGGCGCCGGCGGTGTTCGCCCACTTATGCGAGGCATTTGTGGGGGTGCAGCCGTGCTTCCCCATCTTCCGGCGCTACTTCAAGGCGACACTCACCAACGCCACGGAGGTGATCGGGTGCGTGCGGTTCACCGCCCGGAGCGAGAGCGGGTACATTGAGTATTCGCCCGGCGGTAAAGTGGAGGGGTGGAAGAAGGCTTGGTTCGTGGTCCCGTACGAGAGGGACTTCCGCCGGGTCCGGCTCAACACTTCCCCATCCGGGACTCCGTGCCCAACCTCCCTGCCGGCATGATGCCCGTGGTTGACCGGATCGTGGCGCTCGCCACGGCCGGCTTGACTTCGCATGGGGTTGTGCATGACTTCCTCGAGTGCAACATCGCGCCGCTCCGCCGGAGGTCGCACCCGTCGTGGCTGTACCGGGACTTCAACTTCGCCGGCCGCACTCGCACGGGGGCGGACTCGGATCTTCCTGAGGCCTCGAAGCGGTTCGCCTACTCCATGCCGACGGGGAAGAAGTGGCCCGCCGCATTCGGGTACCGGAGGGTGCCGGGCCCTTCGCCTCCTGCCGGATCGGCGCGCGGTCATTGACTCCATGCCTCGGGCTGGGGCCGCTCGGGTTCCGGGTCGCGGCTCCGGCCCCTGCCCCGGTCTTCGGGTGTCCGGGACGCGCCTCCCTCTACCCCGGGTGCGGTGGCCGCCCGGGAGGCGCCTCCGGAGCTCCGGGTGCTGGCCCCGACGCCGCGGGCCGGGTCCTGGCGTGCGCGACAAAGGCAAGGGGAAAAGGTCTCCGTCGCCGCCCTCCTCCGACTCCTCCGGGCCCGCGCTTATTCCGCGGAAGCGGGCTCGGCAAGCTTCGCCGGCGCCCGTGACGGGGGCCGCTGCCGAGGAGACATCTCCTGCAGCCACACCGGTGCAAGCGGCCGGGTGGGCCCGTGACGGGTATGTCGCTTCTCTTCCTGTTTTGCTTAAGTCGCGCGCTTGGTACGCTGTGTTTTGTTCTCACCGTATGCCGACGGCTGCGAAACGCGTTCGATTTGCTTTGTTCGTAGGAGTGTCCGGATTGAGCTGGACCCGGACCTGGTCCCTCCGAACCCCAAGGTCTCCGGTGCCCCGCGCCGAACCCGGAAGCCGGTCCCGCTGCCGTTGCGGCTCCGGCGGCCGGAGCGGAGGCCGGCGCGGGAGAAGCGACGGGTGCCCCGAGGAGACGGCTGCGGGTGCCCCCGAAGAGGAAGTCGCGGATACTCCCGAGGAGGTGGCCGCGGGTGCCACCTAAGAGGAGGCCGCGGGTGCCTCCGCCGGAGATGACCTTGGCCGGGTGTCGCCTCCTCCGGCTGGGAACGTGCCGGATGCGCCGGCGGAGGGAGTGGCCGCTTTCTCAATTGGCGCCGCCGGCGCCCGCCACGGTCTTCCACTCCCCGGCCGGGTGCCGGCGCCGCCGGTCCTATAGTGCTTGGAGGGGAACGATTCCCCTCCACGCGTCCGGTCGGAGCCGGGAGCGGTGGGCGGCGGAGATGCTTCGTCGATCGCTGCCGCCGGTAGGGGCCGTGAGCGCACCGGACGCGGCCGGAGCGCATCGCCTCCGAGTCGCTCGAGCGGCACGGGACGCCACAAGATTGGCGATGTGCTTGGGGATGTCACCCGGTCGCTCCTTGCCATGAAGGCGGCCGTGGAGGAGACGGATGCGTCCCCGGAGGATCGCGAGGCCGCCGTGGCTGAACACGAGGCGGAGGTGGCGGAGGCCCGGCGGGCCCCGGAGACGGCGGTGAAGCCGGCCCGGCAGCAGCATCGGCGCCGCATGGAGGAAGTCCAACGTGAGCTGGACCAAGCTGCCGGCATCACCGATCGGGCCGCCGAGAAGCCGCGGGACGCGGAGGCGAAGCTCCGCGCCGCCATCGACCGCGAAGATGATAGCATCAACCGCCTTCGTGGCGTCTTGGAGCGGGAACGTGCTGCGCAGCTCCGCGGCGCGCAGGCTGGAGGAGGCGGAGGCCGACATGGCGCTCGCAAGGCGGCCGTGACACGCCGCGAGGCGACCGTGGCGGCTCGTGAGGAGGAGCCGAAGGAGCGCGCCGGTGCGCTTGCACTCCGGGAGGCTGCGCCGGGCGAACGGGAGCGGGGCTGTCGGAGCGGCCGAGGCAAAGCTCCGGCGCTTCGGCGACTCCGTGGCCTCCGAAGAGGTGGGGTTGAGGCAGCGCGAGGACGCCCACGCTACCCGGGAGGAGCAGGTCCGGCTTCGTGAAAACGAGGCCGCCGTTCGAAGGAGGCCTTGGAGACGGAGGCGGCCCGTCTTGCTCGGGCCGAGGAACAGGTCCGCGGTATCGCCGGTGGGTTGGCGCATCGCGTGCGCGAGGAGACTCTTGCGGAGGCCCGAAAGGACTTCGCCGTCGAGCTCAAAGCGGTGGAGAAGAGCCGGGACGACTACCGCCGACGCGTCGAGCGGTTGGAGGCCCGGTGAAGAAGTCGGGTCACGGCCCTTCTGCTGCAGCCGATGGCGACGACCTCTAGCGGCAGCTTGCGGAGGCGCGGTCCCGGCTCGGGGATTCCGAGGTTCAACGCGTTGAGCTGAGCGAGCGGGTGACGGAGCTGGTTTCGGCGGCGCGGTCGCAGGTCGAGATCGCCGCCGAGATGCACCGGGCGGTCTCGTCGGCGCTGTTCGAGGTGGGCCTGCCCCGTCTTCCTGAGCCCCTCGACCGCGGCGCGGCCGGGTATGCATTCGCCATGCGGGGGTGGTTGACTCTCCGAGCGGCCCGAAGACCGGGTGGCGGAGCTCCTGGAGGAGGAAGGGCGGCAAACCATAGCCGCGGCCCTGGAGGAGGTGCTGGCGAACGCCCCGGTGCTGGTGCCCGGGTTCCCGCTCCTGGCCGTGGTGAATGGCGATGTCCCCGCGGGGGAGCACACCGCGGCTAAGGCGCGAGGCTCGCGCCGTCGCTCGTGCCTTTGCTGAAAGCTTCAAGCGGGGCTAAGCGCCCGCTTCCTCCACCTGCGAGTGGTCTTTTGGCGCCTATGCCCTTTTTATTTTTTATTAAACCTGTTTTTCCGTATGCAAGACAGAAGTTAAGTTTAAATTTGAGATTGTAAATGAAAAGCCTAAGCCCTTTGTGTCCCTTACGTTGGGTGTGATTGTCGCCGTGCGTCACTCGGTCGTAGGCCGTTCGGTACTTCGTAGTTACGCTTAGAGCGCGACTTCGGCGTCCGAGCCTTGACCAAACGTGACGCCTTCCGGATTGCGCCTAAGTCATAGGCCTTTCTTACCCGTCCGAGGAAAGCGAGGACTTTGGCATATACAACGGCGACCCTGCGAGAAGTAGGGAAAGAAGCGGCGGGCGCTGTTTTTATTCAAAACACGCTAGTACAGAGTCTTCGTGGCGGCGTGGCCGTGGCGATGAGACTTCGGGTACTACCGGGACCATTGGCTACTGAGAATATTCTAAGGGTAGAATTTCTTTAGATGCTCAATGTTCCAAGCGCTCGGTTCGGGTACCCGTCCTCCGACTCCGGACGAACGGACCCCGGGCGGGTGACGGCGGTGACGACGAAGGGCCCTTCCCACATGGGAGTTAGCTTATCCTTGCCTTCACGCGTCCGAGCCCGCCGGAGGACGAGGTCTCCCGTTTGCAACTCCCGAGGGCGCACGCGTCGGCCGGTGATAGCGGCGCAAGCCCCGGAGGTACCTCGCGCTTCGCGGTAGTACTCGTCGTCTTGCCTCCTCGAGGAGGTCGATGTCGTCGTGCCGCCGGGTGTCTTGGTCGGCTTCGTCAAACGCGGCGACTCGGGGGCCGTTGAACGGGGTCTCCGTCGGTAGTACCGCCTCCGCACCATACACGAGGAAGAAAGGCGTTTCGCTCGTGGCTCGACTCGTCGTGGTGCGCAGGGACCACGATACGGATCGGACCTCCGTCACCCACTTGGAGCCTTTCTTCTTCAACGGGTCAAATGATCTTGTTTTCGGACCTTTGAGGATTTCTCCGTTGGCGCGTTCGACTTGGCCGTTGCTTTGTGGGTGGGCTCTTGAGGCGAAGCGGATCCGGGTGCCGAGGGTGTCGCGAGTATGCTGCGAATGCGTGGCTCGTGAACTGGGTCCCGTTGTCCGTGATGATCCGCTGCGGCACCCCGAATCTTCCAATGACGTTCTTCATGAATTTGACCGCCGAGTTTTGATCTATTTTTGTCACCGCTTCAGCTTCCACCCACTTCATGAACTTGTCGACGACCACGTAGAGCCACCTATATCCACCCGGGCGATCGGAAATGGCCCTACAATGTCCAAACCCCAAACCGCGAACGGCCGGGATAATGGAATTGTTTGAAGGGCTTGAGCGGGCGGATGCGTTTGCTTGGCGTGAAAGCGGCATGCCTTGCATTGTTGCACCGGCCTGGTGGCGTCCTGGAGGGCTGTCGGCCGGTAGTAACCCTGCCGAAAGGCTTTTCCGACCAGCGTGCGGGGAGCGTGGTTGCTGCCGCACTCGCCCTCGTGGATCTCAACGAGTATGTCGTTGCCTTCTTCCGTTGTTACGCACTTCGACAGAACGCCATTGGCACTGCGCTTGTACAACCTGCCATCAACGATGGGTATCGCTTGGCTTGGCGGGCTAGACGTTCCGCGTCCGTGTCGTCTTCCGGAAGGATGTCGTCGCGTAGGTACCCGAGGATGTCGTCCATCCAGCAGGCGTCCTGCGGCTCGTTGGCAAGCGCTTCTTCGCTATTCTCGCGTGTGCTGCAGACCCTGCGGGTGCGCTCGCGCTTTGTTGTTGCTTGTCCGGAGCTCGGTCGGCGTCGGGGCCGAAGGGAATGTCAAGATCTCCATGAACGTTCCGGGTGGGATTGGAGCTCGAGTGGAGGCTACCGGGACGGTTCGTCGGCAATGTGATTGTCGCCCCTCGGTACGTGAAGCACCTCGAGGCCATTGAACTTCTTTTCCATCCGCCGACCGCCGCGAGGTACGCGGCCATCTGCGGGTCGTTGCACCGGTACTCCTTGGACACTTGGTTGACGACGAGCTGCGAATCCCCCTTGGCGAGGAGGCGCGTGACACCTAGGTCGGCCGCGATCCGCAACCCCGCCGGGAGAGCTTCGTACTCCGCCATGTTGTTGGTGCATCCGAAGTGTAGCCGGACCGCGTATCGCAGCTCGTCGTCGGTTGGTGACAGCAGGAGCACTCCCGCCCCGCACCGTTGAGGGTGAGGGAGCCATCGAAGAACATCGTCCGGTGGTCGCCGGGTGCGTCGTGCTGCTGCACCCGGGTGCTTGAACTCTTCACGCTCGATCTCGGGGGTGGGCGTCCATTCGGCGACGAACTCGGCTAGAGCCCGGCTCTTGATGATGTGCGTGTCGAGGAAGGACAAGTCGAACTCTCCTAGCTCCACGGCCCATTTGGCCACTCGTCCGGTTGCTTCCTCGTTGCGGAGGATGGTCTCCGGCGGCGCCGTCGTCACCACCCGGATGGGATGGCCTTGGAAGTAGTGTCGTAGCTTCCGGGATGCGATAAGTACCGCGTAGAGCATCTTCCGGTACTGCGGGTACCGGGTCTTCGCGTCCGTAGGACTTCGGCGATGAAATACACCGGCCGTTGGATGAGCCGCGTGCGGGGCTCCGGTTCCGGTGGAACGGATCCTGCTCGCCCTCGTTCGTCGTAGTTGCCGGGGCGGAGCCCCGGGTGGGGCGGGCACGCCTCACCCCTTCTGCGCAGATTGGCCGCGGCTTTCGCTTCGGTTGTCCCGTCGAGGATGGTCGGAGCCGGAGCCCCGAGCGAAGTGGGAAAGCCGTGGCGGCGATGTCGGAGGTAGTCGGGGCGGATCCCACTCCACCTATGTCCTGGAGCGTGGTCGGAGCCGGAGCCCCGGGTGGGGTGGGACCGACGCGCCCGCTGTAGTTTCTCCGTCCGTGGCCTCGGCTTCACCAAAATGTAGCGACGAGGTCGGAGCCGGAGCCCCGGGTGAAGCCCGAGAGCCACGACGCTCGTGGGAGTTGACGCGCCGGCCGGGTCGCGCTGTCCACCGAGTGGTCCACCCGGAGAAGCCGAGGTGTCCGTGTCACGAGCCGTGTTGCGAGCGGAGGCCGCAGCCCCGGGTGGTCCGGGGATCTCGAGCCGATCGGGGCCGTAGCCCCGAGCCCGTCGGGGCCGCCGCCTCCACGCCATCGAGGCGTCGACGCTTGCCAACTCGCCGTGAGTTGTGAGGCGCTTGTTCCGGGCGCTCAACCACCGGGGCCGCGCCGACCACCTGCGGGTTAGCCGCTATGTACAATAGCAATGGCTCACCCGGCTCCGGGCGACCGAACGGGTGCCGAGGACAGGTAGCGCTTGAGATCCTGCGGCGCTTCGTCGGCCTCCTGCGTCCATTGGAACTTGTCCGCCCTCTTCATTAATTTGAACAAGGGAGAGCCCGCTCGCCCGGGCGCGAAATGAATCGGCCAAGGGCCGCCATGCTCCCGCCAAGCGCCGTACATCCTTGAGTCGCTTTGGGGGCGGATCAGCTCGATGGCCCGGATCTTCTCCGGGTTCGCTTCGATCCCACGGTGCGAGACCAAGAAGCCGAGTAGCTTTCCTGCGGGTACGCCGAAGACACACTTCTCCGGGTTGAGCTTCACGCGGTTGCGGCGCAGATTGGAGAAGGTCTCCTCTAAGTCGAATAGGAGGGAAGGCGCCTTGCGACTCTTAACGACTAGGTCGTCGACATACGCCTCCACATTCCTCCCGATCTGCGACTCCGGGGTGAGGCGCATGGCTCGTTGGAACGTGGGGCCCGCGTTTTCGGACCAAAAGGCATGCTCACGTAGCAAAAGCTCCCTGCGGGAGTCATAAAAGCAGTCTTTTCCTCATCCTCCTTCGCCATACAAATTTGATGGTACCGGAGTACGCATCCAACATACAAAGCGGATCGCAGCCTGCGGTGGAATCTACTACCGAGTCTATCCGGGCGGCGGGAACGGGTCCTTCGGGCATGCCTTGTTCGGATCGGTGTAGTCCACGCACATCCGCATCTTGCCGTTGTTCTTGGGCACAACCACGGGATTGGCCAGCCACGTGGGATGCGTGACCTCTCCGATGAATCCGGCTTCCGGGAGCCTCTTAACTTCAGCTACGATGAATTTTTCGCGCTCGGAGGCTTGGCGCCTCGCCCGTTGCTTCACGGGTCTCGCGGTGGGATCGACCTTGAGTTGGTGCTCAATCACCTTCCTTGGTATGCCCGGCATGTCCGAAGGATGCCGGGCAAACACATCGCTGTTCGCTCGGAGGAAGGCGATGAGCGCGAGTGCCTATTTCGGGTCGAGGTCGCCACCGATGGTGGTGGTCTTGTCCTCCGAGCCCCCGAGTGCAATCTTCTTGACGGAGACCTCCCCGGGTGCCGAGAGCTTGGGACGCTTGGAGCCGGATTGTGCAGCGGGCTTCTCCGGGGTGCCGCGCGCCCTCTTCCCGCCGGTGTCCTCCTCTGCCGCCATCTCGGCCGCCAAGATGTCCTCGAGGCAAGCCATCGCCTTGACGGCATCCGCCCTCTCCACGATGACACCCTTGGGACCCGGCATCTTCAACGTGAGGAACGCGTGGTGCGGGATAGCCATGAATTGGTTTATGCCGGGTCTCCCAATGATGGCGTTGTAGGGGAGGCCGATGTCGGCGACGTCGAAGAGGAGCTTCTCCGTGCGGAAGTTGCTCCGGGTGCCAAAGGTAACCGGGAGCTCGATCCTGCCCAAGGGCGGGAGCTACCCGGGAGCACACCGGAGAAAGGGCGCGAGGGCTGCAGCTCGGCACGCGCCCATTGCGGGGAGTCGTAGACCTTCGGGGTGATGAGGTTGAGGCTCGCGCCTCCGTCGATGAGGGTGCGCCCCACCTTCTTGTTGCGGATGGTGGGCGACACGACCGAGAGGATCTTGCCCTTGGTGTTGTCCGGGCCCACCATGTCGCTCCTGTCGAAGGTGATGGGGACGTCCGCCCACTTCGGCGAGAGGGCCGAGGTCTTGCCCTCGGTGATTGCGAGCACTTCCCGTCGGAGACGCTTGGCCTCGCCTTTGGACGCGAAGCCGGAGGAGCCACCGATGATGACGGCGATGGAGTCGTCCGCGCTCCGGTACGCCTCGACTTCTTCCTTCTCCCTCTCTTTCTCCTTCTCGGCCTTCTCGGCCGCGCGCCGCTCGTCGCGCCGCTTGATGCTCGCTTGGATATAGCGACACCTGCGATCGATCATGGTCGTTGGTGCGGTGGAAATAGCACGCGAACGTTTCGGGGACTTGGCCGGCGACTTGCCGGCACCCGTGGGGCGGCCGTCGCGCTCCCCGGGAGACGGGCCCCGGCCGCGGCTATCTCCTCCGCCCTGCGCTTGCGCGCAAGGTTCTTCTTCCGGTTCTTGGAGAGGGTGCCCTCGGACTTGGGAGAGGAGGTACCCGGGTTGGACTTCGCGAGCGGGTCGTGCCACGCTTGGGCTTCCCGGCGACGGGCGCACTTGTCGGCCAACCGGAAGAGGTCCGTGACCGTCTCCGGCCGGTGTACGCCCAACTCGCCCGGGATGTCCTTGTCTCGGACGCCGTGGCGAAGGCGGAGAGTACCCGGGAGGGGTCGATGCGCGGGATGGTGCTGCGAACTTGACCGAAACGCTGCATGAACGCTCGCAGCGTCTCGTCCGGCTTCGGACGATGCGGTCCAGGTCGATCCGGCTTCCGGGCGCTTCACCGTCCCTCGGAAGTTGGCCATGAACTCCCGGCACAAGCTCTTCCAGGAGCCGATGGACTCCGGCGCCGGGTTCATGAACCATGACCGAGCCGAGTCCTTGGGGCCAGGTGGAAGTAGTTGGCCATGATGTCCTCCGAGCCGCCGGCGGCTTTGACGGCGGTGGAGTAGATCCGTAGGAACTCGTCGGGGGAGCGGTGCCGTCGTACCTCTCCGGAAGGTCCGGGCGAAACTTGCCGGGCCACGTGACGCTACGCGAGCGCTTTGAGAGGGCCGCGCAGCCCCGAGGAACGAGGGGTCGAGCTCCTTTCTCTTACGCTTGGGGTGGCACTCGGGGACGTCTCCGCCTCCGTGCCGTCGTCGTTGTGGGCGGAGGTGCGCTCACGCTCGCGTCCCGCTCGCGCGAGCGCTCAATGCCGACGCGTGCGTCTTCCCCTCACGGCGGCGTCCGTTGAGGTCGTTGCGCAGGTCACGGCGCCCCGCACCTGCGGGGAGTGGACGGAGAGCGAGCCGCCGGCGGGCGCGTGTCCTTGGCGCGGTTGGCGCGGCGGTTGTTGTTGGTCGGTGGCTGCGGCGGTTGGCGTGACGGTCCCGCTCGGCGCCCGGCTCGCGCCGTATCCAGGAGCTTACCTACTCCGGTGAGCCACTCTTTCGCCTGCTCTCCCCGCCGGTCCCGCCGGCGGGTTGTTGAGCATGGTCTTCACAGCGGTCAAGGGGTCGTCCCCCTCTTCTTCCTGGAAGAGGCGACGCGCGATGGCGCGCTCGGACGCGAGCGGCGTGACGGCTCGGGCGTCGCGGTCGGCGCCGTGCTGGTCCTCTCGCTGCATGCTCGGCCGCCGAGGTGCCGGGACGGTCGCCGTGAGCGGAGCGGCCCGTGCGACGACGGTTGCGGCGACGACGCCCGTGGACGCCTCGGCTGGAGACGCTGTCTTCCGTCCGCGGCGTGTCCGAGGATCTCTGCATGGTTGCGTGGAAGTTCCGCAGCGCGAAGCGAAATCTACGACACCTCCCCCTTCCGGCGCGCCAAAATGTCGGTGTGTGAGCACACCTCCAAATGGGGGCCTGTCAAGGCTCCCTTCGGATAGGCTCGGGGAAGGACGGATTTACTCGTGCTTAGCGCAGATGATTCAAGCGAGCAAGAACACAAAGGATTTACCCGAGGTTCGGGCCGCAATGGATGCGTAATACCCTACGTCCCGCTCGTGTGTGTATTCGAATGTTGTCCCTCTCTTACATGGGAGTACCCCCTCCTTTTATAGGGTAAGGAGAGAAGTACTGTACAAGTACCCGGAGGGGTACCCGGACGCCCGATGGGGGTCCGGTCCTTCCCGGGATATCCCGACATGATCCCGACAAGATCCGTTGCGATCTCTTTTTCTCGATTTGGGCTCCAAGCTTCTTCCATTCTATTGGCTGCGAGCCCTCCCGGCGCTGTAGCAGCGCGGCTTCCCGAGACTCGGCGCATGGGGAAGACGCGCGCACGTCCTGTCGGGCTGCGATGCCGCCGCGAGCACTTGAGTGCCGCATTAACTCCGGGTGGTTGGGGCGCTAGAGGAAGCTACCGGGAAGCTTCCTCCCCCGACGCTCCCGCTCCTCCGGCCTTCACGGGTCTCGTGGGCTTCGTGGGCCTTGTGGACTTCCTCATCCCGCAGCCGCCGTCTTCGTCTCGTGGGCCGGAAACAGCCCATGCCCGGTTAGGGGGACCCCGATCCCCCTACACCGACACTATCCCTAAATGTTTTAGGATATATCCTATTTCTCTCTCTTCAAATCCCAAATATACCCAATCGAGCAACCGAGACCCAAAACTCAATTGTAATGGAGGGAGATACTAATCCCGCCAGGGCGGACATTTCCTCGCTTGATTACCTACCACGCCATTCGATTCCAGTGACGGCGCCGGCATGGAACAGGGCAACAACCATGATTCGACTAGTTCATCTGAAGCTGATGACCTGGGCCACCTAAATCCGTAACTGAGTTTGCGCGGGGAGGAGAAAAAAGCACCGGAAGAAGAGTGGGGTTGAAAGCGCATCTAGACCCCTAATTATGGTTTTGAGTGATTGATGTCAATACAATTAAAATGGCTAATCTACATATCTTTTAAAAATGTAACCCACTAACTATTTCTCTGCCTCCACAATGCGCCACATCACCTGAGTTATATAAGCCATCCAATTAATTTGCTGATTTAACGACAACCGTCAGATCATTATTAAATCACACGTGCTTAATTGATTCTTATCACCATGATCATTATTAACTCCCGTCACCGGCAGGCAATGAGCCAAGAGTAATGCACCTCCATTTTTTACCTCCACCGTATCCCCAACTTTTGCATTTAAACATGATTAAATGTTGATTGAAGCCCCTCACATGCTCCCAAGTAAGCCAATAGTCGAAGTAACTAAGATGTGTTACTTATACTAAATAAAATGACGTTACTTATAAACATTTAATTAAAACCACCTCCACCAACATAATACTCCTTTAATATTATGTTGTCGTTTCACTGCCTTACCCTTCCGACTGGACCTTCATTGAACTATATATATTGCCTACAAGTACTATAACGGATGGTATCCTTGCACCGATCCACCAGTGAGATAAGTATCGCGCAGAAGACTCACTTGCTTTCAACATCTGCATGCACGTGTGTTAAGGCTTAGGCTGCCATCACTCTCCACAAATGTATGCAAAAACCTTCAAGAAATATTTGGCTGCCTCACATGCTTTCAACATCTGCATGCACGTGTGTTAGGGCTTAGACTGCCATCACCCTCCACAAATGTATGCAAAAACCTTCAAGAAATATTTGGCTGATATTAGTATTCATCACGTTTTATTAGCTTCATTACCCTTTCGCTTAGGCACGGCTTGCTTTATTTTGCTTCATCTCTCTTACTGATGAAGTATTCATTTTATATATATATAAATTGAGACTTAGAAGTTAGAATAATTTGTCTGCCATTTCTTGCATCAATGCATTTGTGCTTTTTTTTCTTTTCTTCTAATATATATGAGTACATTACTTCTATTCCTATTATATTATATGCCCTTCCCATCAAGTTTAGTTTAAACTAAGTGAAATGACAAAAAGAAAAAGAAAGTCATGAGATAGTAATATTATAGTCTTACTTTCTATAAAGATAAAATTTATATCCCGCTGCATCGCGTGGGGAAGCATCTAGTATTTCTAATGAGCATGTACACAGTTGCTACTTTTGGAATATGAGAGCAAAGATTAAAAGAAAGAATTGAAGAAAAGCCAATAAATATGAAAATCTTGGAAAAAGGAAAAGGCATGCTCAAGATGAAGACCTAAAAGTTTTTCTATTTAACTTGAGTATAGGAACACCGTACTATCAAGAGAGACACAAAAGAATAAGTGTCGAAGAAACCAAGTTCTCAAACCATTTCTAAAATCCAAAAATACCAGTTCAAAAATCAATAGCTTCGAAAAATATCCGAAGTTACTGGATTTTTCCATCGCATCACAGAACCGTGCACACTGTACACAATCCAATCCAGTCGGACAATGTCCAATTCCTATTGGACAAGTCCGATGCCAGAAAAATTCGGGCTAGTCGAACTTTCTCACCAGATCGCTAAGTCCTGCACCATTTTCAGACAATATCCGATATAGCATCAGATAATGTCCGACAGAGCAAATTCTTAAGACATTGTATGATCCCGTCAATTTTTATTATCGGACTACAGAATGTTGCATACCCATTTTTTAGACAGTCCGATGGTAATCGGACAATATCCGATGTTTGTCGGACTCGGACAAAATCCGGGACCATCGGGTTATTTCATTAGATTGCCGAGTGTCACACACTCTTGTGGGACAATGTCCCACCCCTGTCGGACAATGTCCGAGAATAATGCCTCCAACGACTCTTTTTCAAGCCATGGTTATAAAAAGGGATCATGACCCCTGGCCGGTTGGCAACTCCTACATTTCAAAAAGCACACCCAACTCACCGGAGCAGTCCTCCTCTCCTCCTTTGGTTCCCACTCCATTTCTAGGTGGATTTGAGAGAAGATTGAGGAGATTGGATTGAGCTTCATCCCCATCGCAAGAGCATTTGGTTCATCCTCGACATCGACGCTTGTGTGTTTGTTACTCTAGGGGATTCATCCCCTAGATAGTTAGGCGTCACTCGGAGATCTCCCAAGCTTGTGGTTGAGACTTGGGTCCTTGGTATTGCCCCTCTCTTCATGGAGTTTGTCGGTGGATTTCAAACTTTGCCATGGTCACAGTTTGAAGAGGTTTAGGGTTGAAAGAAACCCGGTCCTTTAGGGATCCTCAACGGAGACGTAGGTTCATTGGTGGAACCGAACTTAGGTGAAAAATCGTGTGTCTCCTTGTCTCTTTTTAGCTTGTTATTAACTACTTGCTTGCGTTTCATTTCTTGCACATTGTAGCTCTTCATTTATCTAATTGCTTGATACTAGCTTGAATTGCTCCATTTTGTCCATTTCGACGGCCGATCTATTTTCCGCACGAGGCCATCGGACATTATTCTATTAGAGTCGAATATTGTTGAGAATCCGACAATATCCTACTCCAATTGAATATTGTAGTCAAACTTTTCCTCCTATGTTATTACCTTGTTCAATTAAGTGATTTTCAGGACTATCGCCTATTCACCCTCCCCCCCCTCTCTCTAGGCGACTTTCGGGGGTGAACTCCCATGGCTGGGTGGAGGCTTGGGAGAAGGGCGGAGCCAAGCTTGTAGCACCGGGAGGGAAGGGCGGAAAGCTCCCATGGCTCGGTGGCGGCGGCCATCGAAAACTTCTCTCCATGCGGTGGGAAGGATTGTTGTGTGTTTTGCAGAGAGAGAGAGAGAGAGAGAGAGAGAGAATTCCCTCTAAGCCACCGAAAAAACCTTCATTCCCTTATGAGCCACCGAAAAACTTCGCTTCCCTTTTGTGCCGCTGGATGAGATTTTGCTACCCCTATGAGCCACTAGCCGTGAACCTACATAGGTTTGTAGGTGGACACTTCTGCCATGAGGCTTCTTCCTCCGCTTTGACACTCTCTAGAGTGGCTCCAAAATCCAACACAAGTGCATGGTCACTTTGCCAATCGAAGAGCTACACAAGTTGGCATCCATGCACAGCGCTCTGCCTAATGGACTACGTGCACCAGGGCGAGGCGTGTTCAAGTTCAAGCTGCCCGCCACCATGGGTCGCCTCCTTGCGTGGTGGAATAAGGAGCCCCGAGAGGAGCTCACAGGGACCGGAGGAGGGGCAGCGCGTGGTCCGGACTCCATTCGCCGCCACACGCCCTGGCCATCCTTTCCGGTCGAGCTGCTGCCCTCATGTGTGCCTGCCGGGCCACTTCGCCACCGCACTCCATGGTTGTCCTCATCCCGCAACCTACCTTGCCACCACACGATATAAAAATCTTACCAACAATTGGACTGCAGGGGCATAGAGGGGCAGCAAAAACTCATCTAGTGGCATTGATGGGAAGTGAAAATTTTCAATAGTTCATAAGGGAATGGAAGTTTTTCTGATGGCTTATTGGGAAATTTTTTCAAAAAAAAAGCCTCGTGTAGTAACGTTTCGGTATTATTTTGTCTTTGGTATTTTAACAAAACAACGCTTGTATTGGATAGAATTTTTAAAATATATTATATGATTCCATTTTTAGGATTGCTGCAGGAGAGGAGCATGTTAGCAATTGCTAAAACCTTCTCTCTCCTACACCTAAAATCAAATTTAGGATTCCTTTTTACCAATGCTAGAGATGCTGGAAGTTCACCATTATTTCTTTTGATGATAATATTAAGATAATATATTTGCATATTATTTTGAGCTAAAAAATTGTCCTAACATCATCAAATTGAAGCTAATTAAGAGTAATCTAAAAGTTTACTAGGTAAGTATTTATTTATTTGGATCAGACAAATAGGAATCTTTTTTGTATACCTTCTTTGGTGCTGCTACTTGTTAGTTCCGTGAGCACCTCATATTCCGGGAATTATTCTATTTGAAATGATTGCTTCGGGAGCCCAATCATATGTTCCTTGTGTTGTCATTTCTTAACTGAAGATTATATAAGCCCTGGGGCCTCCTACCTTTCGAGAGAAAAAAAATTGTGATGCACTCTAGAAAAGTATATGAAAGAGATTTGAGACACGGCCTGGGGTCCAAAATCTAGTTTGGACCCGACTCTCATTTTGAGTGAATCTTATACACCCACCAACCTAATTACATTTTCGTTATTGTTTCGCCTAAAAGTGTTAACCATGGTTAATGGTGTTAGACATTCTAACCTTATATTTTGGCTTGTTCCTACTTAGATTAGTAAGGTGGTATTAAATTTCCACCTCTTCATACACACAAGTGTCCATGAGTCACTATAGACCTAATATCAATGGGTCAGGGTGTTACATCAGACCCTTTCTTGGGCAGATAAGAGAATTAACTAAAATACAACAAATATCTACGGCTATATTAAAACAAAAACTTTGTACGTTTACGCCCTAGTGCTATGAGCATCTTCTCAAGACTAAGTCGGTTTATCAAAAGCCAAAGCGCGAACAAGAACTAACCGTATGATTAGTTTGAAAAGAGCCAATGGCACGATAGCTACAACTCAACCGGAAATGCAGTGTATGGCAATTGAGTCTTATGGGGGTCTGCACAACCTGATTTGCAGGTGTTGTCTGCCAGCATGTCGCGCGCAAAGTGACAGATTGTATGAACGAGATGCTTGATCAACCTTTCTTTATGTTGAATATTGAAAAGGCTTTTTCTATGAACGGTTGTTGGTATTTCTTACAATCACAGATAAATCCGCAAGCGCACAGATAATACTGTTGCCGTACTTCCTCAGGAAAGTGTTTCAGGGTTATCGAATCAAAGGAACGACATGTGTTTATTCTGAATTCTAGTCAAATCGAAGGACACAAAAGAGATAAATTGGTACCTGGTAGACAAATTTGCTAGTTTTTAGTTAACTGAAATTTTACAATTGGTTCAGTTAGATTTTTGGAACAATGAAAATATTCTACTAGAACAATGAACTAGTACTGTTAGAACAATTAGTTCTTGTGTGAAACATTTTCATTTGTTTAGAAAACATTTTTTTGCCACAAGTGAATAAAAAAATTGAATGGTTGCATCATCATCCAATTACTAAAAAATGTAACTGAAACATTAGCAAAATTCCGGTCACCTGACATCTACCTAGACCAAAGAATAATCATGTTTTAGACTGCCACTAGCTACATACATATATTTTTAGGCGATATAACATACTTTTATTTTATTACACGGTACAACTCAGACACTCATAATGGATGCACACTCATCCTTATGAACGCATACACGCAAACCCTACCCCTATGAGCATCTTTGAAGACTGAGTCGGTAAATCCGTAAGATTGACAAAGTCACTTTCATGTAGTAGGAATCGCAAGAAATATGCTCACATCACCATGATTTAGTGAGTTGTCATGGGTGCTACGATGCAATGGTGTGCTGAACATTGAGTGTGGATGTGTGTACTTCACATGTTTTTGAATGTCTCGTATATTACACATTTATATTTATATTAGGAGAAAGTCTAAATTACTCTCCTCAAGTATAGTCAAAGTCTGGATAACCCTCTAAACTATTGTTTGATTCAATTTATCCGTAAATAGTGCAATTCGGTTTATTTTATCCCATGATTTTAAATAGCCCGCTATAGCTCCGCTATAGTCTCGCTATAGCTTTTTGATAGAGATGACGCTACGATATTACTAATATTGCCGCTAACTCCGCTATACTCGTTAACTTTACTACTAACTTCATCCGCTAACTCCGCTATAACTCAAAAGTCAAGCCGTGGTGATGAGTTTTGTTGTTCATAATCCATATGATGGTTGCCTTTTCATTATGTGAACTTTCCAATCGCTGGGAAATATGGTAAAAACATGCTTGAATGTTGGAGTGCTATAATGATGGATGCACATATATGAAATGAGGGTCGTAATTGATGAAATTACTAATGTTTTGACAAAAATATTCTCTTTTTTTGCAAAACGCTATAAGCAATAGCTTCCGCTATAGCCGCGCTATAGCCCATATAGCTTTTTTAGGAGTACTCCGCTATATTATATAGCCCGCTATTTAAAACATTGTTTTATCCCCTAACATAATTTATCTTTTTTATTTCTTCACATAAGTGGAGTCATAAGATAAAATTTCATAGGGTGCTAGAAACTTTGTAACACATGTTAAAAAAATACATCATCAATTTTTTAATCGTTATTTTGATAGATAATAAAATATAATACTATATTGATATGGTAATACAAAAGTATATGAAAAATAATGATAAAAATTCAAAAATATAATTTTTGACATGCAATGTGGTACCAACTACCACCCCATGAAATTTTAACTTTATATTCCACTTGTGCATGCAGAAACAAAAAAGATAAGTTTAATTAAAGGATGAATTGAACTAAATAAACTATTTTGGTTGGTAAACCGAACCAAACAATAGTTTAGAGGGTTATCCAGACTTTGGCTATACTTCAGGGGAGTAATTTGGACTCCCTTATATATACAGAGCCAGATATTTGCCATTCAAATTCAGCTCAGATTTGGGAAAAAAATTCTCAATATTTCACCATTTAAAGCCATCATTCACATTGACCAGCCAACATTGAAAACACGAAGTAGCTGTATTGGAGCCTTGGAGGTGATAAACATTTTTTGTCTAGTGTATGCGGTGTAATCCATAATTTTCATTTGATGCAAACGCAAGCAGATGGATGATGCCTTTCTCCTTTAAGATCGCATTCCATTTTCAATAGTACATAGTCAAACCATATGGTGCCGCCTTCCCCCACATTTCTTGTTTTCATACAAAAATACACCATCAAACAAACAAAAGAACCGAAATGTCTTTCCTAGGATCCACTACCAAGCCTCTTCCCGCAAGCTATACACTGCTTCTACGTTGACCTTTCGTACATCCAGAACAAAAGCTAGGAGAATTTCCAAAAGAGCGGGCATCTTTAGAAATTCTCAATAGCTTCCTCTTACTTCTTAGGAATTGAGATAGGAAAGCATATGAATAGAAAAAGCTTAGGAATTGAGATGGTAAGCTTTTAGAATCCTATATGAATCCAAAACATAGGAATTGAGATAAGAAGTCCTTTGGCAGGCTCACAGGAAAAACAAAAGAACAATAGCTCTCTAGTAACTTCCTCTTGCTTCGTAGCCTCACATGAGAAACAAAGGAAAGAAAAGAGGTCAGACCTCTTGGTTTGTTTCCTCCTAAATCTAGCATAGGAACACATTCCTATGGAAACTATCTGCTTTTCCTGTAAGCCAAATGGCCTAAATCGTCACGTAGGAAAAAAATTCATTACAATTCCTATCCTTCAAATTTCCTTTGTCATTCCTTCAATCCAAAGTGAGTCTTAACAGCTGAAATAGTGTGATTACTGTATCAACGCTTCTCAATCTCACATATGCAACTTCTGAACTTACTGTTGTGCTTATAAAACTATATTGTTGTTATTTCTGTACATAGTATTTGATTATAGTAATCTCTCACTCACATTTTTCTACCAGCACAAAAATCTGAATATTTTGAGTAATGTTTATATACTATGGTAAAACAACACAAAAAAGATGACCAATTTTAATATTATATTTTATAATGCTTTGGTACCTTCCTCGCCTCCTCGGTTCACTTCAAGGCCTCCTTGGCAAAATAGAGTACTCACCCAATATTTCACCCATGTTGCCTTTCATAACAGTTCTCGGCAATCTGATAAAAATGACATAATCAATGGATATATACTTAAACAATATTACGATAACAAAAATGCAATTTGACGAAAATTAGCAAGTATGTACGACATGATAGAATTCATCTTTCAGTAAAATTGGAACAAGGAATCTATCATGAATTTCTTTATTGTCTGGATTACAATCTTCTAAAATGTTTCACGCAATTGATTAACATGCACCAGTTCTAAGATAAAAGGATTCTACAGCTCATCACCAGGATTCTGTCTCACCAAGCCGGGGAGGAGGAAGCCAAGCGGTTGGTTATGCGATCTGGTCAAGATATATCATCCCGCCTTTGGCCAGCTATAACTGAAACCAATGCCTTAAGTGTTGTGATAGGATTTGGGCTGACTTATTGTAACGTAATGTTGTAAGCCCCTAACGGGGAAACTTATAACTATACGTTAGAAAATGTAGGAAGTAGAGGAGAGCAAAACAGAGGTAAAAAGAGCAATTTTCCAAAGTACTGGTTCCTTCCTTGATTCATTGGGTTTACACTCTATTGCACACTAGTTGCTTATTTATGTACATGGAGGGGTTGGCCGTTGCTTCTCCTAGATTCCAGAAGGTGCCAAGTACAGTAAGGCTCTATTTGGATGTAGATATTGAAGGTGTTGGCATTGAATTGAGTTAAATGCCAAAGCTATTGTTTGGATGCAGGTAAATTGCAAGATGTAATTCAAATTAGAGAGCAAAGACCAATTCATGTTTGGATGCCCTCCAAAATCAAGTATTTTCCTTGTTCCCGGACGTTCTTCCTTGACGAGAACCACCGCGCACCTCTCTCCCCCAACTGGCCATTAGTACGTTGAATACTGCTCGACATTAGAGTCCAATAGCAATTCCTATACCATCCATACAGCTGGTATTCACCGCACCCAATGCCAATTCCGAGTTCTGGTCTTCAATATCTACATCCAATGGCAGCCTATTGGCCTAAGCCCTAAGGTGGTAGCTACAACGGGTCAGTGCTACAGTACCACTTCTACAACATTCCAACGACCACATGTGTAGTAAGGCAGTTGCTATCGTGCACGCGTAGCTACAGTAGTAAGTATTTCTACATTATTCCAGAAACATAAGGATTATTGCTAACAAGTCTCCCTCTAATCCTTGTGCTCTGTCATCTTCACTATTCCAATCCTTACGATATGCTCATCGGATTGAGCTCGCTCTAGTGCATTTGTTAGGATGTTTGCAAGCTCGTCTTTGGTGCTGACAAATTCAGCAAAGATGCTCCCGTTCTCTAAGCATTTGCGGATGAAGTGATATCTGACGTCTATGTGCTTGCTCTACTCGAGGAAGACCGGGTTATTGTTAAGTGCCAGTGCACATGTCTATGTTTAGCTTCGGAGTGGCAACTCTCTTCCCTATGAGATCGCCACGTAGCCGTGCAGCAAGATGCCTTGACATGCCGCCTTTGTCACAACAATATACTATACTTTGCATAAAGATAGAGCCATGATTTGTTGCTTCATCGATTAGGCAAGCACCGAGGAAGAAGAGAGCACCTGGGGTGCTCTTGTGAGTGTCAATGTTGCTCGCATGGTCATTGTCCAAGTAGCCAACCATTATTTTTCTCGAATAGTAGCCAACCAATCTTGCCTCTCTCGTACCTTATGGGTAGTTGAGGTTGTAGTCGTTGTGCCAGCAATGTAGTGTAACAATTGCGAATGGTGGTCAAACCTTGTATCGACAAGGTACCGGAGACTTCCGATCAACCGCCAATACGATGTGGCATCAACCTCCTATGTTATGCTGTTCTGGTTCAGCTTGAACCGTGTGTCCATGGGAGTGGCCATCAGATTGCAACTCTGCATCCCAATTCCCAACACTCTCGAGGATCAGATTAACGCAGACACTTTGGTTCAATTTGATTCCTCTAGCGTGCTGGTGTACCTCGATCCCCAAGTAGGAGAGGAGCCTAAAGTCGCTCATGAGGAACTGCCTCTTCATCCTGTCCTTGAACCGGTCAATAATCTCACTAGTCTATGCTAGAGATGACCAAGATGTCGACACATGCCAATGAGCAGCCACACACCACTATGGCCATGTCCATAGACAATATCGAACCTCCCCAAATTGTAGGGATCCAACTAAAGATTTTTATTCCGGTGGGCACAACTATGATCATGGTAGTTGTGCACCACTACGGCCATGTCCATAGACAATGTGCTTGTGGGTGCTTTGCTCAAATCCAAGAGTCTAGTGTGATGTCAAGTTGCATGTTCCATGCATGTGCTGCTTGTCGCACGTCGTACAACACCTTCTCCAGGCGCAACACCTTCCCATCTATCTCAAGGATGACAAATCACGAAGACTACGACACATACACCTCTTCAAGCAAACCATTGAAGAATGCCGACTTCACATCCATGTGATGCACGGCCATCCCTCATGAGTAGCGGGTGCAAGAAGCAGCCACATAGAATGGAGGCGTGTGACAGGAGCAAAGACTTCATCAAAGTCGACCCCTTGTTGCTGCATATATCCGTTGGCGACGAGGCACACCTTGTGCTTGGTCATGACGCCGACCTTGTTCTTCTTGAGCTTAAACACTCACCGCACGCCAATTGGGCAATGTCGCTCTCCCATGTGACATTCCTCTCCTTGGAGTCAATCTCTTCCTTCATGGCTGCCTCGCCATGCCACGTTGTGCTCCGCCTCGGCAAATGAGCTTCACTCACCATCACTCACAAGGAGGGAAATAGTGCTAAGCTCACGTTGAGCCTCACCTAGTGCATCCCCAATGATGTTGTCAATGGCATAATACCACAACGTCTCCTCATCGTGGTATGCATCCACCCGCTCGCCGTCATTGGATGGGGACACAAATTTAAGCGACGAGTGAACCACCAGCTTCCCAATCTCAACTTGCCACCTCATCAAAGACGTCATCCCGGGTGATGTGCACGTGATTATTCATCGGATCATAGGCACGATTTCCTTGACCTGTTCATGGCACTTTGGTCATAAAGTTTCTTGAGTTGCGAAAGCGTGTCCACATAGACCATGCAACCGAAGATGTGTTGGTGTTATGTGGGTAGAGCGATTCAAGCACGTACACCGTCATGGGGACGCCTTACCCTAGAATTTGCTAGCAGCCTTCTCTACTTCAGCAATGCTAACACCATGGTGATTGGCATTGGACACCATCGTCATTGCAGTAGCCCGAAACTCGTTTGAGGTGAATTTGCGGCCGTTATCGGTGCAAACAACGTGTAGCTTCTTGCCGCTCTCAGCTTCTGCAGTCACCTTAATTCACCGAACCGAGGCAACCGCATCACCTTGGCGTAAATGAGCACCACCGCATATAGGGCGTGTGGTCGTCGATGAACAACAAGAAGTCACAAGTCAAATCAGGTCATAGACATATGGACAAGCTCAAGGGGCTGCTCGGTGTGGAATGCCTTCTTCTTCAGGAATAGTGCACGCTTACGCTTCGTAGTGATGCAAATCTCATAGTTGGTCAACATGCTCGAGTTGGTCAACATACATGGAACGGATGGCCACCGATGCATTTTTGCAGTCTCCTTCACTGCGAGCGTGCGAATCATCTCCAATGGCACAACATACAAGATGGCATCAAGGGCCATGTGGTCATCTTGGCGACTACCATCACCATGCTCGACCGCGTCCGAGAGAAGCATCCATCCTCCATCTTCACCTTCATGTGGAGGCTCCAATCCTCATAGTTGTTGCGGGTCAGCTGCGGGTATGGTGTGCCATCGACTTCCTTGATCACATGCTGGACAACCACCTCATAGGTGTTACACAATATTGCACACTAGGTGCTTATTTATAGTACATGGAGGGGCTGGTTGCTGCTTTGCCTAGATTACAGAAGGTGCGAGTGCCAGCTACAGTTGGCCATAGCTACAGTACCACTTCTACATCCCTGCAGTAAGGGTTTTGCTACAGTACATGCATAGCCACAGTAGTATTTCTACATTATTCCAGAAACACAAGAATAACTGCTAACACTATAGTTACTGAATGCCAGACTCCTAAGTCCTAAGTGATTAGTAATATCAGCCAAATTCCTAAATCTATTAATAATGAACAATCTGAACTTCAAATATCAACATTGACGGAAGCTATGAAAAAGTGTTTTCATATAGACAACAAGGCAATCAGCCTTTTGTCGGTGAAAATTTGCATCGGTAAAAGAAGAGTTAAAAGATGGTGATATAATGAGGAACATCAATGGAGTTTGAATTACCCTATGTGGGTCTCAGCCTACCTGCCTATACAGAGATCAGGAGATGGCTCTGAGTTTCCTTCGAGTAACAACCCAGTGCAGGAGCAATGAGCAGCATATCCAGCATTTTCTAGGGGTTGGTTGCCAAATTATCTGTTGAATGTAAAAGTATAGGTAACTGCAACTTAAATAAACGGGCAAAAAATAAAATTTAGCGAGAACAGATTAGTCAGTATACCTTACCATCCAAGTATTCTTGTAGTAAGAATTAAAAAATAGTTATTAATTATGTCCATGTCCTTTCTGAGCAAAACCAAGTATCACATAAAATTCTAGTTCTAAACCTTTGCAAATGGCTCCACTTCATTGTTGTGCATTCTCCATGATTAGGATTCAATCCTGACAAACACAAGAAAATGCAAAAATTAATTGTTCCCTGTAAATTATATCGGTCCATGTAATTTAAAGAAACTAACGGAGCAAATGGATGTTGTTTACAGTTGTAACACAGTGCAGAAAAGAAAAGGCAGAACAAGACATGATAAGCATTATAACTGGGAATCAAAAACATAATAAAAAAGAACCTTAAAAGGCACCTTTTTTATCATGCACCAACAACGCTCTTGCTGTCTCCAAAACAACCAGTGGACTGCTGTAGTTCCTCAGCCCTCTATCTCTAATTCAAATGAAGTTGAAAAAATTCTCACTTTTCAGTACTCTGACGCATTCACATCTGGCAACATTTGAAGAAGCAAGATATCTTGCACCAAGCTAGTGCAAATTTCTGGAAGTGGGAGCTCCTAAAGTACCAAGCCTTAAAGCTGTGGATAAATGAAATAGAGCAGCAAACAATATTAAAAATGTGCAGGAAGTGCTGATTTGTCTTTCAAAATTAAAAATGCTGCGCATGGATAGAGCAGCAAATAACAATGAACAAGAAGAAAATGCTGATTACAAAAATTCAGCATGCTACAGTTAATTTACTTAAGCACACAATATTGCATAATCTCGTGTAGCAAACCTTATTCCAAACAAGAGAGTTGACACAACTGAAAAACTAACACCCCCAAAATACTCAGATAGAGTTTTCTCCATATACCTTTGTGATGGTTGTTCCATGAACATGGATACTGCAACTGTCACTCTTGAACAGCACAGAATTCAGTTGAATGACAACAATGTCAGATACGATGCTTGTAGCAAAATTACCTACCTCTAACTAGGATTTTGCATTTTCGGAATGAATAATTAGTCGTCATTGGTGTTTACTATTTCAAGTAAACATGTTGGTTTGGCTATTTATTAATATAAAGGGGGAATAACTTTACAACTTGACTGTTCAATAGATTTTATGGCTATCTTCCTCCAACGCTTAACTCAGAATCAAGGTGCAAAGGACATGTAGAAAGTAGCGGCATTAAGATATATACATTCAGATGCTAAATGGTTAAAAGCACTAATTGGGGCTACATCAACAAATAGGGCATAATAAGAATTTCAAAGTATCTGTGGATTACTAGATGCCTCATACTAATTTTAGCTGTATTACAGGTGCAACATAAGATATCTTTCAGGATAGTTACTGCTATTCAATGATAGTCACTTTAATCGGGTTCCTACACAGCATTATAATCAACATCACTAGATAAAGTGATAAACTTCAGAAACTCGTCAGATAAGATGCATTCCAAAGGAGCAATAGTGCAAACAATGTTATCACAGCTTTACAACAGACAAGTGACAACAAAGATAGAGAGAACAGAAATTGGATACGAAAAGATGCAATTAAAGTACTTACCTTCCGCAATGTTCCAAACATCCACTCATTGATCCGTTGATTGGTCAAAACTCATCTGGCAATTTCCTGAATTTCACTGGCAACAGTTATTTCACCTGGAAGCCTAGCATACGTTGCAGCACTGGGACGGCAATTCTGTTCCTCCATGAGTGATAGCAGGCCAGAGCAGTCAGCAGTGTTTCCCTTTTGTAATAAACCATCAATCAATATCTTCCCGACTATCTCATCAAAATTGTATCCCTTTGACAATATGCCACCAAATATTTGTTTTGCAGTATGAAATCTGCCCTCCTCACAAAGTGCACAAATAACAAACCTATAAGATCCTAAATGTGGTAAATAGCTACATTTCTCCATTGCATCAAGAAACATTAAAGCTTCTTTCAGCAATTTCAGTCTGCAACTACACTCTATCATATAGGTATACACATCCCTACTTGGAACCAAATTAGCCCTCTGCATTTTAGTCAGAAAGGCTTTTGCTTCTTCAAATCTATCAAATCTGCATAAACATCTAATAAAACAATCATAAATACAAGTGTCCTGGGTGCACTGAAGCTTAACCACTTCCTCCATCAGTCCCTCCAGAACATCCATGCCAGCTATATTCCATACAATAACAGAGTTATCAACAATGTTATCGGATGTATTTTTGTTTAGCAGCATTCTAAGCAGAAGAGCATAGGTCTCCTCATTTGGTTTGCACCCATTATCAACCATGCTCTTGAAAGATGCGAATGCCTCATTAACTTGTCCAAGATTTGCATATCCTTTAATCAATGTGTTATAAGTGACAAAACTAGGGTAAACACCATGATCAATCATTTGAATTATCATGGATTCAGCATCTTTCATTCTTCCTTCTTGACAATAGGAGCGGATAAATATTGTGTAAGTGAAAACATCAGGCTTAATACCTTGTACAATCATCTTATTGAATATCTTCCTTGGACCTTCAGGCCCAAACTCCCTTAGCAAATTGTCAATTAGAATGGTATATGTGACAGCATTGGCTTGTATTCCATGCTGCATCATGTCATCCAACAGTAACATTGCTTTTGATAGCTTCTTTTCCCTGCATAGTCCGTCAATTAGTGAACTGTATAGGTGGACATCTGGCACAAGCCCAACCGAGACCATTTTCTGCATCAGATCATGAGCATCACTGAATTTTCCGGCTTTGCTCAATCCATCAATTATGCTAGTATAGACAACCTCATTCATCTTAATTCCCTTTTGAATAAGTGACTGGAAAAATAACTGAGCTTCCAAAATTTTGCCTTTTTTGCACAAAGCATCAATCAACACTGAGCATGTCCAGTCATTTGGAACCATCCCGTCAGCTTCCATCGAATGAAGAAGCCTGAAAGCACATTCCAAATGTCCCTCGTTGCACTGACCTTGAATTAAGGCTGTGTAAGTCACCACATTTGGAGCCAAACCTACCTCAATCATCTGACTGTAGAGTACCATAGCCCTCTCTACTTTCGCCAACTTGCAGAACCCACATATCAGCTCAGTATATGTGCGGACATTCGGTGAGCACCCTTTGCTATCCATCCCCTTAAAGACCTCAACCGCGAGCTCCATGTCACCAGTACTGCAGTAGCCATCAATAAGCGCATTGTAGACAACCACATTAGGTTTAAATCCCTCCTCTATTGCTTCTGAAAGCAGCATATCCGCCTCCCGAGCTCGCCCTGCCCCACACAGCCCTTGCACAATCGTGCTGTACACATGTGGGTCCGGCATGCATCCATCTGCTCTCATTCCACTGAAAACGGACAACGCCTCCCGCAACATTCCTGCACCACACAGCCCTTGGAGCAGTGCGGTGTATGTGAATACAGTGCGTGCGCAACCCCGCAGAGGCATAAGCACGAACACCCTGCAGGCGTGCGTGAGCAGCCCTGCGCGGCAATACCCAACGACGAATGAGGTGTAGGCATGAGAGTCCGGCTCAAGACCAGCGCGCAGTAGGGCGGACAGATGCCGCTTCGCGGCTGGGAGGTCTCCGGCGAGGCAGTAGGCGTTGATGAGCGTTGTGTAGGTGCGTAGGTTGCGGGCGGGCATGCGGGAGGCAAGGGACTCCATGTCCGGGAGCATGCGGTGGCGGGCTAGCGCCATGAGGAGCGTGTTGAGGCACCGGATGGGCGGGAGCGGCGCGGAGGGGGCGAGGAGGAGGTGGGAAAGGCGGTGGAGGTCGGCGGGCGAAGAGGCGGCTGCAGAGATGGCCGCGAGCAGTCGGGAGAGCGGCGCCGGTGCGGGCGAGGGCATCGCGCGGAGGTGCTATGGCGGCTCGGCGGGCATTGCCGGGGCCCGGTGATGGAGATGCGCGGCGGCGGCGGCGGCAGTGGAGGTGAGAGAAGGGAGATGGATCCAGGAGGGCCTGCGGGGGTAGTCTTGTCAGAAGTCTGAAAATTGGCCGGATGGCTGAACCGATCCGAATCATCCGATGGGACGCCCGGCCCCGGTGTGTAGCTCCTCGCGTCGAAACGGATACACGTGGTTTTCTGCCTCTAAAATTTTCGCACGTCACATCAAAGAGAATCTTATTATTTATAAATATTTTAATTAATTTAATGATAAAATCCTTTTAATAGAGAGATGAATCTAATGAGCTTAATTAATCTATGTTTTGCTAAAGTGATGTTATAGTGATGTTCTCGTGAATTAGTTTAGAGACCCGTAATTTATTTTATAATTAAACTTTATTTAGTACTCATAAATAGTAAGATTCTTTTTGATGTGACAGCTATAAAATTTACACAATAACAATAAAGCTCTATAGCCACGGTTGAGAGACCTTTATAGCCGCGGGTCAACCCAATCGTGGCTATGTTTGCGAGACTACGGATAATCATCTCGTAGCCTCACAAACAAGGCCAACCGTGACTATAGTGTGTCACTATAGCCACGGTTGACAATGTCAACCGTGTCTATAGTGCTACAACTATAGCCACGGTCGAAGTCTTCAACCGCCCCTACGGTAGAAACTAAAAAACAAAAAAAAAACTTCAACGGGCCGAACGGGCTCGTGTGACCCGCCAGACCCGCCCATTCCGGGCTTCATCCGCGCCGCCCACTAAGGAGCCTCCACGCGCCGCTAGGATAGGAGAGAGACAGAGACAACGAATTTGACGCCCAATGCCGCCACCCGGCCCGCTCGAGAGGGGCGGCCCCGGATCCGACCGCCTCCCATGGCCCGCCAAAGAGGGGTCGGCCTCGGATCCGATCGCCTCACCGTCGCCCATGGCCCGCCGCAGAAGGGTGGCCCCGGATCCAACCGCCCCGCTGCAGCCCATGGCCCGCCGGAGAGGGGCGGCCCCGGATCCGACCGCCCTTGTCGCCGCTCGTGGTCGCCGGAGAGCCGACCGCTCGGGAGGGTGTCGGTCATCGGAGAGGGACGAGAAGGGACCCCGCCGGAGAGCAATGGTCGATGCCCCTCACCGACCCAACGCGTCGTGGCTCCGGCCTTACCGGCGCCGGATCCGGCCGGACGGTGGAGAGCGGCGGTAGTTGGTGGAGCAGCGTGCGAGGAGGCCGAAGGAGGAGGGCACGCGAGCCGGGGAGCAGGAGCGTTCGGGGAGGCCGACGGGTGACGGAGGAGGTAGGCACGCGGCCGGTTGGTGGAGAGAGAGACAGAGAGAGAGTTAGTGATGAGGCGGCGGCCGGAGATAGAGGAAGTGAGGAGGGGAGTGGGTCTTAGGGTTTGGTTGATTTATATAGAGGAGTGAGCTCGTGACGCGCTTCCCGCTATAGCCACGGTTGACTTCTTCAACCGTTGCTATAGTGGCCTCAATAGCCACGGTTGAAGAAGTGAACCGTGGCTATTGAGGCCCTCAATAGCCACGGTTCACTTCTTCAACCGTGGCTATAGAGGGCACTATAGCCACGGTTGGTTTCTTCTCCCACTATAGCCACGGTCCATTTTGCTTGCCGTGGCTACTGGGTTTTGGGAGGCGTGGCTATAATACCGTTTTTTTATAGTGTTAGACCCCACAAAACGAACACACCCGAAGTTGTGAATCGATAAGTATTAAGAAACAAATTAAAAAATGAAATACGTAACCTAAACTTTTTTATCGAACCGTAGAGCTTTTTTTCCTCTACAAAGTTTCTAGAGGTCATAATCGTAATTTTTGATGTTGTTGTGTTGCTTTGGTTTAACGTAACACTCGTCCAGCGGCGGATCCGGAAATTTTATAGTCCGGACGAACATTGTAACCAAGATTAACCGTAACGGATAACAAGTTCACACATATACTCTCTCTGTTCTTAAATTATTGACGCCGTTGACTTTTTCGTTACGTTTGAGCATTCGTCTTATTCAAAAAAAGTTTAAGAATTATCAAATGTTTTATTATCATTTATTCAATCATCAAGGAAAGTTGAAATGCGACTTATAATTTTATATATTTAAAAAATATTTTGAATAAGATAAACAAGTCAAATATAAAGGAAAAAGTCAACGGCGTCAACAATTTAGAAACAGAGGGAGTATTAATCACTAACATAACCGACAACCACAATATAGTTTTGATACTAAACATCATTTAGTGGATACACTATGACGCCGGACGCTCACGGTTACGGATACGAGGTAGCTACATTTTCCTTTTCTTAATTTTCTCGAAACCGTTGAAAGACAGAGCTTCATTCATTGCCTTAAATAGTTCCCTCTCAATGTAGCAACCATCAAAGTTGTTGAACCAATCATTGGCAATCTTGTTACGCATTTGTCTTGATAATTTTCATAGTCGACAAGGATCTTTCAATCGTTGTTGTTGACACCGGCACTAATAATGCCAATTCAATAAGCTTATAGACCAAAGAAAAAGCCAAATGTTTTTCAGTTTCAATCATCTTTGTTGCCAAACTTTCAATATCTTTACAGGAAGAAAAGGTATCATGCCTCCTCACATGAACTATGTAAGTCCCAAGTTGTTCCCTCGATCATGCCATGATCATGGTTAGAAAAATCTTTATCATAAATCTCAGCGATTCGAGCAAGCTTGTTGGCATCAAACTTGGAGAAAGAATTCTTTGAATCGAGGCAAGAGAAACATATCAAGTAACTCGTAGTTGCTTCAGGAAACCAATGATTCATTTCTACACATATTTTATCAACAACGACATAGAAATCTCGGCACGATAATGATAAAGATTAGTAACTATAATAAATCCATCACGCCGTGAACGTCCCCTCACCGGTATCTCATCGGATATATTGGGAACAAGAATACCCTTCAGTTCACAAAATTCTTTCACCTCACCAAATAAGTCATCCCGAGTAACTTTGTCTCATGGGGTTTAGACGAGCTTTTACATCCGAATAAGTTGCATATGTAATAAACAAAATTAATTGGATTTAAAGTAATAATTTATCGAGACTGGATGGTTTAAGAGAAATGACACAATGGGCAAAGTACTAACCTCAAGAGCATTAACAATATTAATATCCTTTCTCTCGTAGGAGTTGAGAGAGTTCGGTTGTGATACCAAGCAACCTTAGCATCGACTTCAGTATGTAAACAAATTGAAAACTCTCCATAGTCAATATGTAATCATCCTTGAGATACATAGTGTAAGATACATCACTATCTCGGAAGGCCTACCTCGATGGATCAACTCTAATCACCAATGGTTCTTGAAACTAAACTAGAAATATATTCTAACGGGCAAAGTCTCGGTGGCTCTAACTCACGAATCTGGTGTCCCTCTCTCGTTGTCTCTCGTTGTTCTAGGGTTTTACAAGTATTTATAGAGGCTAAGCACGTAAAGAGTATGAGTCTAGCAAATTCAATAATACACCGATCGATGTGAGCCGTGTTGTCGTCGATCTCCTCTCTCGAGTCGGTTCTCTTGTCTTCCATAGCTTCTATGTGGGTCTTCTATGTCATGTTCTTCGAGATAATGTCTTGCATTGCACGTTTGAGTCTTAAAGTTTCCTAGATCTCTTCCGGATAAATATCTTCAAGCATATTGTGCAATTAACCTTCCATATTAGTGCAATAGACCTTGGGCTGCCCGTGATGGGCCAAACTTCTCTTGCGACAGTCAAGACACGTCCGCACCGATCGGCGTAGTGGGCCTTCTGCGCCATCTCTATCCCTTGTCCTCCGTATAGCCTTCATTTATGCCAATTTGACCTATATCTGCAATAAAGCTCTAAAACCACGCATATACAAACAGATAATTATTTTTATAGGTAAATAGCCTACATTAGTGTTAATTATACTCTAATTGGGACAATATTCAAACCTTTGCTCATCCCGAGTAAAGTAAAAGAAACAAAAAGCATGCACATATTTACTTCCATCATAAAAGCATTTCAAATCATCAAATGTTGAGCAATGTTTCTTTGTGGATTAAGTTGTATTAATATTGAGAAAAGTACTAAAATATGGACATTAGCTTAAAATCACACCCGAAGCAAGTCGAATCATATCCAAATTATAATTCATAGCCTTTCCTCATGTGTAAATCACTCAAAATTGTTGTGAACATAAAGATTCATCTATCAAATGATCTAAGGCAACAACTCAAATTTCAAATCACTCAATCTATAATCTACATCATAATCAACTTTATTATAATGACCAATATTTGTGTAAGGCTTGTATGAGTAGCTAGGTAAGGTAATTCAAGGAATGTAGACATAAATCAATAACATATTGTAAAGTTAGGAAAATATATCTTAATTGGATTTATACAGACTTGTCAAAAAGGCCATTCGAAGTTAAAATTTGTAGAAAGAAACTCACACCTTTTAGATAATTGGGCATGTACACAGCAAAAATTGATCTTGGGAAGAAAGAAATTTCCCATTATTGGATTGCACATGTTTGGAATAATTCTAGGCTATATTGCAAGGGATTTCTTGAACTTCTTGAGCATCCTTGAGGGTATTCCCCCCCCCCCTTAAAATTTTGCTAGTCCTCGAGCAAACCTTTCATTTCGAAGTGCACCCTTTATTTGATTTATTTGATATTTTTCTTGATTTTTCTGCTTGAATCTTCACTTTGCGTCGATCGGCACGAGATTGCGCCGATCAACATAGGGGTCTTGCATGCACCTGCTGCTCTGGATCTTCTTCATGCTTGCTCCATTGTTGATGCAATATATTGTATAGCCAAGAATTTGGGATCTGGTCAAGGATTGATGACGCTCAACAAGATTTTTGGTTTAGGTTGGATACTCATCGAAGTGTGCATAATCCCAAGGTGGAAATTAGTATTGCATGAGTAAATCAAGGTTAGAAAGCAAAGATACACAAAGGTATGACCAGCTTCTAAGTCTCACACAAAAAAGAATTAAATCCTAACCGAACTCAATCATTAATTTAATGTCTTTCTCTTTTATCAAAGGTTCACAAGTTTTGCTTAAAGTATATGGCATTGGTAGGTATGATCATTGATAAAAACAATTCCAAAGTTCACAACATAAGCATTTATATTTTCTTAAAAGATTGGTACTAAGCTAATCCAATTTGGATATCTCAAATGAAGCACATGGGTATTCAAAATTTGCTCCACATAATTCATACTTCCTGAGTAACTTTGAAATTCAAGTTCGATATTTTAATGCTCAATATCTTTTGACCATCACAAATACTTTTCAAGATAAGAAAAAATGCAACATTTTCTTAAAAGAGCATAACATCCACCATTATATTAAGATTGATACTCAAATACATGGTGATGATCTCACTAGCACACTTGCATAATTTAAAACTACTACTAACACACTTGCATAAATAAAGCTATTACTAGCACACTTGCATAAATAAACACACCCGATACAAGGTTTCCCAACCCGCTCACACACACATAAGGGATAACTAAAAAAATTGCAAAATATAAGAGAAGATGCGAACCGGGAAACCGATACATGTGACTCCTTCTTGGCACTTTAATCATCGAACGGCGATGGAGGTGGTGGCTGATCAAACCCATAGCAATGCACCTTGAGCCGGTCAAACTCCTCCACCATCGCGTCGTGATTCGCCCTCCAAAGGGCTGTCGTGTCCTCCACTCGCTCGATGTATTGCACATTGTTGTCAATGTACGTGTGCATCGCCATGAAGAAGTCCGGATCCGGCATCGGGGGCACAATGGGCACTCTCCCCGGTACCCGTAGTCCGTGTCGATCGGCACATACTAGGCATCGATCGACACGTGTTGCGCGCCGATCGACGCGCCGTCTACGCCGACCGACACGATCTGTTGTTGCTTGTTGTCATCACCCTATCCTTGCTAGGGCTTTCGGGGCACCTCTATTGTCTCCCAATGCCCCATTTGCTACCGGCTGCCGTGGTCATAGACCTCCGGTGGATCACTCACTCGCGGGCCGGTCGTTCTCGATGTGACCCCTCTCGAGGAGGTCGGTCTCTAACCAATTCCCCCATTAGCTTTTGGGGGAGGAACACTCTAAGCTCCCGGTAGGGGAGTCGAATGTTGGTCCTACCGATGTGGTAGCCGCGCTTCTCGCTCCCTATGACAATGTTACCATGGGTCATATCCTTCGGATGATGGTGGGTTTGAACCACACATCCGGCCTTCCTCCTGGACCTTCTCCTGTCGTGACGCTAAGCATCATAGCTTGGAGGAAGCTCGTGAAGACTAGCCTCCCCGTCGTCATGTTTCTTCGCTTGAACCAATTGCGCACCATGAAAGGCATGGGGTTGCAATTGGACGGACTCATGATGGCGGTGTAGATCCACCACAAGAATGTAGGCGCTACATACCAGCGTGGCATACAACGCTGTTTGGATTCGCAACTTGGGAGGAACGCGGAAGCTTACGTCGATGACATAATGGTGAAATCCTAGAAAACCGAAGATCTTCTCTCCGGCTTGGCGGAGACCTTCGATAATCTGCGGAGTTTTTTCATGAAACTCAATCCTGGATAGGGATGGCACTGGGTCGGGTTCGGGGCGGGTAGAAGAAAAACCCACCCGACGACCAAGAGCTCGCGGGTAGATTTCTAGACCCGACCCCGGACCCATGGGTAGAATTCTAGATCCGAACCTGGACCAGACGGGTTTTGGGCGGGTCTCGGGTACCCATCGGGTGCGAGCTCTCGAGAGGGTGTGTGGCAAGCCGGCGTGAGCGTCTCTGCGCGTAGCCGCCTCGAGCTGGGGGTATCGACGACGATGCGGCGAGGCGCACGTGGCGTATTTTTCTTGTAATTTCCTCCATAATATAATAAAGTATTCTTTATGTCCGATATGAATGTGTTCGTATTTTTTGTGTCTCGATATTTTAATTTTGAATTAACTTATCGGGTTAGGGGCTGCTGTATTAAGAGCAGTATGTGATATTATGATATTCCTAAATAATAGAACCAGTCATTTGGTCAAAGAGCTGTTATATTAAGAGTAGTCTATGAGATTGATAGTCGTCGTTTTCAGCTTCGACTGGCATATTTAGGAAGGGAAATTTTAAGCATCTCTTTCGAATACTGGTGTGTAGGCTACTATTTTAAGAGCAGTTTGTGATATTATGTGATCTTAAACCTTAAAGACTGGTTGTTTTTATGTAGCATGATCTTATTAAAGTAAGCTGTTGCTATGTATTGTGATCTCGTGCTGATTAGAGCCAGTATTCAATCGTAGTTGGTCCAAGCTAAAACAACCATCATTGCTTAGATATAAAATTCAACTAGTAGGAATAAGATGGTGAATTTTTGGTACCGGTATTAAAAGGAAAGAGAAGACATTAAAACTTCATCGCGATTAAAAGGAGAATAATTTAAACTACAAAGTACTATGTTTGTTTAGAAGATAAAAGACTGGTCTTATGATAAACGACTATCGGGCAGGACTCGCTGGAATCACCGATATCGCCGGTCTTAGGATCTTCTACCGTCTATCATCAATCGTGCCTTTAGAGTCGGAAGAAGAAAGCAATAAATCTACGTCAAGATCTTCGAACTCATCTTCTATTGTTTGTCTAGAGGCGGCAGCTACATCTTGAGCATCTTGATCCGGAGCGGGGAATGCCGTAGCTTCATTTAGAGGGACACCCGTTGGATCCGAGAGAAACATCCTCGATCGGTTTAGAAACGGTACCAATGAGTGAATTTTTCAACTCATTAAACCGGTCTTCGCTTCTATTTGGGTGAGCACCTTCTCCGATGAAGTTTAAATCACAGTCTTCGATCGGAGTCCTAGACTGGATTATAGCAGCAATGTGTCCTCCCCCGATGCGGCAACCATCTTAGAGTGCTCTCCGATCCTCCTAGGGACGGTCCGAGTTAGTTGTTTCAAGATCCAATTCATTTTGGTCGATGGGTTGACCTCCGTTCGGATACTCAAGCGTCCGCATACCGCTCCGCAGGAGTTCGAAGAAGACGCAAAAATATAAGGAAAGCTTATCGGTGCGGATCGGTATTAAAAAGGAATTTCTTAGATGGAAATAGGAAAGAAGCAACTTACGTCTATGCCCGACTTCCGCAGCCCTAAATCTATCTTTGATGTTGACATTAGACTCCCTCGGCTTGGTCTCGGTCTTCGACGAGACGTTGAATTTCATGCTCTTTTGCCTTGAGAGCAAGCCGGACGGACTCGTGTGCGGTCCTCGGAGCGCTTTCCTTTTCCGTTTGCGCTGTCTTGACCGCTTCCGAGTGCTTCAGCTAGCTCGGCTTTCGGGCGGGCATTTTCAGCTTCTAGCATCTTGTTGGAGCGCAGAGTCCGTGCCATAATGTTATCCATGGCGGTAAACTCGCCTTCCGGTTCTCCGATCCGAGCTGCCTCCTACTCTTCAATCCGAGGACCTTCCAGAAGAGCTTGTTCTTGAGCAGTTGCCTTCTCCGAAAGAATTTCTTACGCCTTTTTATGAGCGGCAACAAGAGATTTGAGCGCTGGAGCACACAAGACCGGTCGAAGGGTAAGAAGTTAATTAAAGAATTTGACGTTTAGATTAAAAACTTACTTTGAATTTCTTTCCGAGTTTGATGATCTCTTGTCGGCGTTCCTCCATCATTCGATGAGTGTTCAGCAAATTTGCTTCCCTCTAGCAGATCATCTTCTTTGGACTTCGGATCGACGGTCCGAGACTCAAGTTCGACCAACCGCTCTTGATTCCGATGAAGTTCTTCCTCTAGACGGGCGATGATTGCACTTGTGGCCTCGCAGTTTTTTAGAAGAACCTAGAAGATAGAAGAAGCAAACAATCGGATTATGATGTGAAGAAATTAAAAAAGGACTAGAAGAGGCAAGCAGACATACCTAGCCGATTCGAAGAAATTCTTTAGAGCCTCTTCCTCTTGAAGAGAATCCCATTGAGCCGTAGCCGTGAATTTCCTGGCTCCGCTCGTGCTATCGACTTCTACATCTCCTACAACCATCCCGGCAAGTCGGGGTCCCCCTGGAGCTTTACGCGTAGTCCTAGCCCTGCGGGGAATCTCCTCGACCCGGACCGGTCCCGGTGGGGAGTTCGGGTGCTGCCTGGAACAGACTAGCTTGTGGTGGAAAGTCACTTACGGATGTGTCATCAATATCAATGACGACCTGTTCTTCGACCGCTTGGGAGGATGGTTCTTTGGAAGAGGCAGCAGGGATTTCCTTCGTGGATGCTGCACTCTCGACTCCAGGAGCTTTTTCAATGGTGGAGGCGGATGGAGCGAGAGATTGAGGATGCGCTACCAATCGTGGCGGGAGTAGAAGGTTTATTTCTCAACAAGCTAGCTATACTAGCTTGGAGATTGGAAGGAATTCTGCGGAAGAATTAAATACATTACAAGACTTGGATGAAAATGACTAAGAATGTATGAGTGTTGCGGAAGACTTACGAAGTGGCCTTTTTGAAGCCGAAGGAGGTCTTGCTCTTCTTTGAGGGTCCTTGAGTATCCCCGCTTGAACCCTCTCGCACTTCTTTTTGCCGCTGGTTGGACTTGCGGCGTGGGAATGGATCCTCCTGTTGCACTCCCTGAAGAACCACTCCGAGTGCCATACCGGGACTTTTTAGGAATGTTTGCAAGAGAATCCGTTAATTGGGAGGCTTCCCGAGACCCCCCAGCAGCGGCAGCTTCGAATGCGGCTAGAGTGGCTCGACGATCTCTCTCGACGGCCTCTTGCTCTTTGCGCCGGTCTTCAAATTTCTGCGCTTCCGTACGAGTGTCGCCTCGGTACGGAAGCAGGGATTGCGATCGACTTGCCTATGGTAAGTGAAGTAGTACGTTTTCTTGTACTAGGGGCTTGGACCACCTTTCCGGACCTGGAAATTTTTGGAGCCACCCCGGTCGGCAGAGGGAATGACCGGTCCGAAATCCCGTGAGTCGAGAGAACAGCAAGAGGAGCGGTATTGGCTTCATAATCTTCTACCCGAGTATCATTGGGAGGAAGTGGGGGATGACTTCGTGGTTGTCCATCTTCCGCATTGAACAGCAATATATGAATAATGGAATGACGACCAAAAATACTGGAACTCAAGAAGGAGGAGAATACTTATAGGGTCTCGAGAATTTGACATACTAAATGCCGGACCCACTCTCCGGCATCCTGTTAAATCCTGCCAGTGCTGGAGCATCTTCTTTATGCGCTTCTCTAATCGCTTTACATCGGGAAGAGGTGTTCCGTCCAATGGATTAGCGATATCTTCATTGAAAGACCATGCTGGATGCTCCTGCCTTTTCAATGGCTGAACTACTCGAACAATGAAGCTCCAAAGAACCGTCTTCGCGGTGACGCCTTTGACTTCCTTCGGATGTTTCATACTTGCCAGGAGAGCAAGGATTTCTTCATCTTCTTTAAGTTTGTCCCTGCTATCTTTGGAAGGCAAATCTTTGGCTACTTTGGCATTGAAAGGGGAAAGCGCGGGTTGGGGATTGTCACAGAAAAACCATCCATTTTTTCGAGTGAGGCAAACTTTTATTCAATGACAGGGAGAAGTACTCATCGGTGCTCCAAGCATGGTATTCCCACCCCACCTACTGCAGCACTGGGGTCCGATGAGGGAAGTGGACGGATTTGAAACAAGTACTCGGAAAAGCTTAAAATAGGGACGGATTCCAAGGAAAGCTTCACACAAATGAATGAAAAACGCGATCCGAAGGATGGAATTCGGATTCGGATTCACCAACTCCCATCCGTAGAAAAAGAGCAGCCCTCTCGAAGAAGGAGCAAGCAAGGAAGATCGAGGCCATGGAGGAAGAATGATTTGAAAACTAACTGCTGGGAATCCTCTATTCCCCATGGGATTTGGCCAGGAGTGGGGGCACTCCGGTTCGGAATGGGTTGTGGGGGAAGATACCCATCAAGAACCGCCTCATTAAGATATGCTTCGGTAATCTTTCTATTTCCGAAATCTTGTATACCAAAAGGAAGGCGATCGCGTGGAACAGCGGATGAAGAAGAAGGATTGGAAGAAGATTTCTTCTTACCCATCTTGAAGGATGGAAAAGGAAATCGGAGATTGGTTTATGTGGAAAGGAAGAAATATAATCGTAATGTCCGAAGAACAAGGATGTATGGTGGGCCCGTACGGAGTTTCGGGAATGGGTTTGACCTAGGTCGACCTTTCGTTTTCTTTTATAGGTACCTGAGCTGGGCTCAGGGCTCGTAAAGTTATTGGATTGTTTTTTACAGCCCAATGAAATTAGCATTAAAGATTTGTAGCTTGATTGTGCAATTATGACCTAACGGTCATAAGGATATTAAGGATTTACGACTTGATTGTGCAATTATGACCTAACGGCCATAAGGATAAGTCACCATGATTATTAAAATCGTGAGAGATTTTCTCGTGAATAAAAAGCGGTCTCGAAATATGAAATTTTCAGATATTGGATTAATATAGTGCCGAATTTCATTATTTGCCGGTATGAAAGAGTTAGATCGAAGATAATTTTGATCTTGCCTAACTCGATTTTAATGGATGCCTTAGGCTATGGGTGTTAATCATTCGGCTGATTATAGGCCTTGGAGACTCGAGTCGATGTGAGAATGTAGGGAACAAACTGGTATGATCAACCAGGATTTTGCTTCTTAGTTAAAATTAACTAAGTACATTAATGTTAAGACTGATTTAAGCGGTCCGTTACATCAATATGGGTATGAATCTTTAACGGATATGCGGCATGACTGGTTCGAACGGTCTCGAAAAATATGTTCTTGGCAGAAATTGCTGAGAGGAATATGATTTGATGAGAATGATAAAGCATAGTCTCTCAAAAAAGACTCTTGCATTATTTGCGATCCTCAAGTGATACAAGAGCCGGGAGCTATACCTAATTAGGTGCACCCGACCGGTGCACCGTGTTCAAGAGCAATCTGCAGAGATCTCGAGGAATGGAAAACAATGGAAATTGAAAGGAACGGTTTGTAGAAATTGCATATTGAAGGAAATAATGAAGAATCAACTAGTGGACTCTTGCATTATTTGAAAGGAGTACAAATGATCCAAGAGTCGGGGCTATACCCAATTGGCTGCACCTAATCGGTGCACCGGAAGGAAAATACTTTTGTTTTTGCATACCTAATTAGGTGGTATGGAGGACAAAATACTGATTTTTTGGCTTTTTGAAGAGCCTTGGAGAAAGAAGAAGTATTGCATAAGATTGGAATTCTTTTTAATTTTACCATGGAATCGGACCAACATGGAGAAGACTGGTCGGTCTTATTCAAGGTCAAATAAAAAATTACTCGGGGTCTGCTGTCGTATACTTACCTTACGGGTATCCGGATGATAAAGGAATGGATAATTGGAGATACGATGGCAAATTAATGATGATTGGACTGGCAAAGAGGGCCCATAGAGTGGTTCCCGACCAGTATGGAATAACAGAAGATTCCATATACCGGTATGGAAATAAGGCGGGCGTCAAGACCGGCGTATGATGACTTGAGCGACAAGTAAAAGAGTAGTTTGTAGTCTGTTACGACCCTAAATTAACAAGGAAAGCTTAGAGATAGAGCTTCCGAATATGTAATCCATGTAACCGACTAGGACTCGCATGTAACCCTAGCTCCCCGGATATATAAGGCGGAGCAGGGACCCCGAAAACACTCGAGAACTTGCAATTAGCAATCTGCTAAAGGCAATACATAACATACAGGACGTAGGGTATTACTCTCATTGAGATGCCCGAACCTGTCTAAAATCGCGCGTCATTGTGTGTTTTGTGTGTTGCACCATCGAATTCTAAGCTCATGAGGGACCGGGTAGTACTAGTGCCGAGTTTAAGACTCGACAATTGTAACCATAAACCATAATTGGATATCATCGTAATGCATAATTACTTGGATTAGTAAAAATCTAAGATGAATAAGACCACTCGCCTTTCCATAGAGGACCCCGATTTATCACTAATGAGATCAATCCGATGAATCGCAAAAGTATCTTACCCTACTAAACTATCTAGACGTGTTGTGCTAGCTTAGCCGTGTCACGACCAAACCACACATCCGGCATCATGAAATAACTATGATCAATATAAGATTCGAGTACTAACCTAATCACCACAATTAAGATAACATCTAAATACTTAGCCTAGAACTAAGCAATTGGAATAAGCGTATGCAAGATCATAGAATCAAGATTAATAAAGCACCAAAACCATCATCAACATATTCAATCATCTTTGAGATACATAATGTAGGATTCATGACAATCTAGAAGGTATACCTTAGTGGTTCAACTCTTACACCAATTATTCTTGAAACTCAACTAGAGATCTATTATGAAGCGGAAAAGCCCCGGTGGCTCTAACTCATGAGATCATTGTCCCTTTGTCGATGACTCGCTTGCCTCTAGGGTTTTTACAAGTATTTATATGGGTTGTACACGTAGAGGAGTCGAAACTAGAAAATCTAGGAAAGTGTCGATCGACACAATGTCGGTGCCTTCGGCACCACTCATGTCTTTGTCCATCTCCTCTCGGAGTCGGTTCCTCAATCTTCCACGGCTTCCATGTGGGCCTTCGTTGTTGTTTTCTTCGATATAATGTCTTGCATTGCACGTTTGAGTCTTGAAGTTTTCTTTATCTTTTATAGATGAACATCTTCAAATATCTTGTGCAAGTAACTTCCTTCTTTGTGGAATGGATCACGGGCCAGCCCTTAATGGGCCGGATTCTACATGTGCCGATCAGCACAAGTATGTACCAATCGGCATATTGGTCTTCTTCTTCTTCATGTTTTGACCCATGTCCTCTCGGATGCCTCCTTTTATGCCATTTTTACCTATTTCTACAATAAAGCTCTAGAACAATGTATACACAAATATATAGTTATTTTCATAGGTAAATAGCCTATAATAGTTTCAATTATTCTCTAATTAGGGTGAGATTCATATGTAAAACGGGCGCTTAGAAAGCGCCAACACTCTTGTTGCTTCTTGGCTTCCTCAAGTTGTTGCTTATAGCTAGCCTCATGTTGCACGAGAATTCTCCAGCGTTCACGTCCTTAAGGCATGCTCTTCAGCCTCCTTCTTTGGAGCTTCAACTTGCTCGGTCGGGTAGCACACTCTTTCTTCCACTCGAAGAGCATCTTGCTCTCCTTGGTGTGTTCTTTCTTCTCGCTTCCTTGCGTGCCCGCTCGACACGCTCCTACTCTGTCCTTGCTTGTGCTTCGCGTGCCGGCTTTTCTTGCTCTACTCTTGAATCACACGCGACCCTTGGACCGCTTCCTTCCATTATGTCTTCGACAACCCCCGCGGGACATCCTTCGAGAACCACCCCTTCGATCGAGTACCACTTGGGGTGGGATAAAAAATTCTGCCCATGGGTTGTAGTATTTGTGAGCTCCACCACCGAAGACACTTGTGGATCTCCTACTCGCTAACTCCTTTTGTATCCTTGCCATCACTTGAGCTTTCATATTCGATCACCACAGTGGGCACTAGCTATTGTTGCTACAAAGTGCACAACTAACTCGAAGAACGCCAACCGAAGGGTATCCCGAAGAGGAGTCCTTATGGGTCTTCAGGACTAGGAGCCCCTCCGATTAGGCCGAGAGAGGATTGAACTAGAGGTTAGTGAGAAGAGGAATGCCTAAGAGTCATGGAAATGGGTATTTTTGCATTATTAGGAATATTACACGACCCAATGGTCGGTTGAGTGGATATTTATCGACACGTACCCACTCCAACCTACCATCCAATTTACAACATAACCCCTGGCTCATTACATTTCCCTAAGGGCACTATGGTAATATTCTCCTAATAATACAATCTATTACTAGGCTACTAACTCCCCTTTCATGCGCCTTCATGGGCTCTTTCTCCTTCGGACCAACCTATTGGGGTAAGGTGGTGATCTCCTCCCAATAGTCTTGTTCATGAACTCGGTTGTACCTTGCACCATATTAATTTGTTTAGCGAAATTGATTCATGGTCCACCCAAGCCAATAATTATGTAAGATTGGAAGTCATATCATATATAGTGCTCGGCAGCATCGATGTGCTAGGAGGGAGAGGGAAGATGCGAGAACGAGGAGAGAGGGACCGATCGGATGCAAACTTGGTGAGGGAGCTGGAAGATGCGGAAGCAACGCATGAGGCCTCATCCGCAAGAGCCGGTGACGATGGTGCCACCTCAACCCCATCCCTCCGGGACGGCACGACCGCAACCCCGTGCGGTGACGCAGTGCCGACATGGTCCACTCGCGAGAGGGCTACTCGCGGTAGTCACCCGCCAGGGCGGTGCGCTCCACTCGCACTTGGCCGTAGCGGCCTTGACCCGTCCGGGTGGTGTGTTGCACTCGCGCTCGGCGGCTTCATCCCCGGACGATGGCGCCCCGAGGCACCGTGTTTCCTCATTCTCCATCCACTTGAGAAAATCCCATTTGAAGTTCGGGATCTAAACCGAGTCGCCAGGAGTCGCGAGATTGTGTCGGCAACGGGGGAGGTGTAGATACATGAGAGCTCGCTTGGGAGAGATGGAGAGCAGGAGTAATTGCGATCGGTAGAGGCAGTTGGCAGCAAGACCGTTCCAGGGGTAAAATGGTCTCCTCACCACGGCTGGGACCTCGAGACCCGAGAACGACAAGTAAATTGATAGATTCCGGTCACCCCGAATGACAAAAGAAACGGAGGGAGTACATTTTACTATGTTCCGTATCACTTATAGAGTATAAAATAACGTGTGCGTGTCGCGCGCATGTTGCTTGTGTAACGGTAAGGAATAAAGCCCTATTTGGATCCACCTCCTAAACTTTATTTAGCTAAACTCTAGCTACTTTTGCTCCAAACATGACCTTCTAAAATCTACTAAACTTTAGCCAACCCACTTCTTAAGCTTTAGGGTGTGTTGGTTCCTCTAGTTGGCTAAAGTTTAGCCAACTAAAGTTTAGAAGATGCATGTTTGGATCCATGACTAAAGTCATTGACTAATAAAAAAGTGGACATATCTAACCCTCAATAAATGTTCCTCCACCTATACTTTTTCGATCCCTAACATGTGGTGTGAGGTACTTTTGATTTTATTTGCCTTTATCTAAAGTTTAGGAGATTTTAACAAGGTTGAGGTGACTAGTGGTCTAAAATTTAGGACGTGTGTTGGCTAAAGTTTAGGAGATTTTAGGAGGTCATGTTTGGAGATGGATCCAACCGAGTGCTTTATTCCAAACGGGGAGGTTGATCCAAACAGGGCCTTAGACCACTAGTCATCTCGGCTCTCCTAAAAGGCAAGTAAAATCAAAAGTAACCCTCACCATATGTTAGGAGTACAAAAAAGTAAGGAGATAAGTATTTATTGAAGGATACACATGTCCACGTTTTGATTAGTCAAGGACTTAGCCATGGCTTCAAACATGCATCTCCTAAATTTTAGGTGGCTAAGAGCATTTCCAATAGTTTCCAATAATTTTACTCCAAAAAACTGGTCTTAGAGAGTTGCTATATCTAATATGAGTAAAAAGAAGACATGCACTCCAACCGTTCCCTATAATCGTGTCCTAAATAGTTCAAATATCCTTTGGGGAGTAAGAATTAGAGCATCTCTAACTGTTTTCTAAATAAGGTTGCTAAATCAAAATTTAAGATGTGATTAGTAAAAATCATTCTCCAACCGTTTCTTAAATGAGGTTGCTAAATTTACCAACTTCCAACCTATAGCCTCGAGGTTGCTACATTTAGCCACCTAATCATCACTCCCGAAAGCATATTTAAACTATTTAGGAAACGATTATTGGGAACTGTTGGAGTGCATATCTTCTTTTTACTCCTAATAGATATAGCAACTCCCTAAAATCAGTCTTCCGGGAGTAAAATTATTAGGAACCGTTGGAGCATCTCTAACCGTTCCCTAAATGAGGTTGCTAAATGGAAATTTAGGATGTGATTAATAAAATTATTCTCCAACCGTTCCCTATATGAGGTTGCTAAATTTACTAATTCCCAACCCATGGCCTAAAGGTTGCTACATTTAGCCACCTAATTCTTACTCCCCAAAGGATATTTAAACTATTTAAGAAACGATTATTGAGAACGGTTGGAGTGCATGTCTTCTTTTTACTCCCAATAATATAGCAACTCTCTAAAACCAGTTTTCGGAAGTAAAATTAGTGAGAACTGTTGAAGATGCTCATGTGGTTAAATGTAGCAACCTTTAGGCCATGGGTTGGGAGTTGATAAATTTAGCAATCTCATATAGGGAACGGTTGGAGAATGATTTTTATTACTCATATCCTAAATTTCCTAGCAACCTCATTTAGAAAACGGTTGGAGATACTCTAAACTTTAGTTGGTTAAACTTTAGCCAACCGGAGGATCCAAACAAGACCTAAATCTCGATATGGTATCCGTTTTGTGGGATATATTATTACCTGGTCCATCTGTGATAAATCAACATGCATCATAAACTCGTTGTCGTTAATTTTTATTAGGGTAAATTCATTCTAATAATACTGTCCTAACATTATCAATAAAAATCAGTCGTGAATTGTGGGTTACAAAAGTCTAGCTAAGACCGAATTCCAGAAGCCAAGTCAAACCCAGGAGATGTAACAGAAATGAAATCTAATGCGGTGTAACCCGTAGATAGGCAGAGGCAGGTGAAGCTGCCGAGTGAACCACGTGTTCCGCATGCCCATAAACGCGCCACATCGCTTTCACTTTGCTTTCAGTGTTTTTCGCTCGTTGAGTCCGTCAGCACCCGCCTCGGACCGCTGTTGCCGCGCCCGGCCGCCGCCACCGTCTATAAGGCTGAACCCTCCTGCGCCGAGGAGGCACACCGCCGCCGCCCCCTGTTCCACCTACCCCTCACCAACCGCGCGTTCGATGGAGGCCCTCCTCGCCTCTCGCTCTGTTAGGGCTTCCCTCTCTGTCCCCGCCGCCGGTACCAGGGGCTCTTTGGTGCCGCCGTCGCGAGTCGCCGTCCTCGGTGGCGCCCGCGTCCGCCCGCTCCGCTGCGGCTCCATGGTATGTCATGTTTTCTGCTCGCTTGTAATTTGATTTCCGTTCAGCCTCATATTGGGGATCTTTTCTGTTTACTTCGAATAGGTCTGATACTGGATAGTGGATAGGATTCATTTGGAGGTTTATGTTTCTTTAGTAGGATCTTCGTATTTATTATTCCCATTTGTCAAGCACCTGTTTTCCGTGCTTGCAATTAATCTCGTGATATATGCAGGAATCACCAATTCTAACGTGTATCTTTTTGCCCCTTTCCTGGATACCAATTTATCACTGATTACAATTTTGTATAGAAAGTTGTTAATATGCTCTTTTCACAATATTGCGCTATTATGTTTGTCATGAACTGACTTTTTTTATTGGTTTATATTAGGACTCGCTTCTGGATGAGCTGACACAGGACGATATGGTGAATGCGACTGAGCTCGTCCAGTGGGAGAACGGCAAGTCCATCAACGACATAGCGGCTAGCCAGGGCATCCGTATCCGCAGGCATCGCCGGCCCACAGCCACCTTGGAGATGATTGAAAAGGAGCTAGGAGCACCGCGCAACATACTGGAGAAGATCATATGGGATAAGGAGATTGAAGTAGCTGAGGTAAGCAATTGGTGCATAAACCCAAGTGAATTGTGTAGTTTTCATAGTTTGTTCTTTTGTTTTCCGTCTTGCCACTCGTCTGGCAAAAATCCTGCCATATGGGACAGTTCGATTTGCAACCGGGGTGCTGGAGGTGATCTAGAGTTTAAAATGCTTAATAGTTCTCAAATGACAATTAGATCTTGTTTTATGTCGTGGGTCTTATATTTTCAGCCAGGATAGTTCCTTTAATAATATCATGCATAATCACATTGTTCTCACATGGTTGATCCATATACTGCTAGATATATTAGAAGCCAAGGATTTGATTTGGAAGATACCACTAGCTGACACTGGAAGCAGATTTTACTCCAATTCTTAAATAGTTTATACTCATCTTGTACAGGGTCTTGCCAAGAAGCCTTTGGAAAGGGTTATTCAGGATGCGCAGCAGGCTCCTCCTGCAAGAGACTTTTTGGTGCTTTGGCAGCTGCCTACAAGCGTAACAGTCTGCCAGCATTGATTGCTGAGGTCAAGAAGGCATCTCCAAGTAGGGGTGTGCTCAGAGAGAATTTCAATCCTGTGAGTTATGGGATCCATAGCTTTCAAACTTCAAATAATTTCGAAAGGTTGGTCACATGACTAAGGGGGAATTATCTTTTTAAGGTTGAAATTGCTCAGGCGTATGAAAAGAATGGAGCTGCATGTTTGAGCATCTTGACTGATGAAAAGTACTTTCAGGTGTGTTTGGAATGGCCTTTATTTCTTATGATTACCGTAATTGTGTGTCTACTTTGTTTAACTCAATTTTGTCCACTCTACAGGGAGGTTTTGAGAATCTTGAGAAAGTGCGCAACGCAGGAGTGAAGGTGTTGATTCATTTACATGTTATTTTGTGAGGATGATTGCAGGGTTACAAGCCTCTCAAATTTGAACTTTTGTCTCTTTCGAATACAGTGCCCTCTTCTCTGCAAAGAGTTTGTCATTGATAGGTGGCAAATATATTATGCTCGCTCTAAGGGTGCTGATGCGATTCTGCTTATTGCTGCTGTGCTACCTGATCTTGACATAAAGTACTTTCTTCGGATTTGCAAAGAGTTGGGAATGACAGCTCTCATTGAGGTTTGTCATATTATGCAATATCTTTTCTTTTTGCAGGAACTATCATTCATTATTTTTCTTTTATTTCAAATATATGACAGTGATTTGTTGAAATTATTAATGTAACTGTTTTGTCTTTACCACTGTAAAGAAAATATTTGTAGTTTCTCATGCTTCATTGGATTGTATCTTACACTTGCAAAAAGAAAATATTTGGGTGTTTTGGGATGTGTGTTGTACCTAGGGCTCCTTACCCCCTTTTTCCTCTTAATATAATGAAGTGCATATCTCTCCTGCGTTTTTGAGATAAAAAAATCTTACTCTTGCAATATGTTTCTCATATTCCTTGTTGAGTCTAAGGTGCTGCTTTAATTGAAAACTCACATAGTATCCACTAAATGTAAGCTTAACTTTGATATTCTATTGTTGGGTTATATTGTAGGTTCATGATGAAAGAGAAATGGAGCGTGTGCTGAAGATAAATGGAGTTCAGCTTATTGGCATCAATAATCGAAGCCTTGGTACGTGATTCTTGTTGTGCTTGCTTTTCTCTATCAACATCTTATCCTAAGTTTGTCTGTTTCATCCACGAAGTATTTTATATCTTGCCTTAAAGTCATCTTTTATTTCAGTATTGATGTTGTTTTCTTCACATTGTTTACACTGCAGAGACGTTTATTGTTGATACTTCAAACACCAAGATGTTACTAGAGAAGCATGGGGATAGCATCAGGGAGAAGAGAATTTTGGTAATGTCTATGATCTTTGGTGACAATTTCATTCGATTAACGATTTATGAAGTGTTTCTTTCGGTGTAAATTGTGTTGTTCCTTTTGCGCTAGGAATATCCATTTTTTAATATTTATCGCTTATGTTCATGCATTGGATAAATCCTTGGAGATAACGATTAGGGATAATTGAGTCATTTTGGATGTCTTCATGTTCCATGTACAAGATAAAATGTGCCTTTTTGTTTTTGAGGGTGGGTCTGAGTGAGCATATGGGAACGAAAAGATGCTTAGGTGCAAACTTATTGAGAAATGTGCATGTACCTGAAATATTCTGTTTTCCAATCCATTGAACATATTTGTTGCCATTACTTTATGAATTTATTTAAGTATAAGTTGTTTTACAGCAAAAAGGGAAATCAGAATACATTTTGTAGGCCCCTTCTATGATCATGGAACTGAAACCTACATAAATTATCATGATTAAGATTTCAATTCTTGATGCTTAGTACTATCCGACTTGTTATTGTTATAGTGGTATTGCATTTTGCAATGCATTTTGTAGCTTCCTTTTTTTATTTGTAGAGCAAAATCTACTAGCTTTCATAATGGGAAAATGTTTATTTTTTTGAGTAAATTTCACAAAACCTGGGTTTTGTGGTCTTTGTGTCACAAAACCCCACGTATTGTGGTTTGTATCACATAACCACATATTTTATGGTCATATGGTTTCACAAAACCCCACCACTATGAAGAATTGACTTTGAATATGATATATGAATTCTAATTTTATACTTGCATGATTCACATATTTCGATTGATTTAATCACCAAAATTATCAAGTCGAATATACAACTAAGTTATCTTCGGATATGAAACTTAGATCCATCTATCATATTTGTGCTATTTTTATAGGGGTGGGGTTATGTGAAACAATATGACCAAAAAACCTGAGGTTATGTGACAAAGACCATACTATGGGGTTTTGTGACACAAGGAACATAAAACATGAGGTTTTGTGAAATTTACTCTTTTTTATTTTATTACGTGTTTTTCAGGTTGTTGGTGAATCAGGGCTGTTTACCCCGGATGATGTTGCTTATGTGCAGAATGCTGGTGTATCTGCTGTAAGTTCCACTAGTTACTTGTGAATTAAAAAATTGGCCCCTAAAACGACATCTTTTTAAACCATTCAATACTTATACATTGTTCAATGCGCATTAGGTATTGTCCCTGTAATGATTTAGTGAAATATGATACTCAAATAATAAGTTCTCGGTGCTGTTGTTATTTTCAAGGTTCATTAATTCTGATGCGTGCCTTGGACTGAAACTAACTGAAGCGCGCATGTTCTTTCTGTAGGTTTTGGTAGGAGAATCCCTGGTGAAGCAAGAAGACCCTGGGCGAGCCATCGCTGGGCTGTTTGGCAAAGAACTGCTACATTGAGATGTTTGCTCTAGTAGTGCTAGAGGTAGCGTTAGATGTTTTCCTGTTTTATAATAGTAACATGCGGACATTAATTGTATGAATCGTACCTTGTGTTACCATCGACAGAATAAAAATAATGTTCGCTTCTGTATATCATTAGATATTCTTTTTTACTGGATAAGTAATAAAAATGGTTCTTTTTGTTATCAGATTTATGTTAGCTCTTACCCAAATGTTTTTACTATTTTAAAGGGAAAATCCCTTCATTGCTACCTGCATAAACTGTAATCCCGCAACAGCCACCGTTAAAACTTCAATCCCGTCATTGCCAACAATTCAAAACGTTTACTCTCTATTCTATAATTGTTGAGGTTTCAAACAAGAGAGATGAACTAAAAATGAACTAGAGAGCTTGTCTAAACGTCAGTAAATGAAAAAACGGAGGTATCCCTTGTGTGCCAATCTCTGCCTCCTGCCGTGCCTCTTCTCCAATCGTGCCAATCTCTGCCTCCTGCCGTGCCTCTTCTCCAATCGTGCCAGGGCCATGGTTGAATTTACCCGCTGGTTACCGCAGTTACCGGACCCGTCCGATAATAGCAGATTTGAAATCTTGGATTTTTGAAAAAAAGTTTGATGTAAAAATTTGTAAAAATAACTAGATGTCCTATGATGAGTTTTGGTGAAAAGATATTAAGAAAAATTCACAAATTTGAGGGGTAAAAAAATGGGAGAAGTAAAAAAAAAGAGAAAATAAAATAGAAAACAAAAAAAAACTTATCTAGACTTCTAGAGTCTCCCGCAGCCGCCCCATCCCAATCGTGCGCCCGCCCCGTCCACAATGCCACCCTGCGCCTGTCATGGGCGTCGTCGGATCGCCGCCCTGCGCCCGTAGCCGCTCTGCCGACTCCGCTCATCCACCGGCATTGTGCACGCCGAACAACCTCCAACAGTGACATACGAGAATTCATAATTATACAATATGTGTTTTGAGGAGTGGCAAACCACTTCCTAGCGGACATGTCTAAATCGGCAACAATACAAGACATAAATATTGGCTACTCGTAGGATTGCGCTCATATTAACGGATGAATACGTCAATTGGATGCAACCATCATGGTCTTCGATGTAATATGCATAAAATATTCTAGCTTGTATAATTATTTGTTCAAAAACTATGTGTTGTAATGGACTATTTATTTGAACCATATGTAGTATGGATTATGTCTTATGAGTTTACATGACTGTATCTAGATTATATGTTCTTAATATCTGAGTTACATTGGTGTCAAAATTATACAAAGCTCATGTCAATTTTTTGTTCCGTTTCTTTTCCATTTTCCATTTTTTTTCATTTCATGTCGATTTTCCGTTCCAAGCAGTCGTAAACCGCACTAACCGCTTGGTAAATCTCTCGGTAACCGCACCGGAGACGATTCGGTTCAATCAAGTTTAAATTCGTGGTTTATCCAGTTTTCCGATCGATAATGGCGGTAACTGTAATCACGTTGGCCAGCAGTTCGGTCCGTACTATCGACAAGTTACCTTGGTTGGCGCCGGACAATTCTTCCCTGGACCTCCACACGCTACCCGACCTGCATCCCCACGCCGAAGTGCTCCTTCCTTCTCCTAGGACGCTACCTGGACCTGGGACGAAGGTCCGCAGCTGCCATGGTCAACGTCTCGCGTCGTTTCCTCCCCACCGTGGTCCTAAGGAACGCTCCGCATAGCTCGCCGACAACCCGATGTGGGGAAGGCTCCTAAGCGGAGGACCGAGTGGACCGTCACGGCCGTGCTTTGTGGCGAGGTCTGCAAGAGGGGAGGAGCAGTGGACCGTCACGACCATCGTTGTGGCGAGTTCCGCAACAGGAATAACAACAATCCGGCGGAGATCTCTCGAATGGCTCTTTACTCTAAAATTTAGAAACTTGGCTTAAAAATTCCACTCGAACAGGCCCTCTAAAGTCTAAAATGATCTCTACTTTTCATATCCCTCCAATTTTCTGGTGCAAGTCTCCATTATCGGAGGGTCTCTATTCTCCTCTCCAAAACGTGAGTCCCACCATTTTTTATTTTCTTTTCCTTCCCCCCCCCCCCCATCTTCTCCATTCCTTCTCGACCTCAAGCTACGCTTCCTACCGGCGACGAGTCGCCCGCCCGGCATCACCGGCTCGTCGTCACCCTCGGCCGTCGCTGGCCCCAACCGGCCCCGCCCTGCCCTACTACATCCTCCTCGGTCGGGCCCCGCCACGACATCCGTGCCGCAGGCCTCAACCGGCCCCACCCTGCCCCACCGCATCCTCCTTGGCCCGGCCCCACCGCCTCGTCCGCCGCAGCATCCCCGTCACCGTAGCCTAACCGGCCTCGCCTTGTCCTTGTCGCCATCATCGGCCCCACCACGGCGTCCACGGTCGCGGTCGCCTGCTGCCATGGCCGGCCACGCCCGGCCCCACTTCAACGAAATCATCGCCCTCCCGCTCACCGACCGCTGCCCGTCGTTTGCCCATGGACCGAGTTGCGTTGGGTCCCGGTGGGTTCTCCAGCGGCGTGGGCCCTCCCCGGCCGACGTCGCCTCTTCCTGCGAAGAAGCAGGACCAGCCGCCGCCACGCCTCCCCAACCGAGAATGTCTCCACTCGGTGACGGCGGACCGCCTCCTGCTAGATTCCTCCTCCCGGCGACGTTGTGTGTCATCGTCAAGAAGGACCTTCTTCGAGCAACCTCGAAGATGCACTAGGCCCCCTAGTGGGTTTTGGTGATAAATGACAAAGAATTAAAAACTCTAATGTGGTTATTGAGTCATTGTGCAGGACAACAAATTGATAGTATCCACAATGTGAGAAAGTAAACCCCTCAATTAAAAAATGATCAAGTACTCAAAAGCAAAAGCTTTAAGTTTAGATTTATAGCTTCTTGAGTATAGGTGTGCCAAACTATCAAGAGGGGTGAAACGATCTTACGTGCGGGGAAGAATGTGCTCTAGTTAGGTTCAAACAACTTGGAACCAAAATACCAAATATCCAAAGATCAAAAAGCCAACTTTTTCCTATCCTCTCCACACATGACGAAAGTTCCGTCCGGGCTGCGGAAGTTCCGTCGGTTCCAGAGAGTTTGGCACGGAAGTGCCAAACGTGATGGAAGTACCGTTCCCGGGGTTCTCCAGTTCAAATCTTACCCGACGGAAGTTCCGTCCGAGCTGACGGAAGTTCCGTCAAGTCTAATAATTGACCCAAGCAACGGCTCTTTGAGAGCCCACACTATATATAGCTTTGACCTGCCCCGTGAGCAAAAGTGCTAGTGCTTTTTGAACTCTCGGATCTTGCTCAAGCTCTCTTTCTCACTCCTCTCCATTCCTCTTGAGATCCAAAGTCATTGGAGAGAGCTCCCATCTTTATTCCAAACTTGATAGCATCAACCCAACCTAGAGCACATCTTCCCTTAGCAACTAATCTCGTTTTCACTTGTTACTCTTGGAGTTTCGTTCTCCTAGATTGGCTAGGTGTCACCCTAGAGCTTCCAAGCTTGTGGTGAGCCTTGGGAAGTTTGTGAAGGTTGTGATTCGCCTCCGCAAGGAAAAGAATCCAAGGAAGAAGAAGAAAACCGAGTTTGACCTTTGTGGTCACTCGGGAGGATTAGGGTTGAAAGAAACCCGGCTCTTTGTGAGCTCCTCAACGGAGACGTAGGAACCTCTTTGTGAGGGGTTCGAACTTCGGTGAAAAATCCCCGTGCCTCTCTTGTTCGTGTTTGGTGTATGCTTGTTTGTTCATCTCTCGGTTGAGTTATCGCCCGATCTACTTGTGTGTTGCGTGTCTACTAAATTCCTGCAGGTACAACACTCTCAAGGCAAAAAGGGAGGTTTCCATTCAAGCGGAATCCTGAGATTTCCTCTCTTGTATCAATCCCTAAATTTTCCTCTCCTTACCCCGACGGAAGCTCCGTCGGCGACGGAAGTTCTGTCGATTGCGAATTTGATAAATTTGTTTTAAGTGTTGTAATTTTCAGGTTTTCATTTAGATTGCCTATTCACCCCCCCCTCTAGGCAACTTTTAATTGGTATCGGAGCAGGTCTTCTCGTGAAGAGCTTAACCGCTTGAGAAGAAAAGATGTCCGGGGAACATGGAGAGTTGGACAATGATCCTATCAAGAAAGGAGACACCGGTGGAGAATTGAATCCAGTTGCCAAGGATGGCACAAGTGGTGGGAAGTTAGACACAAAGTACAACTTCAATTACAATGATGTGGCAAATGTGAATGGTGACGGTAGTGGACGACTACCTTGGTTTGATGGAAAAGATTTTAGTTGGTACAAGGATGGGATGAAGATGTACCTACTATCAATTGGTCCACCCGTGTGGAAAGTGGTTGAGAAAGGATATATGATTGAAGATGAGGAGAAACACACCGTTATGGACAACATCAACATACATCGCAATGCGCAAGCCGTGTCGGCAATGCTCTCGTAATTGAGTGCTAAAGAGTACTCTAAGGTGTCCCGACTCGAGAATGCCAAAGCTATATGGGACAAGCTAATTGCGGTTCATGAAGGAGTCGATGTGGTGAAGAAATCAAGAATGCAAGTGCTGAAAAATCAATTCAACTTCTTTGTGATGAAGAAAGGTGAAGACCCCCAACAAACACATGATAGGCTCTTGGAAATTGTGAATGAGCGAAGGTCACTTAGAGATGACGTGAGCGAACAAGAAGTGAATCTCAAGCTTCTAATGTCACTAAGAGTGTGGAACTCCACTCTTTGCACCATCATTGAAGAAAAGGAAGGATTTGATAGATTCTCCACGGATGAAGTAATTGGGAGAATTCTTGCTCACAAAAGCTGTGATGATGAAGGAAAGAGAGCAAGTGTGCTAATTGAAGATGAGAGCACAAGCAAGCAATATGTGAGACTCAAGGCCAAAAAGAAGGAAGTTGTGGAAGTAGACCAAATTGAGATTGAAGAAGACAATGAAGAGCTTGCTTTGTTTGTGAAGAAGTTTGGCAAGTTCATGATCAACAACGGGTTTACCAAGAAGAGCTTTGACAAAGCAAGGGCAAGAAGATCAACAAGAAAGTGCTACCATTGTCATGACCCGGGGCACCTCATTGCGGAGTGCTCTCAACTCAATGGAAAGGAAGAGAAGAAGGAGAAGTTCATCAAGAGGAGGAACTTCAAGAAACCATTCAAGGGTCAAGCTCATATTGGCCAACAATATGTCTCCGATGATGATGATGATGATGATGATGAAGATGATAATGAGGAGGAGCTAGTCCTCTCTTTGCAAGATATGGTGAAAATGTTAGGGATAATGCAATAGAAGGTTGAAGAGAGTGAAGAGATGGTGGACAAGCAAGAAAACATGCTTATCAAGAAGCTTGATGAGATTAAGGAGTTGAAGGCTCTCCTTGAGCAAGAAAGAAAGAAGAACGAGGAGTTGACTCTATGCCTTATAAAGGTAAACAAGTCAAATGCTTAAGTTGAAGACATCAACCTCTCACTCCGAACAAAGTGTGAATCTCTTGAAGAGAATCACAAGTCGTTGGAAGGAGAGATTGAAGTCCTCAAGAGTAGCACGTTGACTTACAAAAGCAAGGTCGAGTCAATACAATCTTCGTCAAGCAAAGAATATGCAAGAAGCGAAGGTGTTGACATTGACAACATTGTCACCGATAAGGTGACAATCAAGGATCTCACTAACAAAGTCAAGAATCTTGAGAGAGCGGCTCAAATTGAGCTAGCTAAGAAAATTGTTAGTGAGGAAAGAAAGTTCAATGGCAACAAAGGCATCGGGTTCAAGGAGCAACCCAAGAAGAAGTACAACAAAATGAGCAACAACATGAATCAACAAAAGCAAGTTACTCAAGTTAAGCACATGAAGGCCAAGACAACACAAGAGCTCAAAAAGAAGAGCTCACCCGTATCCTTATATGTGCATGATCATGCAACATATGAGCTAACCCATGGTGCTCATGGGAGAGTCGTTGCAAGATTTGTTGGGCCACACTATGCAAGATGGAATCCTTGTGTGTGGGTGCCCAAAAGTGTTGTTTCTAAAGTTAAGGGACCCAAGCAAGTTTGGGTGCCTAAATCTTGTGCTTAATTGTGTGTAGGGATACTCCTCGGACGGTTCAATATGGGTGCTCGACACAGGGTACTCAAATCATATGACCGGGGAGAAGAAGATGTTCTCCACGCTTGACAAAGACAATCTAACAAGTGGGAGTATATCTTTTGGGAATGATCAACAAGGAAAGGTAATCGGTCGTGGTGGAATTCAAATCACCCATGATCTTTCAATTAGTAATGTGTTCCTTGTGAAAGGTTTAGGGTACAACTTGATGTCCATATCACAACTTCGTGGAATGGGCTTTGATTGTCTCTTTATCGATGAAGGCGTGACCGTCTTTAGAAAAGCGGATTCCTCAATTGCATTCAAAGGGTACTTGGAAGATAAGATCTATCTTGTTGATTTCACCAACAAAGAGAGTCCAAATCTAAGTGCTTGTTTGATAGCAAAAACCACTTTGGGTTGGTTATGGCATCGCCGACTAGCTCATGTTGGGATGAGAAATCTACATAAGCTTCTAAAGGGTGGCCACGTCGTTGGACTAAAGGATGTTGCTTTTGAGAAGGACAAAGTGTGTAGCGCATGTCAAGCCGGAAAGCAAGTTGGAGCCAACCATCCATCCAAGACAATGATGACGACGACAAGACAATTGGAGATGCTTCACATGGACCTCTTCGGACCGCTCACATACCTAAGCATTGGCGGTAACAAGTATGGCCTTGTCATTGTTGATGATTATTCCCGTTTCACTTGGGTATTCTTTTTGAAGGATAAAAGTGAGACACAAGGTGTTCTAAAGAGCTTCTTGAGAAGAGCACAAAATGAATATGATGTGAAGATCAAGAAGATTAGAAGTGACAACGGCACCGAGTTCAAGAACACACAAGTCGAGGAGTACCTAGATGAAGAAGGTATCAAGCATGAGTTCTCGGCACCATACACTCCACATCAAAATGGTGTAGCCGAAAGAAAGAACCGTACACTCATTGAGATGGCAAGAACCATGCTTGATGAATATAAGACTCCCGACACTTTTTGGGCCGAAGCCATCAACACCGCTTGCCATGCGACCAATCGATTGTATCTTCACAAGATATTGAGAAAGACACCTTATGAGCTTCTTACCGGTAAAGTTCCTAACGTGTCGTATTTCCATGTCTTTGGGAGCAAGTGCTTTATTCTTAACAAGAAGCCAAGGTCTTCCAAGTTTGCTCCAAAGACCAATGAAGGCTTCTTGCTTGGGTACGGATCGAACGTGTATGCATACGGGTTTTCAACAAAGCCACCGGCATTGTTGAGATCACGCATGATGTAACGTTTGATGAATCTAACGGCTCTCAACTAGAGCAAGTTAATCCAAGTGATGTAGGAGATGAAGCTCCTTGTGAAGCAATAAGAAACATGACTTTTGGTGAAATAAGGCCACAAGACCCAACTCAAGTGCAAGGTGATCAATCTTCTCCAAGTCAAGATCAAGATCCTCCACAAGATCCACAAAATGAACAAGATCAAGATGGTGGCCAAGATCATGGTGACGATCATGATCAAGGCAACAACCAAGATCAAGAACAAGATGGTGGAGATAATGATCATCAAGACGAACCACAAGAAGAAGAAGAAGATGCACCTAGTCCCCAACAACCCCGAGTGCGCCAAAGCATACAAAAAGATCATCCCGTTGATAATATTCTTGGTGACATTCAAAAAGGGGTAACCACTAGATCTCGAGTCGCTACCTTTTGCCATCATTACTCGTTTGTTTCCTCTTTGGAACCTCTTAAGGTGGAACAAGCGTTGCAAGACTTGGATTGGGTAGTGGCCATGCAAGAAGAGTTGAACAACTTTGAAAGAAACAAAGTGTGGTCATTGGTGGAAAGGCCCAAGCAAAACGTTGTGGGAACCAAATGGGTGTTCCGCAACAAGCAAGATGAACACGAGTGTGGTGGTGAGGAACAAAGCAAGACTTGTTGCAAAAGGCTACTCACAAGTTGAAGGTCCTGGACTTTGGGGAAACATATGCACCGGTAGCAAGGCTTGAGTCAATTCACATATTGCTCGCCTATGCTACGCATCATGGTTTCAAGTTATATCAAATGGATGTGAAGAGTGCATTCCTCAACGGTCCAATACAAGAAGAAGTGTATGTGCAGCAACCACCGGGTTTTGAAGATCCCAAGAAATCTCACCACGTGTACAAGCTTCACAAAGCTCTCTACGGGCTCAAGCAAGCACCAAGAGCTTGGTATGAACACCTCAAGGGATATCTCATCGACAAGGGCTTCATAATGGGCAAGGCCGATCCTACCCTCTTCATTAGAAAAGTTGAGAGTGATTTATTTGTGTGCCAAATATATGTCGATGACATAATATTTGGTTCTACTAACCAATCTTTCCGTGATGAATTTGTCAAGATTATGACTAGGAAATTTGAGATGTCAATGATGGGGGAGTTGAAGTTCTTTCTAGGCTTTCAAGTCAAGCAACTAGAAGAAGGAACTTTCATAAGTCAAACTAAGTACACCCAAAACATTCTCAAGAAATTTGATATGAACAAGGCAAAGCCAAGCAAGACTCCAATGAAGACAAATGGTCATCTAGGATTGGATGTGAATGGAATGGCGGTCGACCAAAAGGTATATCGCTCCATGATTGGCTCCTTGCTTTACCTTTGTGCATCTAGGCCCGATATCATGCTTAGCGTGTGTATGTGTGCAAGATTTCAAGCCGCTCCAAAAGAGAGCCACTTAGTGGCCGTTAAAAGAATCTTGAGATATTTGGTTCACACTCCAAACATAGGGTTGTGGTATCCTAAGGGCGCCAAATTTAAATTAGTTAGCTACTCCGATGCCGACTACGCCGGATGTAAGGTAGATAGAAAAAGCACTTCCGGGACTTGCCAATTCTTGGGTAGGTCCCTCGTGTCATGGTCATCCAAGAAACAAAATTCCGTTGCCCTTTCTACAGCCGAAGCGGAGTATGTTGCAGCCGGTAGTTGTTGTGCGCAACTCTTATGGATGCGACAAACTCTAAAGGACTTTGGATACTCTTTGACCAAAGTTCCCCTCCTATGTGACAATGAGAGTGCCATCATGATTGCATACAACCCGAGTTGATCACAATAGGACTAAGCATATAGATATCCGGCACCACTTCTTGAGAGATCATTCAATCAAAGGGGACATTGAGATTAGTTATGTGAGAACCGATAGACAACTAGCCGATATCTTCACCAAGCCATTAGACGAGAAGAGATTTTGTGAGCTTAGGAGTGAACTTAATAATTCTTCTAATGTGGAATGAATTCTTGCGCATCTTGGTGATATTGATTGTTGTTGTTACTTTCTAAAAAAACTATTTGCAAAAATATTGCTTTTTTTCGTATTGAAAATATTTGAGGTTGATCTCTTGATCATGTTGCTCATCTTGTGGATATTGTTTCATATGGTTGATTGCTGGCTATCCACAAGTGAAAGCAACCCCAAGTTCCAACCTAGGATTCCAGAGTCAAAATTCGCACAAAATCACTCATCTCCGTTTCCCTCCAAATTGGCTGAATCGAGACAGGACGGAACTTCCGTGCAAAACTCTCTCGGTTTTGACGGAACTTCCGTCAAGTGCGGGTTCAAAGGGGGCCCGACCCCTTTCTTTCCTTCTTCTTCCTCATAACTCTCCACATTTTCTCTCTCCTCCCAAACCCTAGCTCAAGAGCTCTCGTGGCGATCTAGCTTTCCAACCAAGGAAAAGCTCAAGTAATCCGTGGGAAAGCTTCCCCATCCCACGGCACTTCCGTTCCTCAAGTTCTTCCGTGGATTCGCGCTCTTCTTCACGCGGATTTGGTATGGATCTTGCACTCTTCATTTTTCAGATCTTGGTCAAAACTAGTGGCTTGTTGGTCTATCTTGAGTAGAATAGAGTCTAGTACTTTAGAATACTCAAGTATTTGTCTAGCTCTAGTGAATAGCATAGTTTTTGCATCGGTTTGGCCAACTCCATGGACGAAGTCCTGACAGGACGAAAGTTCCTTCGTCCTCGACGGAAGTTCCGTCCCGACAGAACTTTGCTCATGAAGTTGACAATATTGACACATAAACTATTCTATTCGGCCAACTCCTTATCGATCCTCTGTTTCTTGTCGAATATGCCTTCGTACCAAGTACCGGGGAGGAAGAAGGGAGGACCAACTATCCGGGAACCGAGAAGCGATGAAGAAATAGAAGAAGCGGTTGCCTCTTCGGAAAGTGAGGAGGATGTACCCACTCGCTCTCCGCTCAAAAGGAAGCGAGTGATCAAGCGTACTCCTCATCCCGACACAAGAGACAAGGGCAAGGGCATTGCAAGTGAATAGTCGGGGGCAGGTGACACGGATGGTGAGATTACCGGAGTTCGTGTAAGAGCCCCTGTGTACATTAGAGCTTACAGCGAGGTGTGATATGAGGAGGCTCCCTCATGTGCTTGATGAGCTGAGAAAGAAGGATCCACGCAGTGTGCGGGAGAGAGAAGCATCGAATCCGAGGTTCCATCTCGTGGGGCCAATAGGACTACTACCATACTTTCTTCATTGACATGAAGAAAAAGTCTCACGAGGTTGCATGTGCATCAGTGGATTGATTGGAAGTATATGGAGGACAAGAATGATGCTATCTTTGATCAAGTGATCGATGTGTGTAGAGCTCGTGGAGTATATGACCTCATGGCTTTTCGCCATGATTGGAATGAAGAAATTATATGTCGGTTCTACGCCACCCTCTACATCGACACCAACCGTCACAAGATCTTGTGGATGACTCAAGGGCAGCAAGTATGAGTGCAGTTGGAGGGTGTTTGCATCTTATTTCCACTTGCCGGCGTCCGACAGAGATGATGACCATGAAAGCCTTATCAATGAGCAAGTATCTACATGAGAAGGAATTGGCATTCATGTATGAGGATGGACCGTCTGTCTATGGACGGATCAAGGGACTCTTGCCCTATTATTTCAACCTCAATAGGATTCTTCGACGGACCATAGTACCAAAGGATGGATATAATGATCAGATTGCTGCATGGTCAAGAAATGTGCTAGCACGGTTTGCTCCCGACGCCACTCCTTTTTTGTGTCATGGGATTCATCTTTGAGGAGATCAGCCGGCGTAGTGTCAACACTAGGATGAACCTACCCTATGCTCCATGGATCATGGCTATGATTGAGGGAGTCACAAAGCTGAGTTTTGAAAAGGAATGCAAGCATCGTCCCCTGCAACTCAAGCTCAAGGGTGGAGCAAAGAAGAAGCGCAGCACCCCTCCGACTCCACCTCCGGTTGGTGTTTCTAGCAGTGCAGCTCCTCGCCGGACCGGCTCTCCCACTTCTCGCATCATGGGAGCACTCAAGTCCATCTTCACGGTGTGCACCGACAATGCCGTTGAGACCTACAAGAAAAGGCAACGCACCAAGAAGAATGCTAGGAGGATGAAGAACTTCATGAGGTCACAAGGTGCGGAGGTCTCTCCTCCAGGATCCGAGGAAGAGGAGGATGCACCTCCTCCCGTCTATCGATGGCAGCTCGAGGACTATGCTGAGTACTTTGGAGGTGACGATGGTCAAAGCTCCCATGTAGCCCATGAAGAAGATGATGAAGAAGAAGAAGAGGACTTTGGAGGCCAGGAGGACGACGAGTGATTCTCTATCTTACTCTCCTTCCTTTCTTCCTTTTTGGTGCCTTGATGCCAAAGGGGGAGAGTGAGAAAAGGGATCACCATTATCTTTATCATTGTGTTCTTTATCTATCTTAGTTGTTGGAACTTATGGGAACTTTATGTATGGAACTATGTGAGTGTTGCTCTATTGTAATAGGATTAGTTTTTTAATTCCTTGCAAACTATGTGCTTGAACGATGGATGATGGATGTTTAATGCTTTAATGTGTGGCTTATGTATTATTGATATTTGTGGCTTGCTTTATGTGGTGTGAAGCTATTTGCGCTTGTGCTGTTTTTCTTTCCTCACACTTAATCATGTCACTTGTGCACTTTGTTTTTAGGCACCCCACAAGCACAAAATATAGGGGGAGCTCTCTCACATGTTTGTGTGACCACCCATGCATCTCATTAGGGGAGCTCCGCTATATTTTGTTCGTTTTGTTCTTTCATTAATTGATCTCCCTCATCCATTTTTAATTATTTATCATCAATCACCAAAAGGGGGAGATTGAAGATGCACTAGGCCCCCTAGTGGGTTTTGGTGACAAATGACAAAGAATTAAAAACTCTAATGTGGTTATTGAGTCATTGTGCAGGACAACAAATTGATAGTATCCACAATGTGAGAAAGTAAACCCCTCAATTAAAAAGTGATCAAGTACTCAAAAGCAAAAGTTTCAAGTTTATATTTATAGCTTCTTGAGTATAGGTGTGCCAAACTATCAAGAGGGGTGAAACGATCTTACGTGCGAGGAAGAATGTGCTCTAGTTAGCTTCAAACAACTTGGAACCAAAATACCAAATATCCAAAGATCAAAAAGCCAACTTTTTCCTATCCTCTCCACACGTGACGAAAGTTCCGTCCGGGCCGACGAAAGTTCCGTCGGTTCAGAGAGTTTGGCACGGAAGTGCCAAACGTGACTGAAGTACCGTTCCCGTGGTTCTCCAGTTCAAATCTTACCCGACGGAAGTTCCGTGCTGGGCTGACGGAAGTTCCGTCAAGTTCCGAGAGAGTTTGGTACGGAAGTCCCAACTCGACGGAAGTTCCGTCATGGTTGCTTTCGCCTTTGACCTAATGGGGTGACGAAGTTCCGTCACCCACGAACTTCCGTCAAGTCCAATAATTGACCCAAGCAACGGCTCTTTGAGAGCCCACACTATATATAGCTTTGACCTACCCGTGAGCAAAAGTGTTGGTGCTTTTTGAACTCTTAGATTTTGTTCAAGCTCTCTCTCTCACTCCTCTCCATTCCTCTTGAGATCCAAAGTCATTGGAGAGAGCTCCCATCTTGATTCCAAGCTTGATAGCATCAACCCAACCTAGAGCACATCTTGCCTTAGCAACTAATCTCGTTTTCACTTGTTACTCTTGGAGATTCGTTCTCCTAGATTGGCTAGGTGTCACCCTAGAGCTCCCAAGCTTGTGGTGACCCTTGTAAAGTTTGTGAAGGTTGTGATTCGCCTCCGCAAGGAAAAGAATCCAAGGAAGAAGAAGAAAACCGAGTTTGACCTTTGTGGTCACTTGGGAGGATTAGGGTTGAAAGAAACCCGGCTTTTTGTGAGCTCTTCAACGGAGACGTAGGAACCTCTTTGTGAGGGGTCCGAACTTCGGTGAAAAATCCCCGTGGCTCTCTTGTTTGTGTTTGGTGTGTCCTTGTTTGTTCATCTCTCGGGTGAGTTATCGCTCGATCTACTTGTGTGTTCCGTGTCTACTAAATTCCTACAGGTACAACACTCTCAAGGCAAAAAGGGAGGTTTCTATTCAAGCGGAATCGTGAGATTTCCTCTCTTGTATCAATCCCTAGGTTTTCCTCTCCTTACCTCGACGGAAGCTCCGTCGATGGCGAATTTGATAAATTTGTTTTAAGTGTTGTAATTTTCAGGTTTTCATTTAGATTGCCTATTCACCCCCCAACCCCCCCCCCTCTAGGCAACTTTCACAACCTACCTCATCGGCTACCCAATGTCGTGCTCCTTCGATATTCGACTCGACGCCCGACTCATCTACAAATGTAAATTTTTTCTCTCACAATGTTTGCTCCTAGATATCTGCGTCGAAGGACAAAATATCATGTGTTGATTGTGACATACATATGTTTGTTTAGGTGGACTGCCAATTGCGCCACTTATTTCGGTTTGCCGCAACAAGTCTTCTGTTCTTGTGAATATCTTGTGTGACCCTGTTGTTTGACTTTGAACTGGATCGGTGTATGGACAAGTTTCACTACATTCACCGGTTACTACCATCTTGTGTTAATGCAATGAACAATTGGTGTCAGCAATTATATGCATTGTACCAACACTAGATAAAAGGTCTACTCTACAAGTTGCTCCCCTTTGTTGTTGTACCAATACTAGATATTCCTTATTGCATGTATGGGCTCGTTTAATCTGTGCTGACATCTTACAAATTGCACATGAAAATGGCTATTTGCGTTAGTGCTTGTAAAAACATAATCTCTCATTGCCCAATCAGTCGAGTCCCTTGATGAAACACATGAGGATTTCGTACACTTAAGTTCTGGGTTTTTTGTTCAAAGGAAACAAGCTATCGACGTACACGTACTGAAATCACTCGATTCACTGTTGGAAGTGATTAAAATTGGCATTCTGATCATTTTCCTATATTTAGACATTCTCCAGGGTCGGAACTGATTTTTCTTTGCCTTTCTGCTGTTGGTCTCGTCTCTGCCTTCATATTCATGTCGTTGTGGCTAATGTGTCTAATGTGCCACCAATCGGTGGGCATAAACATGAGTTTATTGCGACTTTAATAACCATGTTGGACATGGAATCTCCAGGTAGGCAATCCAGTTATATATTCAAAATACATTCGTTCTTAAATCAGTGTGCATTTTTCTTAGTTTAGCAGAATTTCTGAACCTGCAGAAATATTAATCTCATGGCTTAATGCATTTGACTTCTGAATTTCATCGGGCTGTTAGGCTTGTAAAGTCTAATTGATCATTGTCTTATAAATTTCATTGTTTTCTCAATCTCACTACTTACTGTGAAATCGATTTAAATTCAAAATGGCTTGTTAGTTGGATCCGATGAATCAGTAACTAGTTTTTTTTATACTGAATCAGTATGAAACAAACATAGGCAGTCTAGATGCAGGTCCATTAATCATCTGGTGTTTGTCAATCTTGCTCTCATCTTTATTCCCAAACCATATTTCAAAACCTGGCGTTTGTCAATCTTGCAACATGGTAAACTGAAATAATCTCTTTTCTGCACTCAATATTTTTCCCTTTGAATATTAAGCTTGTGTTCATTTGACTGAGTCATGAGAATAGTGCTGACTTGCGTGCTGATAGCATCATTTGTTTTTAGCTCATATACCTTGTACCCATTTTCCTTATTAGTTTGCTAAGTCACTAATATATTCCCCTCATGCTTTGTAGGACCCAATGGCATCTAGCTCGCAACCTTTCATGAATCTACTGACGCAGGATAGTGATGCGGATTTGCAAATGCTAATGCCGTCGGATGCCACTCCAACTGCCAAATCTAAACGTGGCAGCAACTATACCCGTGAAGAAGATATTCAACTCTGCATTTTTTTGAATGAATGTTAGCAATGATTCTATAGTAGGAACAGATCAACCGTCAAAATCGTATTGGAAAAGATCGCTGATAATTTCTACAAGAACAAGGACTTTGAATCTGACAGGAGTACCAAATCTCTGGAGCTACGATACCAAAGAATACTAAAGGACTGCACGAAGTTTCAAGGGTACTACGAAGAAATAGAGCGACTTCGTCCAAGTGGTGTCCCACACCAAGAGCATGTGATTTTTCACTTGGTTCATATCTTATCTTTGATATATACCTAATCATCTACTTGATTTTTGTTGCAGATGATACAAACCTAAGCTAGGTATGCTAGAGCTTCTAATGGCAAGGCTTGTCAATTCATTCACTGCTGGCTCAAGGTGAGTCACTCAGAAAAGATTTTAGCACTTCGAATAAACACTGGTGGCAGCTCAAGGCAGGCCAAGTCCAGAGACATCAACCTCAATGTCCTGACTGGAAGTCAGCAAGCGGACGATGAAGGACAAGAAGTCAGCCAAGGACAAGCGCAATCGAACCGGCCCGCCAAGACAACCCATCCTCCTGGTAGGAAGCAATCAAAGGAGAAGCCGAAAAGAAGTGAAGGAGATGATAAATTCAAAGACATCATGAAAAATATGTTGGTGATGAAGGCTGAGAAACATGATTTGAGAAAGTAAATGTGGATCAACGACATGAAGGACAATGTACTTGCAAAAAAAAAACAAAGAGTTCAAAGACAATCGCTGGTTACAACTCAAAGAGCGCAAGTTGGAGATCGAGCAACAACGCATCATGTGGGAACAAGAAAGGGAAATTTTGTTTTCACATGTGAGCAAGATGGATGAGAACCAAAGGACATATGTACTGGCCAAGAGAGTGGAGTTGGCAAAGGCGGTCTTGCTGAGTGCAAGTAGTGCTAGTGTAGGTGAAACTGTGTGTTGAACAAGTATTTTCTCGTGTTAACTTATTGTCTGTGTGCTGATATATGATGATATATGTAGTTTGGCAAAATGACTCAAAAATGTGTATCATGGTTCTGGAATAAGTGCAATATTACTTTTCTAATATATTCTAGAATCATATTGAGTATTACTTTGTCATTCATTTGACACAATATATTCTAGAATCATACTATGCATCTTGAAGCGATGAACTGGCGAACAACACAACAAATTTCCTTTGAGAACGACCAATGGAAGAGAAGAAACATAGAAAATACATCATCTCTTTCAAAGCATAGAAAATACATCATATCTTTTATTATAAATTGTGCAATGAAAGAGAAGAAACATAGAAAATACATCAGCTCTTTTATTATAACTTATTATGATTACATCCCTTTTACATCATCTCTTTATTTAAATTATCCAATGAAAGAGAAGAAACATAAAAATACATCATCTAGAACTATGAATTGACCATGTGCTCCACAAGATCATCACACGGTTGCTCATGTACTGACTTATCCTCGATCTTTTCATGCATCTTCAGAAATTCCTCGATCAATAAAGGATCACGATATTCATAGTCCTTTGGCTTCAATATAGGAATACAATAGCTTTCTTGATGGTAACTGAAATCATCTTCATCCTCTCACTCATCTTCAATGATCATGTTATGTAACAAGACACAAGCCTGAATTATGTACTACAGTTGCTGCTTGCTCCACAATCTCGTAGGACCCCGCACGAGTTGCAAAGCAAGCCTAGAGTACCCCAAATGCTCTTTCCACTTCTTTTCTTATTTCTTCTTGAGCCCTTTTGAAGTTGAGTTTCTTGTTGGTCCGAGGATTTTGGAATGCCTTCACAAACGTTGCCCGGGCTAGGTAAATCCCATCGGCAAGGTAGTATCCTATTGTGTACTTGTTCCCATTAACCATGTACTCCACCTGTGGTGCTATCCCGAAGCAAGGCTGTCAAAAAGTGGAGATCTACGCAAGACATTGACATCATTTAGAGAACCCGGCAGACCAAAGAAGGAATGCCATATCCATAGATCTTGAGATGTAACGGCCACTAAGATCATGGTAGGACCATCCGTATGCCCTAAGTAGGCACCTCTCCATGCTGTAGGGCACCTATCCCACTTTCAATGCAAGCAATTTACGGAGCCAAGCATTCGGGGAACCCTCTTGCACTATACGCAGAAAAAGTGACTTGGACATCCGAAATCATCCTCTGAAATGCTTCTCAGGATAGACACACTCGGTCGGCAAAGTAATCTAAATAGATGCGCTCATGACCTCCTTAAATGACCCTTAGTAAGTTGTGACGGCCCGATATTGAAGCACGATACTTTCTCTTGCACTTGCTCCTCCTCGAACCCTCACCGAGACCGGCAATGATCAAGAAGTCATCAATATCAGAACCATCCTCTTCCTTCCACCAACGGGCATTTCTATGTTGAGAACTTGGCATCTGCAATTGCAACAAAAAATAATAATCTCAGTTAATATAGAGAATAATTCCCCGCTCTTAAGCTTAGTCAAACACATTTAAATAGATGATAGGATCTTCCTCACATCAAATTGGTAAGGCACTCCAAATTGCAAAGAAACACAACTATTGCAATACTGGTAGATAGAATGCTAGTAGGACCAGAATCGATCTGTCGTAACCGCCACATCAAAAGGAAAGAAAAATATGCCTAACAAGCTCCGATTCGAGAATCAATGGAAACATATAACAAGTACATCCATCTTACTCTCATATCATGTTCAAGCCAAATTGCCATTAAGCCAACTATAGAGTAACTAGGTATAATATTGCAATGCAATCTCCAAGAGATGGAGCATCTTGAGAAGACAATTTTGATAATAATTGTTAGTGGCAGACTTTTTGTCTGATCCTTCTAATCAAAGAGCCCAAGAGCAGGGCGGTCAGCAACTATTTCAATCGATCAAACATGAAACCTGAACACATAAATCTATCGAGATTAAACAAACACCAGTCGCCCTGCTTGGCTCTGGTACATGAAGGCTTACTTGATCCGGTCGCTGCGAGCAGCAATCATAGTGGAGCAAGTCACAATTGAGAGGATATAGCTTCCCGTACCTCGGAGAGCGACGGAGCTTGCAGGATCAGTGGCGGCACGCACCGGGCGCACAGGAGCGGGAGGAACGGGCTGCACGCACTCCGGCGCGCAGGAGCGGGACCCGGAGCAGCGGCGGTGCGCACCAGCGTGCACACGTAGGAGCGAGAGGAAAGGCGGCGTGGTCCACCAGGACTCTGTGCCAGAAAAGATCGATGTTTTTTCTTTATCTTGCTTACAGGAAGGGTCCACAGAAATAGAGGCGTGGTTTGGTTTGCATACTTCGACCGGAGTTGAGACATTAAAAATGGGCCTCGATCTATTTTTACAGGCTGGCCTGCAAAGACCGAAATGGAGGGCCACTTTTACAGGCGGACTGGAGTTGTTCTAAGATATGTAAGTGACCATCAAAATTGATGTACTGGCGGTAGTAGAATCCATGTGTATGGTCAGGACACCGTCATTATTGCTAATTTCATGGATTTACAGCACTTGCTGGGAAAGGGGCGAAAGTGATGTTGAGGAAGAAGCAGTCATAACTCATAAGCCTGTTGCTTATGGTGTACGGCGACGGGTGGAGTATCCTTCCTTTCTGGTGTGCATCCCTGGTCCTGTGGCACTATGGTAGGTTGTGATGCACGAGCACGCGGGGAGCTCTCCATGCTGCTCGACTTGATGCCGATCGCCGAGCTTGCCGATCACATTGGGAACCCATGTTTTTAGCCATTTCACCCCTATGTTTATCCTCTACCTGTAGCTCAGGCTCGCCATTTTTCACCAGGCAGCTATATGCTTCAGGCAGATGGTGAAGCGAACATGGTCCGCGTCTCCGCTCCCCACAAATAAAGGAAAGGAATATCACGTTCTCCAGTTCAACGTAAACGCGAGCGCAAGGAGCCAAAAGCTGCAGCCTGAGCCTAGACGAGTGGTCACGTCTGTTTGGCGAGAAGCGCGCGGCGATGGCGTGGTGGTCATAGCACCCATCACAGGCCGGGCTCGCTCCAGAGATTGATTTTGCTCAGAGAAACAATTGAGGAAGAATACATGACGAAGCCGTATACACATCCTGATGAGGAGCAAGAATCCATGGGCGACGGAAAATCAGAAGAATGAATCCTGTCTTTGGAAAGGCGTGATCTTGTCATTCTTCTGACACCGCTAACTATCCATAGAAGTAGCAGATAGCTGATATGCCCAGCTGGGTTTTTACCAAGGATCGACCACAATTTGTATTACGCTAGTGGCATTGTCCTTGTGTTCATGAGCAAAATTGCCAATTCTGCCATTTGTCACTACTAGGCGATGCATCTGCAAGTGAGGCAATTGCCAAATTCGATAGCAAAGGCCTGCCTGTCATCTTGATAGATAGCGCATGTCATCACAAGGTTTGCTGATATACATTATTCCTCGCGGGAAACCAGAAGCGGCGGGAGTGTCTTCATTCCCCCAAGCATAGCGAGCTTGCAACACATGGCTCCCCATGTGTCATGCTGCATGGACACCTTGCATTTACTCGGACGATCATATACACCATCAGTCCCAAGGCCTTGACCATCCGCGCGCTCTCTTCTGCCCGCGCCGCGCATCCTATCTAGAACACAAATCAATAAAGCCATGGTGTTACTCTTGCTCCACGCCTTGCTGCTGGCGACAGCTCTGGACAACGCAACAGGCGACGGCAACAACTCCGACTCCAACTCCAGCAATTCCCCGGTCCGGTGCAACGGTGTGGGCTGCGAGCTGCCGATCTACGGTTACCCGCCGCCCTCCCTGCCGTCGTCGGCGCCTCCCACTCCAACATCGTCATCGGCCCCGGGCTCGCAGAAGCCGTGCCCACCGGTGGCCGTCGTGTGCTGCGGTGGCGCCACCGGGGGCCAGTACCTGCCCCAGCAACCGAACAACAACGCCCCTCCGACCGGCGGCTACGTGCCATACTATAACACCTCTGCCTCGCCACCTGCGCTACTCGCTCCGGTTACCGCTGGCTGTTGCGTGATGATGACGGTGCTCGTGGCAGCTTGTCTCATGCTGCGATGGGTTGTCGTTGTGTAGTTGTTAGACTTGATGGGGACGAGAATTCCATTTCTCTCGTGTCGACATACAACAACTGTTAGCAGGTATTAAAGCAATATTATTACATGCATAGCTGTACATGAAAATCACCATGAAGATCTACGGTTCAAGTTCTATGCTTAGATCCAGGATGATCCTGGCTTCTATATATGATATTAAGGTCAGTCTCAATGCAAAATTTCATCTCACTGTTTCCAAGAGTGCCACGTCAGATTTGAAGATTTAGTTTGATGTATGAAACGGTCTCTCTCAATGCATAGTTTCATCTCACGGTTTCATAGGCAACTTATAGCATTAATTTAATATCTATTTGTTGCATTGAGATTGGTCAAAATATGTTGGGATAAAACTCTGTGCTCTCAATGGGAGTTTCAATGCACTTTCATACCTATGAAACAATGTCAAATGAGTTTCATCCCTATAAAACTCATTTGCCTAGTTTCATATTAATTGTTATGCCACATCACATCTTTTGCTTATGTGACACCTTATTTAATGCTAATGAAACTTCCACTGAAACTCGACCTTGACGTGGGCCTGTTTGGCATGGCTCCATTGCGCACTTCTACATTGCCTTGAACGAACAAAAGCTTTTATATATATATATATATATATATATATATATATATATATATATATATATATATATATATATATATATAGTGGCGGAGGCAGAGAGCGTGAAATAAATTTCACGGTCGATCCATCAAAATGTTACTACTTTGTTTTCTTAAACTTACTAGTAGCGTTACGACTTTGTTTCCTTTAAACTTACTAGTAGCGACACACAAACACACGTCATAATCTACTATATATAATAATATCTAATAGTAAATGAACACATAGTTTATAGAATAATAGAACCCTTGGCCCAATGAAACGTATCCAAAAGATATCAAATACAAAAATCAAATATATATAGTATAGCATTACAGTTATGATTTATCTCATAATATCAAAAGAATCGTTTTAACTACGTATGAACTATCTTTGCAATGTAAACTCTGGTTGTATTCCTTTTATATCATATTTAGTCGGTTCAAACTAGGTATGAACAATAGCATTACATCCAATACACAGGACATATATACGCACGCGTGTCTTGATGTACATGATGGCGGTACTGGATTAAAGCTGCATCACAAAAGGTTCAAAACTAAAGTTGTACACTATCTGCTTAATAAATATACAACAATGAAATATGTACCTTTTAACTTGCTAGCTTCAGAAACAATAGGATTGAATATAATATGACTATAATCAGTCGTTACCAGGAGATCTGATGAGGACATCACTCCTTTGGATACAAATGACACTCCTCCGTTGAACATTCAAGGACCAATCACTAGAGCTCGCGCCCGACAATTAAATTTAAAGGTGAGCTCGTTCCTAAGTCTTTGCTTTCATAATTTTGAGAATAGTTTGCTACCTAATAATTTTATTATGATTAGAAATCAAGGAGAGGACCATAACATGAATGGAATAGGGCTTGGAGGCGTGGAGGTCCAGCAAGAGGCGCAAGGCATTGTGGAGGCCCAAACCAAGTCAACTTCGAGTCTGTTTCGGAGTCCAGGAACAGTCTGAATTAAAACGTACGCCCAGATCGCATACGAAGTCGGATTTGGACGTTCTACATATGGATGGAAAGATAATTTCATAAGCTTTCCAGTGGAACCTGTCCCACGTCAACTTTCATCCTGAGTCGCCGGGAATCATCAAAATATTGGAACGTCCAGAATCTGTTTTTGGTGCTGCGTCACCGTTTTTGGCCTTTGGGCCGTGTATCTCGTGTGAGCCCATTAGGGGAGCGTCCAGGGGGTTCTTGCACGTCCCCAAGTCTTTATTAGCAGCAGCCGCCACCCATGTTAGGGTTGGGTTTTGCTTAGATTATTCTGCTTAGACAGTTTCGCCGTTCATCGGTTTGTGAGACCCCAACTTGTGAGATTAATCATACATCTGCAAATTTGGTTGCGTTCGTTCTTGTTCTTGCTTGTGTTCTTGATTCGCGGGCAGGGATTAGCCTTCGGGCGAGGTCAACCGTGCAACGCCGGTTGATAACCATAGAGGACGTGGTGTTGCGATTGCGGGGTTCGAACGTGTTGTTCGAGAGCCGGATCGACGTGTGTCACATCTTCACCAAATCAAGAGTTATCCGAACCTTTCGGAAGATCGAGACCCTAGCCTACATCAAGTGGTAATCAAAGCTTCAGGTGCACCGTCGGGTTTGCCCTACCTTTAGTTTAGTTTGTTTCTTTATTATCCTATCATCCACGAAAAAGCCAAAAAATTTAGTTTTAGGGTTCATCCTGTCCAAGCCGTGTTTAGCCTTTGCATGTTTCAATTTCAGAGTCCGTAGTGTTGAGTTTGTGTTCTAGTGATTGTTTTGTTGCTGGTTTAGTTCGTGTCCTTGTCGTCAGTTTGTGCCACCTTGAAACCCTAGCAGAATTACCTCAAGTTTTGCTTTGTCTCGAGAGTTTTTGTCACCTCCGCTGCATCCACCATAGTCCCACCCTACACTCCCACCCTTTTCATCTAGAACTCAACACCCCACGAACAAGACCTACTCCTGTTTCCGTTGCATACATTAATCGTCAAAAAAACAAAAAAAAATCCTACCCGATTGCAATTCCGTCCACCGAAACCCTAATTCGGAGTCCCTTCCTTCAAACAGCCATAACTTTCGCATACGGACTCGAAATTAGGCAAAAAAAATTTGAAATTGGGTAGAAAAAATTTCGCATCTGCTCGTCCCCGCTTCGCCGGGCAGGAAAAATCTCGAAAAAATCAAAAAAATAGTTAAGCCCACTGATCCGAGGAAAAAAGTTTGGAACCCGTCGTCGTTGCATCTTACGGAAAATCTGTAGGCCACATTCCTTCTCTGTTTGACCTGAAACTTTGTGTGGTTCCTATTTTGTTGCCTCTCAATGGAAGAAAAATATCAAAAAAATAATATCAAAAAAGAAAAATTTGTGATTTCTACTAGTGCTAAAAGACAAAACAGGGTTTTGGCCTGTTTTTTTTGTGTCTAGTTGTTGTTTCTTCCTTGCTCGTTACCTTTTGCTTTGTTTCCTTTGTGCCTGTCATTCTTGCTTCATCCTTGCTTTGCCTGCACTCATTGTTCTAGGATACGTGTAGACCAGCAACTAAGGACAAGTAGCTTTGGACATTTATTCGAGCATTACTATCTGTTTTTGAATTGTGTTCCACTCACATATTTGGCCTTCCTAGCTCCACATACTACTTCGAACAACACAGGTTTTGACCCTTGCAATCGTGGTACACGCCTTCTAGGTATCCTTTGCCTTCCTTGGTAAGACCCTTGTAAGAACTTGGTAGACGTTTCCATTTGCTTTTGTGAGAGTCACCACTGTCCACCATAGTAGTAGTGTTATTAGGGATAACCTTCACTGTTTGTTCCTGTTTTGGTATTTGCTATGGCAGGAGATGCTGCAGACGCTGGTGCCCCTAAAGATTTTCACGAGTGTGTTAGTCAAGGGCAGCTTCGATCTGTTCTTGACAGGGCACGTGAGGAGATGACGAGAGCTGTTAACAAGGCCGTTACCGACGGCATCAACAAACTCAATCTCGGCAACCAGATTGAGAGGATCGATAAGCGTTTGTCCAAGATGACGGACACGGTTAATACTCTAGCGAAGTGGCGACAACGTTGGATCGGCAAGCTGACGAGGTGGAGAACCGTGTGAAGATCCATGAAGATGAGGCCGGTAGCAACGCCGGAGGAAACAGAAAAGATGACACGGTGAATGATGCCACTTTCGACGCCGATGACGCAGCTATACGAGCACAAAGGCTTCACCGGCGTCTACAACATAATACCCAAGGTATGGGTGGCCTACATCGACAACAAGGTAACAATAATCGAGTCCCCGATGATCCTTATGCTAAGATTAAGTTTATCATTTCACCTTTTTCGGGGCAATATGATGCGAGAGGGTTACCTAGATTGGGAGATGACAGTAGAGCAAAAATTTAGTGGCCACCTAGTTCCTGAGCAGCATAGAGTTAGACAAGCCACTAGTGAATTTAAAGATTTTGCTATCATTTGGTGGAATTCTCTAACTGTCGATGATATTCCTGTCACTTGGACTCAACTTAAGGAAGCTATGCGTGATCATTTTGTCCCTCCTTCTTATCATAGAGATTTACGCAAAAACTTCAGCGCTTAGAACAAGGGGATAAATCTGTGCAGGACTATTATGGTGAGCTTCAAAAGGGTTTACAACGCTGCATGATAGTAGAGGATAATGAGAGCTCTATTGTTCGTTTTTACTCTGGTTTGAGACGTGATATACAGGACATTGTTGATTATAAGGAGTTTAACATCATCAACCAGTTGTTCCAGTTTGCTATGCTTGCAGAGAAAGAATTGCAGGGACGGGAGAAGCAACAGAGGAGCAGTAGTACAAGCAGGCCTTCTTACACCCCACGGTCGACGCCGTCTTCGGGGTTTTCTTCCCGGCCATCTCCATCAGCAAGCAAACGGCCTCCCGCGTCCGCGAGTCCTACACGCCCTGCACATTCGGGTAAAAATTCTGTGCAGGGTCCTGCTCAAAGTGCTTCATCGGTCGCCTCGACGGGACGCACTTCCAACATTCAGTGCCATTGCTGCCATGGACTGGGCCATGTGCAGAAGGATTGTCCAAGTCAGCGGGCACACGTGGCCACCGAGGATGGAGGATACATCAGCACCTCCGACATAGAAGATGATGATGAAGACGAAGTCGCCGACGACACCAACGAGGGCCATGTACTTGGTGGAGAAGACACTTCGGGTTTCATGAACATCATTGTACAGCGTGTACTTAGCACGCAAATTCAGACTTCTGAAAAGATACAACACCACAACTTGTTCCAGATTTTCTTCGTCATCAAGAATCGACGAGCACGTGTGATCATTGATGGAGGAAGCTGTAATAACTTGGTGAGTTCAGATCTGGTTGAGAAGCTTGGTTTGGCCAAACGACCACATCCTCATCCATACTACATTCAATGGTTAAATGACTCGGGAAAAGCTAAGGTAACACAAACTTGTCGAGTTCCTTTTTTCAGTGGTGTTTATTCGGATTATGCTGATTGTGATGTGGTTCCTATGCAAGCTTGTTCCCTTTTATTGGGTCGTCCTTGGGAACATGATAATGATGCTACACACCATGGTAGAAGTAATAAATACACTTTTATGCATAAAGGACAGAAAATTACTTTAGTACCTTTGACCCCTGCTGAAATTGTAGAAGCTGATAGAGAACGAGCTGCTTCTTTGAATAATTCTAAATCTGAAAATCAGCAAGTTGTTAATTCTGTTTTCCCACCTATAAAGGATAAGTCTGCACCTATTTCTAAGGGAGATGGAATTAATTGAAAGGTCGTGTTATGCTTGCTACAAAATCAGACCTTGCTGAAATTTCTAATGATGATATTTTTTATGCTTTGATATGCAAGCAAGCCTTGTATTCCTTTGATGATATTGCTAGCTCTTTGCCTTCTGCTATCACTGACCTTTTGTAGGAGTTTGAGGATATTTTTTCAGCTGAGATTCCTCCCGGATTACCACCTTTGAGAGGAATAGAACATCAAATTGATTTGATTCCGGGAGCTACCTTGCCAAACCGTGCTGCTTATAGGACCAACCCCGAGGAGACAAAGGAAATTCAGCGACAAGTCCAAGACCTTTTGGACCGCGGGTATGTATGAGAAAGCCTTAGTCCTTGTGTTGTTCCTGTACTTTTGGTTCCTAAGAAAGATGGTAGTTGGCGCATGTGTGTTGATTGTAGAGCCATTAACAATATTACTATTCGCTATCATCATCCTATTTCTAGGCTAGACGACATGCTTGATGAGTTATGCGGTTCTCTAATTTTCACTAAAATTGACTTGCGTAGTGGTTACTACCAAATTAGAATGAAACTTGGAGATGAATGGAAAATAATTTTTAAAACTAAATTCGGATTGTATGAGTGGTTAGTAATGCCTTTTGGGTTAACTAATGCACCTAGTACTTTCATGCGCTTAATGAATGAGGTTTTGAGGGCTTTTATTGGGCGTTTTGTGGTGGTTTACTTTGATGATATCATGATTTACAGCAAGTCTTTAGATGAACATATGGATCATTTACGTGCTGTTTTTACTGCTTTAAGAAATGCACGTTTATTTGCTAACCTTGAGAAGTGCACCTTTTGCACCGATCGAGTTTCTTTTCTTGGCTATGTTGTTACTCCACAGGGTATAGAGGTGGATGACAAGAAAATTGATGCTATTGCTAGCTGGCCGCAGCCCCAAACCATCACACAGGTTCGGAGTTTTCTTGGTCTTGCAGGTTTCTACCGCCGCTTTGTCAAAGATTTCAGCACTATTGCTGCACCGTTGCATGAGTTGACAAAGAAGGGTGTTGTGTTTCAATGGAGCAAAGCACACGACGAGTCCTTTAGCTCTTTGAAGGACAAGCTTACACATGCACCGCTGCTGCAACTACCAGATTTCGGTAAGACTTTTGAACTTGAGTGTGATGCTAGTGGTATTGGCATTGGTGGTGTTTTGATGCAAAATGGCAAACCTATTGCTTATTTTAGTGAAAAGATAACTGGCCCTGTTCTGAATTATTCTACGTATGATAAAGAATTATATGCTCTTGTACGTTCTTTGCAAACATGGCATCATTATTTATGGCCTAAGAAATTCGTTATTCATTCTGATCATGAATCGCTTAAGTATATTCGTTCTCAAAGTAATTTGAATCGTAGACATGCTAAGTGGGTTGAGTTTATTGAGTCTTTTCCATATATTATCAAGCATAAGAAAGGGAAGGATAATGTGATTGCCGATGCTTTGTCTAGACGATACACTATGTTGTCATACCTTGATTGTCGCATTTTTGGGCTTGAATCAATTAAAGAACAATATGCTCTTGATGCTGATTTTAAAGATGTTTTGCTGCATTGTAGAGAGGGTCGTACATGGAACAAGTTTGTGATAAATGATGGATATTTGTTTAGAGCTAACCGTCTTTGCATTCCAGTTGGTTCCGTTCGTCTTTTGTTGTTACGGGAAGCGCATGGAGGCGGATTGATGGGACATTTTGGTGCAAAGAAGACGGCGGATGTGTTGGCCACACACTTCTTTTGGCCACAGTTGAGAAGAGATGTTGAGCGCTTTGTGGCTCGCTGCACTACTTGTCAAAAAGCGAAGTCTCGCTTGAATCCATATGGTTTGTATATGCCTCTTTCCGTTCCTTCAATGCCTTGGGCGGATATTTCTATGGATTTTGTTTTAGGACTGCCTAGGACTAAGAGGGGGAGGGATAGTATTTTTGTTGTCGTGGATAGATTTTCTAAGATGGCTCACTTTATACCTTGTCATAAGAGTGATGATGCTATTCATATTGCTGATCTATTTTTCAAAGAGATTGTTCGTTTGCATGGTATGCCTTCTACTATTGTTTCAGATCGTGACGTCAAATTCTTGAGTCATTTTTGGCGCACTCTATGGAATAAGCTGGGAACGAAGTTGTTGTTCTCTACAACATGTCACCCACAAACTGATGGCCAAACCGAGGTAGTGAACCGCACATTGGACACCATGTTGAGAGCTATTTTAAAGACAAATCTGAAGATGTGGGAGGAATGTTTGCCTCATGTGGAGTTTGCATATAATCGTGCAACACATTCAACCACCAAGGTAAGTCCTTTTGAGGTAGTATATGGTTTAATCCCCGTGCTCCTATTGATATTTTGCCTTTGCCTACTAGTGAGAGAGTTCACTTTGATGCTAAGGAACGTGCTGAGTTTATTTTAAAAATGCATGAAACAACTAAGCACAACATTGAAATGATGACTGAAAAATATAGGATTGCTGGTAGTAAAGGTAAAAGGGAAGTTAAATTAGAACCGGATGATTTAGTATGGTTGCACTTGAGAAAGGATCGGTTTCCTGAGTTGAGAAAGTCTAAGTTAATGCCTAGAGCTGCTGGTCCTTTCAAGATAATTGAGAAGATTAATGATAATGCATATAAACTTGAGTTGCCTCCCGAGTTCGAGGTCGGTTCCACTTTTAACATTGTAGATTTGAAGCCTTATTTAGGTGAGGAGCATGAGCTTGAGTCGAGGACGACTCCGATTCAAGAGGGGGAGGATGATGAGGACATCACTCCTTTGGATACAAATGACACTCCTCCGTTGAACATTCAAGAACCAATCACTAGAGCTCGCGTCCGACAATTAAATTTAGAGGTGAGCTCGTTCCTAAGTCTTTCCTTTCATAATTTTGAGAATAGTTTGCTACCTAATGATTTTATTATGATTAGGAATCAAGGAGAGGACCATAACATGAATGGAATAGGGCTTGGAGACGGAGGTCCAGCAAGAGACGCAAGGCATTGTGGAGGCCCAAACCAAGTCAACTTCGAGTCTGTTTCGGAGTCTAGGAACAGTCTGAATTAAAACGGACGCCCAGATCGCATACGAAGTCGGATTTGGACGTTCTACATATGGATGGAAAGATAATTTCATAAGCTTTCCAGTGGAACCTGTCCCACGTCAACATTCATCCTGAGTCGCCGGGAATCATCGAAACATTGGAATGTCCAGAATCTGTTTTTGGTGCTGCGTCACCGTTTTTGGCCTTTGGGCCGTGTATCTCGTGTGAGCCCATTAGGGGAGCGTCGAGGGGGTTCTTGCACGTCCCCAAGTCTTTATTAGCAGCAGCCGCCACCCATGTTAGGGTTGGGTTTTGCTTAGATTATTCTGCTTAGACAGTTTCGCCGTTCATCGGTTGGTGAGACCCCAACTTGTGAGATTAATCATACATCTGTAAATTTAGTTGCGTTCTTTCTTGTTCTTGCTTGTGTTCTTGATTCGCAGGCAGGGATTAGCCTTCAGGCGAGGTCAACCGTGCAACGCCGGTTGATAACCATAGAGGACGTGGTGCTGCGATTGCGGGGTTCGAACGTGTTATTCAGGAGCCGGATCGACGTGTGTCACATCTTCGCCAAATCAAGAGTTATCCGAACCTTTCGGAAGATCGGGACCCTAGCCTACATCAAGATCTACATTTAAATGGTTTTTATTAATGAACTGCACTATAATATATAATAATATAAACAATATTATAAAAGAAATGTGCATGATCGAAAGTTGCCTAGGGGGGTAGGCAATCTTACATTTAAACCGAGAAAATCAAAACTCAATGCAATTGTTAGTGGCTTATCACTACTAGAAAAACGGCCTGTAGCGGCGGGCCAAAACCCAATGTAGCGCCGGGTATGGCAGCCCGCCGCTACAAAGAATCGTCAATAGCGGCGCAAACATGGAAAACCGCTGTTGAACACGAAGATAGCAATGGCGGGTAACATCATCACCCGCCGTTACGGTTCCCATAAGAAATAAAATAAAGCCCGCTAGGCCCACCCTTGGCCCACGCCGCCCTCGAAGAGGAACGAGCTCGCCGTCGGGATGGGGGCACGACCGGATCCGCACCCCGGGAGCCGTCGCCGCCAACGGGTGGGGAGCGCGACCGGATACGCTCGCCTCGGGAGCCGTCGCCGCCGTCGGGTGAGGGCCGTGGCCGGATGCGGGCCCGGGGAGCCGCCGCCGCCAAGTTGGGGGGGGGGAGCTGCTGCCGGGTGGTCGGTCGTGGTTGGATTCACCGCCGGGTGGGGGGCGCGGCTTGATCCGCCCACCCTAGTGAGCCGCCACCGCCGCCGGGTCTAGCCCGCCCTCGCGAGGACACCGTCTCCTCCCGGTCACGCCGAGGCCGAAAGAGGGCGGCGCGAGGAGGGGAGGCCCCTCCTCTCGCCCGAGCCGGGGTCGCCGCCGCTGCGCTCGCGCGCTTAGACAGGGGTCCGCCACCGCCTCCACAAAACCGCGCATGCGCGCGCGAGAGAGAGAGAGAGAGAGAGAGAGAGAGAGAGAGAGAGAGAGAGAGAGCTAGGAGGTGGGGTGCGGCGGCCGTGGCTTGGGAGGTGCGAAATGAGGTCATATTATACTCGCTGGTATAGGGTTTGGAGTGGGGTGGGCTGTAGTGGCGGGCCGTTTTATAGGCCGTCGCTACACAAATTTGTAGTTGCGGCCCGTAAAGTGGTCCGCCGCTAAAAATCACCACGATTTTTAACGACGGTCCACAATAACCGGTGCCGCTACGCCATTTCTACTGTCGCCGCTATAGTGTCGATTTGTGGTGGTGAATGGAACCTTCGTTGTTGGATTTCCTCCGTCGCACGGAACCTCGGTCAATTGACAAAGGTTCACCTCTAGTTGACCAAATCTCAAATGAAATGCGGAATTTAAATGAGATAAGAGAAACTTAGCTTGTATGCCCTAGATGGTCTCGGGAAGGCGGTTACTTAATTTGATAACCGCCGCCTTAACTCCCTAGGCCTCTTGGCTTTAAGGGCCGGGTGGCATGGTGGATCGGCCAGCCTAGGAGAAATTCCCGGATTGTCGTCCGGTCCACCAACTTGGTTGCCAACGGCTGGGATGGCCTCGCTCCAAGTCGGTTCTTGAATTTCTTCGGGGTTTTGGCCGATCGTAGAGGTGGTGGAGTTGTCTTGGCTGCTTTCGGGGGAGTTGGGCCACTCCCCCCAAGGGTTTGGCGGGACGGGAAGCCTACTAGGCTAGGCAGGCCCCATCTTGCCTTTGTGGCCCCTCCTGGCAGGGTGCCCCCCATGGCCAAGGGGCATGTTTGCTAGGCCAGGTGACCGGAGTTGGCCTCGGGCACTTGCATGGCAGGTCTAGTAGTTGCCTATGTTGCTAGCTCTGCTGCTCGGGTTGCCAAGGTTGCCGGCCAACGGTCTTGTCCGAGATACCCGAGGTTGTCGGGCGGACAGTTGGCGAGGCCAGGAGTTGGTCGTTTCTACGCACCCACTTATATACCGCAAGAGGACGGTGTACATTATAGCTTTTTCCCTTAGAGTATTCCAAGGTTTAATCAAATCCACAAAGACCGATGGAAATTAAATATTATTGTCGGTAAAAGATCTAATTAATCTGCTGTTGTACATAGGAGAAGGAGAGGGATGCCGATCGGCACTCTAAAATGTCGATCGACATGATGATCATGGTGGCACCGATCGACACACGAGGGTGTCGATCGGCACGAAGGCTGTTTATCAATTATGGCTTAAAGAAGACTTTTTATCACTCATGGCTTAAAGAATAAGTTAGCCTCATATCTACTAGTTGATATCGTAACCACAAAGCATAATTGTATAGCGTCATAAACGGTAATTTTACTTGGATTAAGGAAAACCTAAGATGAGTAAGAACACATGCCTTTCGGATGGGTGGGTCTACGATTTATTTTTGTCACGACCAGTCAACTAATCAGATAGCATCCTTACTCTCCTTAATTATTTGGACATGTTGCGGTAGCCTAGCTCATCACGACTAAAGTATACATCTAGCATCACTAAGTAACTATGATCAATAGAAGATCCAAATGACTATCCTAACCACCATGATTAAGATAGCATCTAAATACTTAGCCTAGAACTAAGCAATTGGAACAAGCCTATGTGAAAATGCAACTAGGCTCCCTAGTGGGTTTTGGTGATAAATGACAAAATTAAACCTTCTAATGTGGCTTTAAGTGAATGTGTAGGATATCAATATGTCAACACCACATTGTGAGATAGTATACCCCTCATACAAAAAGATGGAAGAAGTACTCAAAAGCAAGAGCTAATAGATTAGATTTATAACTTTTTGAGTATAGGTGTGCCAAACTATCAAGAGGGGTGAAACAATCTTACAAGCACGGAAAATGTGCTTTGGGAACCTACTATAACTTGGAATCCCAAAATTACCAAAGAGAACCGAGTCCAAAAACAACTCAACCTAGCTTTGATAGAAGGAATGGAAGTTTCGTGGGGGACGAAAGTTCCTTCAATTCTAGGAACTTTCGAACGGAAGTTTCGTCCCTAACGAACTTTTGTCCTGATGATTGAACCTGGGCCTTTTCACTCACGACGGAAGTTCCGTCACTTTTGATGGAAATTCCGTCAATTCTAGAGAATTTGGGACGGAAGTTCCAACCCAAATGGAAGTTTCGTCATGACCATTGCTATACCTATTTCGAAGGGGTGACGGAAGTTCTGTCAACCCTATTTTGACCTAGCAACAGCTCTTTTTGGCCCTCTCCTATATAAAGGAGCATGAGCTTGAGTCGAGGACGACTCCGATTCAAGAGGGGGAGGATGATGAGGACATCACTCCTTTGGATACAAATGACACTCCTCCGCTGAACATTCAAGGACCAATCACTAGAGCTCGCGCCCGACAATTAAATTTAGAGGTGAGCTCGTTCCTAAGTCTTTCCTTTCATAATTTTGAGAATAGTTTGCTACCTAATGATTTTATTATGATTAGGAATCAAGGAGAAGACCATAATATGAATGGAATAGGGCTTGGAGGCGTGGAGGTCCAGCAAGAGGCGCAAGGCATTGTGGAGGCCCAAACCAAGTCGACTTCGAATCTGTTTCGGAGTCCAGGAACAGTCTGAATTAAAATAGACGCCCAGATCGCATACGAAGTCGGATTTGGATGTTCTACATATGGATGGAAAGATAATTTCATAAGCTTTCCAGTGGAATCAGTTCCACGTCAAATTTCATCCGGAGTCGCCGGGAATCATCGAAACGTTGGAACGTCCAGAATCTGTTTTTGGTGCTGCGTCACCGTTTTTGGCCTTTGGGCCATGTATCTCGTGTGAGCCCATTAGAGGAGCGTCCAAGGGGTTCTTGCACGTCCCCAAGTCTTTATTAGCAGCAGCCGCCACCCATGTTAGGGTTGGGTTTTGCTTAGATTATTCTGCTTAGACAGTTTCGCCGTTCATCGGTTTGTGAGACCCCATCTCATGAGATTAATCATACATCTGCAAATTTGGTTGCGTTCTTTCTTGTTCTTGCTTGTATTCTTGATTCGCAGGCAGGGATTAGCCTTCTTGGCAAGGTCAACCGTGCATCGACGGTTGATAACCATAGAGGACGCGGTGCTTGTGATTGCGGGGTTCGAACGTGTTGTTCGGGAGCCGGATCGACATGTGTCACATCTTCGCCAAATCAAGAGTTATCTCGAACCTTTCGGAAGATCGGGACCCTAGTCCACATCATCTTCTCTTTGGGTGCTATGAATAGCATGACTCCCCCTAGCAGCTTCTATTTTTTTATAATAACATAGAATCTCTTAATAAGTGCTAAGATGAACTAGAGTGAATCTTAGCACTTGTCGAGTCTTTATCTCGTCAATAAAATACATAGCCCCGCATAAACCAGGAACTCGATGGTGCAACACAAGAACACACGAGGAATTTAGACAGGTTCAAGCCCCTCAATTGAGAGTAATACCTTACGTCCTGTATGAGTTGTATAAGGATGTCAATGGGTACCCGAAACCCGATGAGTAAAAACCCTATTAGGGTATAGGTATGGAACACATATTATACCCATGGGTACATAAATGGGTAAAATCTTGTACCCGATGGATACGTGGGTATGAGTATGAGAACCATAAACCCAAACCCGTGTACCCATGCACTCGAATTTTATGTGTGCTTTATGGTTGATAACGTGAATCCATCATTTTTGTTTTAACTCTAATCCTCTATTGACACTATAAAATGGATTAGACTAAAATGCGACCTCATGTTATGTATGTGCTAGACAAAATTTCTTATTAAATTGGTAAAATTTATTGATCTATTAAGAATTTGTATGAAATATTGCGGGTATGAAAACCTCGTGGGTACCCGATTACCCGACGGGTATGAGCATGGGGTAAAACTTTAACCCGTCATGGGTATGGGTATAGTTTACTTCCGACGGGTATGGATATGGGACACTAAAACCCGGTGGGTTTGTACCCGTTGCCATCCCTAGTTGTATTGTCTTAGCAGATTGCTATTGCGTCGGAGTCGTTTCGAGGGGTCCCTGTCCCTCCTTATATATCCGAGGAGGCAGGGTTACATGCAGAATCCTAGTCGGTTACAATGTTTATATACTTGGAAATTCTATCTCTAAGCTTTCTTATCTATTCATAGTCCTTTACGACGGGTCTTGTACTTTTCTTGAGAATTACACCAATCCTAAGTTGGTATAATCGTCCGCCTCTGTTTCCATACCGGTGTATGGAACCTTCTCTTATCTTGTATTGGTCGGACACCACCCCGGGGGCCCTCCCGACATGTCGTATGTCTTCAATATGCCACCATATCCTTGACGAATCATTCTTTTGATCAATATATACCCGTAAGGTAAGTATAGGACAACACTAGCTCCATGGTCACTCGTTTCTCTACTTTAGCTCTTGATGTGTGAACAAATATCCATATGAACTAGCCAACCATTTCTTCTCCACTCTTCTGAATCCACATCTCCCTAGCCTTGACTGACCTACATTATGTACTGACCTAGCCTCCAACCAGCATTACCAGAATCCTACGGTGGAAAGCTTCGTTTTTTGTTGTAGTAAACATTCCTTGATTTGAGCAATTAATCTCCGATAGTTGTAGAGTGTCCGATCTTTCAGCGAGTGGAGATAACTTCGATTTGGTGGACGTCGACGCTCACGGTTCGACTACAACGAGCAAGCCCGAAGCCCCAATGCAATCGCTGAACCAACTTCCTGTGGTAATTGACCTAGCGGTAAACAAGATCAACCTAATCACGAGGATCAATTCTTGCAAGCAATCGAAGAACGAGCAAGAATAAGAGGCAAGCAATCTGATGTATTGCAAGAAGGTGGAGTTCTGAATTTAACGTCGAAAGGCAGAATGTATAGCTAGGCTAATACTAAAACAAAACTCAAGTCTAACAAGAGGCGCAACCCTTGATTAAATACACACGAGATAGGGTGGCGCAGCAACTAGGGCCAGCCGTGGAGCGAGAGGGGCGCGCGACCAAGAGGACGGGTCGCGCGTGGACTTGGTGCGCTGCCAGGCCTTGACGTCATCAACTTGGCCCGTTATTCCTTCGCAGCAAAACAATCTTCATCTCATGAGCTCGGGCCCTCGTCAACGGGCCTTGATACGTCGTCGATTTGTCGCTTGTATGACCCATGTCTTGATGAAGCACGCCGGCCAAGGGAGGAGGTGGCACGACAACTTGAGAAGGAGTCGTGTGTCGTTCAGTCGTCGTTCATCGTCGTATGTATATCATTGATGTCCTCGTCAATCTCATTCTCACCATGTTTAACTCTGAATATTATGATTTAGAGCTTAGAAATTAGTAAGCAGGAGATACATAGCCACATAGGTTAAGAGCAATACTGGTGGTACATAGGCTCTGAATATGTTTCTCCTGCTTCGTTTTTTTCCTATTTTATACCACTGCAAAACAGGAGCAAGTTCTTGAAAGGTAGGACACACATCAGGAACATCGTCTCTTCACTGCTGTTAAAGAAGTGGCTATACTGCATACAAGGCTTGGATGGAACTCCAAGTTTTCACAAATCTACAATAATTTATATTGCAAAAATAATAGCCAATCTGCTGGCTAATTCGAATTGCTATGTAAAATTCGCATCATTATGACCACAAAAGCCTTAAATTATATTATGTTGGATCTTCTCACATTTTTTTACAAATAGATTAAGAAATATAATGCATCATTTATTAAAGTTTGGATAAAATATTGCTTCCTTTGGTCTCTACAATATACATATACCTCCGTATTGCTCCACACTGACATTTCTAAGATAAAATTCTTTAAAGAATGAAAATTGTGATTCAAGCTAGGTATGACACCTCATTTTCCCTCAACTGTAGTGACACATGTACTCTTGTCGTAAATTTATATTAAAGAATAAAATCTTAGTTATGCTGATAATGTACTTATACTGCTGCTTGGTTTGGTTATGTGATCCTGAATCACAAATACTTATTAAACATTTCTTTCTTAGCTGCTGATCTAAGTATCTCACATAAGTGATTGTTGTGGTCGTATATGTTCACACCTTGTAATATGCTTTCAGTATTGTGTAATTATCACTGTAACCTGTAACAGAGAGTGCAACTTCTAGAAATGCCATCTTTGTTTAAGTACTATATCTGATCGTCTCAGGCATTTAAGAAGTTGATAAAGAAAGTAAAGAGATGGAAGAGCCATAGCAGATGGAAGCATGTACCGACATCTAACAGGTTTCCTATATTTCTGGTACCTGCAATTCTGTCCAGGCGTATGCGCCAAATGCAATCCATCTTATTTGAGATGAAATCTTTTTCAGCTAACGCATAGAAAAACTTCTGAAGTTCTTCAGCAGGTCCGACGTGACAAAAGACAGTGAGGAAAGCAGAACCGAGCATCCATTCCTCCACTACATTTTTTTCATAGTCATTCTAATACTTTTTTTGTCAGTTTTTGCTTTCCTCAGATTGGTAGCAGCTATCTGGATATGCTCGCACCATGAAAGAGTACAAACAGCGTGTTCCTGACCTCACTGATGTTTATACTCTAAGACATGTCAGTATCAAAGCCGCTTTACCTAGCATTACATATTTTGAACTGACACTGATAATAACACTAAATCCACTTTTTTTTTCTTCTGAAACAGTAGTGCTTTGAAGAACTTATACCTGCAAAGATTGATGCGGACCATGTTCAGATGACAACATTAGTAATTGCACTTGGGGTGCACGAAGTCAAGCCAGGAAGTACTGTTTCCTGCGAAGCTGGTGCTGGTTCCTTTATCCAGCTCTCACAGGCTTGCACATTTCCCTCTCGATCAGTGTTATTGTTTTTCTTGTTAATTCTCATGACCCGAGGCTTTTAGAAGTGATTTGATTGTGTTTTCATCTATAGGCTGCACTGGGAGAAACAAAGAAAGGTTATGAGAATGTAGTTGAGTATTTGTCAAAGTTGGTGATAGGAATTGGCTATTGGAACTCTCTCTCTGCTGACAAGCACCCTCAGATTTTGTGGGATCTGGTTTTTGGTGAAGCTTTTGAGCTTTCTCACAATTAAAAAACTACCGGTGTGCTCTTCTGTAGTTACAAAGTTGTGAAGCCTGATATGTTCAAATATCCTTATGATATGTTCAGTATTTGTTATTTCCACTTTAATCAAATTTGTTTAAAATATAACGTTTGGTGACATTCTTTTCCTTAACCAATACCTTGATTTATTCACGACTGATTCTAGTGAAGAGGAAGGTAAAAACCGAATTCCTACTGTTGTTTTACTTTTATTATTATAATGAGAATCACGAAAACCAACTATGTTTTATTCATTTAAGATGAAGAGCTGGAAACTGATGAAATCCCTTTGAAGAACAATGAAACCGGTATGTAACTTCCTTGAACTTCATTGTGCATTACCTTGATGCAGAGTGCACAAAAGATTTTCATTAGATATGTTTTGATGATTTTATTTTCATTCCAAGAAAAGGTTGCTGCAAAGATTCCTGCTGAGGATGACACAAAGGACAAACAAGATGATGACAGTAGTGATGATAATTGATATCAATATTTCAATTATTCACTTCCATTTACATTTTTTTGTTTATATATGCATCGAGTTGGGCAATACTTTCTTTATTATTGTTCAGGAGGCAAGTTGTACGTATGATCGAGTTCTCCCTGTTGCAATTATAGTTTTAATCTATTATTTTCTTTTGAACTGAAGATGAGTGTTAATGGGAACCAGGACGCAGGGCCACGTCTGTCTGCCTCTACCATTTTGCTGTTCGTGGTGATGATGATTTTTAGGAAGATGCTTCCCCTGGTTGTTCTAATGGATCTAGTGATCGGGTGACTCCTATTTAAATTTGATATCTTATCTTTAGATAATTGGTAAATAAGTTTTTATTCTATACTTTTTATCTCTATGATTGGCTCGAGCGATGGGTTCCGCCACTGATAGTATTGATATCAGTATTTCAATTATTCACTGCCATTTACAGTTTAATGTATGCATTGGATTGGGCAATACTTGCTTTATTATTAGAAGAAGTGGGATATACATGTAACATGTTGTAATTTTGCAGTTAAATAGTTGTTGGTCTTACATGATAGTTGATGGACCACACTTTATAAAACTAAATTATTATATTAGCTAATGTCGTGGTATAATGCGAGACCGAGGATCCTGATAAGACCGAATTAATAGATAAAATTGACTATCTACATTTGATAATATTTGATTCTTGTCACAGAGATCTTTTTCCTCCTACGTGTACAAAAATGGAACTTTTTGTTGCAATTAAAGTACATTAGAGGGGGGGGGGAGATGCTGTTTTTAAGAAACAGGAGGAATTAGTGTTCATTGATGTACTAATTTGAATAGGTTCATGTTGTAAAAATCAAAATTGAGTGCTTTCCTTTTTTTTGCTGTCACCATGGTAGAAAGCAATACATTTCAACGTTTTGGCTAGGTTTTGTGACAACCTTTTGTCTCTGTGGGTTCATTTTATTGCATTGTCAATTGTTCATATGACATTAGCAGGTCTTTCAAACATGTATCATGACTGTCATCTACTATTATGTTCTATTGATGATTTTTTGACTATATTTTATTGTTTCCTATGCTATGAATTCACATAATATGTTAACTATATTAAGTTCACATACTATCTTTGAGTTCTTTTTTGAGCAAATTAATCTGTGTCCTTGATGTTGAGTAGCTAGTGCATCAGAAAGATATGGTGTTTGTTGTTACCTATTGTTATTTGGTAGATAACAAGATGATACTTCTCTAATCTATTTAATTAGTCAAATGTTGGACGGTATTACTGAACTCTAGACCTGCCTAAACATATAATCTGAATATATAAGCTGATAATAGGCACAGTAGAATTAGTGAGTCCTTATTATTTTAAGAGAATTGTTGTAGAGCCAACCCGAGTGTCCAACTCTGTTCCGATCTGGATGAATATATGATAATCAAGTGTTTTAAATTTCCAAATGATGATATATAGTTTCTATAATAGCTTAAATTGTACATGAGTAGGACAATCGGATTGGACCTATAACGATACTCTTATTTTAAAGATGTTGTCGGTGCCCCTCAAAAAGTGGATGGTATCCCTTTGTTTAGTGAATCCTTTGGCATTATCTTAGTTTTTTTAAATTTTTTTATCTACTTAAATTTTGTATCCTGTATGTTCTGAGTGTTGACATGTCCTCTCTGTTCTTGAAGCTGATGGAATATGTTGACGACATAGAAGATCATATCAATACAAAGCTGAATGAGTCTACTTCAATTTCCCAAGATTAGTCTAACCAGCAACTCTTTATGGACCATAACTTGGCCTCTGCCTCAGGCTGGCACTATTGCTATCAGGAATATTGATGACTAGAAGCTGTAAGCAATGTTATCCGCTATCTAGGCAATAGGATTAAAATGGAAAGGTCACTAGAAGTGGTTAACTTAAGCATATTTTCAGCAGTTGTAACATAGTGATTCCCTATATAGCATAAATGAGGCTAAACAAAGGAATTTATCATAAGGCCAGTTTACTGGGAGTTTCATTAGCATTAAATAGTGTACCACGTAAGCAAAAGAGATGATGTGGCATAACAATTAATATGAAACTGGACAAATGGGTTTCATAGGGATGAAACTTATTTGGCACTCGTTTCATAAGTATGAAACCGCATTGAAACTCCCATTGAGAACATAAAGTTTCATTTCAACACGTTTTGACCAATCTCAATGCAACAAATAGATATTAAATTAATGCTATAACTTGCCTATGAAACAGTTGAGATGAAACTATACATTGAGAGAGACCGTTTCATACATAAAACTAAATCTTCAAATCGATGTGACACTCTTAGAAACAGATGAGATGAAACTTTACATTGAAAGTGGCGTAAGTTACACCTATGCATTGCACCGATGTTTGTATTATAAAGTCACTTTATTTTAACGTTCGTAGCAACGTATGGGCACAGTCATAGTATCATTTAAATACGTGGAAAGACGGAAAGACATATTTACCTTTTTTCCTTTTTTAGTGGCACATAGACTAGAGGGGCCAACCACGCCATCCTAAGGGTGTTTTCATTTTCAGAGTCTAAACTTTATAGTTGTCACATCAAAGAAAATTTTACTAGTATTATTTAAGACTACTAAATAAAGTTTAATTACAAAATTAACTATATGCCCTAAGCTAATTCATGAGACGAATCTAATGAGAATAGTTAAGTTGCAATTAGAAGACATTACTGCAGCATCACTGTAGCAAACATAAATTATTAAGTTTATTAGATTAGATTCCTTTAAAAATCAGCACCCATCTGTTAAAACGGTTTATTCATTAAACTGATTTGAAATGAAATATTTATAAAAATAGTAACATTTTGACTGTCCTAAATTTTAGTGAGAACGCAACCTAAATCCAGTGAGTCCCGGCCTGGCCTCGGAGCCTCCACCTCGACTCGCCTCGCCTCGCCGCCAACCCGGCCGCCGCCCAGGTGCGCTGCACCCTCAACCACAGCCCGCCGCCCGTGCGTCCGTCCTTCCCCGGCAGGTAGGTCCCCACCGGTGCCGCCCCTCCCGCTCCCCGCGCTCGCGGCGAAACCCATCCCTCTCCCCGCGCGCGACGGCGCCGTCCCTCTCCTCGGCGCGCGGCGGCGTCGCCCTCCCCTCCCTCTTATCCTCCGGCCGCGCGTCGCCGCCGTGGTCTCCGATCCGGCGTCGCCAGGCCGGATCCGGCGAGAACGAAGGATGCCTTCGCGAATCGACGCCCCGCGTCGGGCCGCCCCCGTCTCCTCGGCGCGCGGCGACGGCGCCGCCACCTCTCCTCCGCGCGCGCGGCGGCGTCGCCCCCTCCCTCTCTCCCCGGCGCTGCCCCCTCCCTCTTATCCCCCTGCCGCGCGTAGCCGCGGTGGCCTCCGATCCGGCGTCGCCGGGCCGGATCCGGCCAGGACGAAGGAAGCCTCCGCGAATCTACACCCCTCGTTGGGCCATCCCGGCCTCTCTGTGCCGGCCCAGGCGGCCCACCGACGTGGAGGCGGCGACGTGGCCGCCGGCGGCGGCTGCCACGCCTGCCGGAATTGGAGGGCAGCAATTCCTTCCGGCTTCAGCTTATATATATTCGAATTAGCCCAGAGTCCCTATATTTGAATTTTGAAGTACATATGTAGATATGGATTGTTCGTTCATTTCTACAATAGCTGTTGTTATTTGCTGTGGTATTTGTTTGCTTGGGGTGGATGTGCCGATCTGTCCATATTGTTTCGGATTCTTTTTGCCGCTTGTTGGAGTGTAATTATAGGACTGTTTTATAGTTTTTTCGGGGGTTCAGACTGAAATCCTTATGGTCCCCGTTGAGCCTGCCCTCTGTAGGAGGAAATGTATGGCTGTGCATAGATTTATGCAGATTGAGCTTTTATGGTTTTGCATGCATGGTCTTTGCGTTAATCTTTGTAAAATTATTGTGCTAGAGGGCATCCTTTTCACATTGCATTCTTCAGGTTTAGAAGGCACTCTGTATTCATGTTTCTTTGGGTGTTTTGCAGCTGAAATAATTCTGGCCAAATCAAATGGCTATGATAGATGAGCCTCTGTACCCTATTGCTGTACTGATTGATGAACTGAAAAATGAAGATATTCAGTTACGTTTGAACTCCATCAGACGGCTTTCTACAATTGCCCGTGCACTGGGTGAAGAAAGGACAAGGAAAGAACTAATTCCATTCCTAAGTGAAAACAATGACGATGAGGATGAGGTGCTTCTTGCAATGGCAGAAGAGTTGGGCGTGTTTATTCCTTATGTTGGAGGTGTAGAACATGCACATGTTCTGCTACCACCATTGGAAACGTTGTGTACTGTGGAGGAAACCTGTGTCAGAGACAAGTCAGTTGAGTCGCTGTGTCGAATTGGAGCAGAGATGAAGGAAAGTGATGTTGTGGACTGGTTTGTCCCTGTTGTGAAGGTATGATGAGTATGTTTGTTTCACGCATTACCATGCATTTTTGTAAAGCCTGATCTGGATTACAGAAAATTTACTCAATGTATTTATGTATACTCACTTTTGTTGATAGAAGTATACATGCTCAAACTTGTTTTCTTCCACTATATATTTCAGTAAAGATGGAATCGTTTTTGGTTCTTTACTCCATTATAATCCTTAGATCTTATTGAACATTGTTACAAGTTTACAGCTTTATTTTCTCATTAATAAATGGTTTTGAATCTTCATTTGGAATATGAATTGTTTTCTCATGGTCAGAGTTAATTCCTCTTGTAATCTGAAGAACTATTTGATTTATAGTCTGTTAGTTTACAGCATAATATATATGTCATACTGTATAACACCATGTATGTACATCATCATTTTCAATTAGGATCTTACTAATGCTTGATAAATATACGCATGCCATATATGCAATTCCTTATTGTTGTTGCTTAGCAGTTGGGACCTGAATTACTAGTCAAGTTGCATACGGACGAGAGGGCACTTAATTTGAAAATTAGAGATCTTACTCTCTTCTACGTTTTATACTGTTTGTAGATATTAAACGATAAGCAGGTCCTCAACCCCTATTTTGTCAGTATTCTGAGCTACATATCTCTTTGGTCAGGCTGCACAGCTGTTTAGGCAAATGCAGTTGGCTTTTACGTAGCTGTTACATGCTGGGTACACGGTGTTTAACCCCGTTTAAGAAAACATAGTGATTATATTACAGGATCAAAGATGATTTGTGCCTATTAGTGCTGCACTTCTGTTCTTTATTGTTCTATAGTTTATTGTTCTCATTGAATTAGAAACACTTTGCTCAATTCAGAGGTTGGCGGCTGGTGAGTGGTTCACAGCTCGGGTATCAGCATGTGGCCTTTTCCACATTGCCTATCCTAGTGCACCTGAACCACTGAAAGCAGAATTAAGGACCATTTATGGTCAGTTATGCCAAGATGACATGCCGATGGTGAGAAGAGCTGCCGCGTCAAATCTTGGAAAGTTTGCTGCAACTGTTGAACAAAGCCATTTGAAGACGGAAATCATGTCAATATTTGATGATTTAACTCAGGATGGTACTTCCTACAGGCATTTCTCTTTCAGTAACTTGAAGTATTTATCAGATTTAATAATATTCTGTGCTGAATATCTGTAAAAGACATTCTCATTTTTCCTTTGAGTTATAGCCTTGCCATTTATGCCGCATTGTTACATGTTTATTATCTTGTTGCATGATATTTATGTTTATACGATAATGTTGAAGACTGAGTTGTTACCATAGTGAAGTTGAGTGAAAGAGAGGTTGCTTGTATTATGAGCTAATCCTGGTTACTTGGTTGGAAGTGAAGGAATATTTGCTAGTTTACTTCTTTTGCTTTAATCAATTGGCTCTTGTTATCCTGAACATTAGAGCCGATGAATACTATTATAATTTGTGGCATGTAGGGCCTTCTACCACTTTTAGTTTGGAAGTTGATCAAATTAATAAGGATGCCAGAATCTTTTCTTTTTGTGATGGCAATTGATCTTTATTTTTCATTTTGCTTGTAGTAAACAAAAGCATGCTACCTTACGTATGAGTAGAGTGAACATCTATCTCTTATTTCAAGTGTCTAATATTTGTGGAATGCTCATCCTGGCACCAAGCTAGCTTTGCTATTTTCCAAAATCTTGTTTTGTTAGAAATAAATATATAATGGCTTTGATTGATTCTTTCCATTAGAGACATCAAATTTTTGAAGTGAACTCATAAACATCTGGTATGCCTTATAATAATGGATTATTTATGACCTATTTACTCAGATCAGGATTCAGTGCGACTACTAGCAGTTGAGGGCTGTGCTGCGCTTGGGAAGTTATTGGAGCCCCAAGATTGTGCAGCACATATTCTTCCTGTTATTGTAAACTTTTCGCAGGTATCAACTGCTGTGATAGAACTGCTCGAATTGTTTGAATAATTAAGCTACTACAGCATATGGTTATCCTGTGAGTTATACATGCTCTGTTTTTTGTTCTTAATTTTAACGTCATTACTAGGATAAATCGTGGCGTGTGCGCTATATGGTGGCCAATCAATTGTACGAGCTCTGTGAAGCTGTTGGTCCTGAGCCTGCAAGGTACTATGTGCCTGCATTCTATTAACTAGCATGGTGCTATAACTAACTGATATGTGATTTATACATGGAACAATATTCATTATATATTTACCTTTTTTGTAATAGGGCTGATCTGGTACCTGCATACGTTCGGCTTCTTCGTGATAATGAAGCTGAAGTGCGTATTGCAGCTGCAGGGAAAGTTACAAAATTCTGCAGAATATTGAGCCCTGAACTCGCAATCCAACATATTCTTCCATGTGTCAAGGTGTGTTTGTGTTTCATGCATGCTATTTGAATTCTTTACCTTGATTAATAGTGGGCTAACTATTCACTTGTACTAGCAGGAATTGTCATCGGATTCATCACAGCATGTTCGTTCAGCCTTGGCTTCTGTCATTATGGGAATGGCCCCTGTATTGGGAAAGGTCTGAACTACATCTGTCAGCCAAACAAAACAAAACGTTTATTGAAATAGATGCGAATTATGAGGTTTTGTTGGAGCATGGCAAATTATTTGCTGGGAGTTTTATACTTGTGAATAGATGTTGTCTTTCAATCAACGTTTTTGTATTCTGCTGTACTAGTCAACTTTATTAGATGTTATTTGTTAACTCTTCTTTAATTGATCTGTTATTAGATCCCTATACTATTTTTTTTTGTTTGCATTTGCTCAAAGCTTCAAACTGCCAGCCATGTGTCTGTGTATTAATGCTAGTTTTTTTTTCATATCTGGCATTTGTCAACTTATTGTTTTGTTCATCTATTTGTGCTCTGATTATGTTTTAACTAATTCCTTTGTTAACCTATTGTAGGATGCTACGATTGAGCAACTTCTTCCCATTTTCCTTTCATTGTTGAAGGATGAGTTCCCTGATGTTCGACTCAATATAATAAGCAAACTTGATCAAGTTAATCAGGTAGGTGCTTTGCTACTTCTTATAGCTTTGTAGTTGTAATATTGTTACTCAATCTTTTCTGCTTCATCCACAAGCAACGGGCACATACATTTTAGGTGTTTTTTTTCTTGTTGAGTTTTCATTTGAAATATCATGGGTAAAGTTCATGATTAAATCAGTTTTGTCGACATGGTTGCATTGGTTGCCCCATCTTTTTTGTTATTTTTAAGCTGCTCCCTGCTTGGTTTATTAATTCATTTCAAATGAGAAGCTGCATTGATGATCTCTCCTGCAAATATATCAGGTTATTGGAATCGACTTGCTATCACAATCACTTCTGCCGGCCATTGTTGAACTTGCAGAGGATAGGCATTGGAGGGTTCGGCTTGCAATAATTGAGTACATACCTTTGCTAGCAAGTCAGTTAGGTGTTGGATTTTTTGATGACAAGTTAGGGGCACTTTGCATGCAATGGTTGGAAGATAAGGTAATATGTTTCCTGTTAATTATGTTCAATTAAACCTTATATTTTGTTTGATTTGCATGTTATTTACTTATTTGATGCTGTTGATGTATTGTGAGTTAAGTTTTCACTATCGTTTGATTACAGGTTTTCTCAATCAGAGATGCTGCTGCCAACAACTTGAAGCGTTTGGCAGAAGAATTTGGTCCTGAGTGGGCAATGCAACATATAATTCCTCAGGTTAACTTACTACTGCCTGAAAGATTTGCCTCTTCAACTAATTTTTCTTCTTTCAGTTTTCTGTCTTTTCTCCTTTTCCTTGATAAAACATGAATGACAACATTATCTGATAACTGTTTAGTTGATAGGTACTAGAAAAAATTAGGCGCTAGGGAAGCGATGACCCTCCGGCTAGAGCTTAGGAATGCTTAAGCAGCCCCAAGTGGTGCCTAAGCGTTTTGTACTGCTGTAGCAAGTCCCATCGCTAGAATTACAAAGTTACATGAAAAATGTCTGCTAAATGAGGTAGATGAAGTTGAAGCTCTACGCATTACTGAATAAGAGGCAAATTTTGGCTGTTATGGAACAAAAGGCCCAATAGCCAACCCTAGAACACTAGCAGATGGCAGACCCCTACCCAGCCACCTCTCTCTCTCTCTCTCTCTCTCTCTCTCTCTCTCTCTCTCTACCTCTACCTCTACTGCTACTGCTTGAGGGCCTAGGCAAGCGCTAAGCAGTACGTTGTTTTTCGTGGGATAGGTACAAAGGCAAAGGCTAAATAATAGGTCATGGTAAGAATTCACTGTTTAGTTGATGGGTACAAATGCCAAATATAGGTCATGGTAGTACAAAATCATCTTCTTCAAATCACATTCCCGCTGTTTCTGTGTTTCTTTTTTAAAGTCTAGGAAAAGTCGGGGTATTACCTCTTATCAATTGGCAAAGTCTGAAGCCATTACGGAAAGGACATACAAAAAGACAAAGCTGTGTTGGCTGGTATCTGTTTTAATGCCTAGTCTCAAAGCACAAATTGACCAGTCAAGTTATCAGAAACATAATGTTGATGGAATAGGAGTTTATGTATCTGTAATTCTATAGAATAATAATGGTCAACATCTTAAATAGCACTGAGATTATGTGGAGTGATTATTTCTCAGTTGATATCCTCAGTGGCATTGTGTGGTTGATCAAATAGAGACTATATTTTTTTATTGTGTACTATAGATTCTGGAGAAGATAAACAACCCACACTATCTGTATCGAATGACTACTCTGCAAGCAATTTCTTTGTTGGCCCCAGTCATGGGTGCTGACATCACGTGCCAGCAGTTGCTCCCTGTTGTCATCACATCCTCAAAGGACAGGTTAGTTATAAACTGCGAACACGCTTGAGAACCATCATGTTTGCAATGTCTCACTTGTACCGATTACATTTGCAGGGTGCCAAACATTAAATTCAACGTTGCCAAAGTCCTTCAGTCACTCATACCCATCCTTGATCAGTCTGTAAGTTGCAATTACCTTGGTTCTTCATTAATCCTATTTTCATATATATCATAAGCATTTTGCTGATTCATGGAATGCTGGTTTCAGGTGGTTGAGAAGACAGTGAAACCATGTCTTGTTGAACTCAGTGAGGACCCAGATGTAGATGTAAGGTACTACGCAAACCAGGCCCTTCAGGCATGTGACCAAATGATGATATCAAGCTAACTAGTGTTTGTCTGTATTTAGCAAATGATTCTCCTTAGTCCATTTTTCTTAGCACCATCAAATTCTTAGCACTAGTAACCTTGCCATTGATAATGGTCAGTTTGTATTAAATATGTACTTATTTTGTTTAGTTTTTTGTGATGTGGAATGTATTCAAACTTTGGGTGGGAGTAGTTTTATTTTTACACTGGACATCTGTGTTTTTTTTTTTTTGTTGAAGGGAGGACATCTGTGTTGTTGTTACTGGCTGTCACTATTGTTTTAGATTTTGCAAGCAGAATGTGGACGAGATTTTAGTATATATGGTATATGGTTGCCCGAAGGTTTTGAATCAGATACCATGATAGTGATTTATTGAACTTGAGGGAGATTGTTAAACAATCTTATTACAGTCCTGGTTATGTAATGATTTCTTGTGCGAATCCACGTGAAGTGATTCAATCATGTTGAAAGTTGATCGCTCGCGACTGGGGCCTGCAAATAAAACATGTAATGAAGCGGACATGCGAAAAGATGGTTTCTCATAGTGGGGGTTGCTATTATTGAACTACGGCTAGTGACAACGAGTACGACGTGATTTAAAATAGAAAGGGAACATAAACATATAGAAAAGTAATAAAATAAACATCTCAGACGGTTTACAAGAAAATATTTGCTGTCTTTTCCTTAGAAGTTCCATTCCATGGAAATAGCTCAGCCCCTGTTTGGCGTAGCTTTTCTCCGCTTCCGCGTCTCCAACCAGCGCCAGAAGCAAAAAGCTACCCCAAACGGGCTTGCTTCTCCAAACCGTAAAAGCGGAAAAAGCTAGTGGTTGAAATAAAAGCGGAAAAGCTACTCACTCGTCGCTTCTCCAGCTTTTCGCCTCGCGAGCGCTATCGTGCTAGTGCCTCTGCTCGTCCTTATCCTCGTCACCGCTCCGTGAGAGCTCGCGTCCATCCGGCTCGCTGCTCGCGAGCTCTTCGCCCTCGTCCCTCTCCGCTGCGACCTCACGCGTCTCACACCGCTGCCTCGTCGCCTTCGTCGACCATTGATAGGAGATTGGCCCGCAGATCCACCGAGGAGCTTGGGATGGAGGGAATCGACGCCGACGAGCTTGGGCTGATCGGAATCGACACGGGCGAGCTCGGACCGGTCGGAATCGATGCGAGCAAGCTCTACCCGACAGGAATCGGCCCCGGCGAGCTTGAGACGGTGGGAAATCGATGCGGACAAGCTCAGCCCGGATGTAATCGACGCGGGCGACCTCGAACAAGTGAGAATCGACGGCGGCAACCCGGAGCTCACTCACGTGAGGTGTGAACGACATGGTTGCCTTTCCGACTTCCCGTTCCTCCATGGCCAATGTCGAGCTAGCGGAGCATCATTTCAAAAGCCGGATACGCCAAACACTATCCCTTCGCTTCTCCAACATGTGTTTCCTCAACCAGCAAAAGCAAGATTTTCAGAAACTCTGCTTCTCCGGAAAGCGGAAAAGCTACTGCTACCCCAAACAGGGCCTCAATTGGAATCCCTGAAAAATCTTGATTTGTCTTCTACTCTTTTCTTAAATTGTTGACGTCGTTAACTTTTTCATTACGTTTGACCGTTCATCTTATTCGAAAAAGTATAAGAATTATCAAATACTACTCCCTTACTAAATTGTTGTCGCCGTTGACTTTTTTTGTTAAGTTTGACCATTTGTCTTATTCAAATAAAGTTTAACAAATGTCATATATTTTGTTGGAATATGTTTTATCACTAAAGAAACTTGAAATGTAGCATATTACTTTTTGTATTTGAAGAAATTTTTTGAATAAGACGAAATGGTCAAACGTCACGAAAAAATCAATGGCGACAACAATTTAGTAAAGGAGGGAGTATTTTATAATTTATTTTATCACTAAATGAAGTTGAAACTCAACTTACAGTTTTACATATTTGAAAAAATATTTTGAATAAGATGAACGCTCAAACATAAAAAAAAAATCAACGGCGTTAACAATTAAAAACGGAGGGAGTATTAGAAACAATATACTTGTTCCTTGTAGATCCAATGTTGATATACTTGGTAGGGATTAAGAACTTCAAATGCTTCTAGGGTAATTTTCGGTTGGTGACGTTGCTCAAGAATGGTGTTTGTCTTTGGGTACAAGCTCAATTCGTCATTCATGAACCTTATCTTCCGCGGTCACGGCTATCAGGCATAACCCTCTAATGGTGTCTCATCTTCACTCTTTATTTCCAATCGATAGGTATTCTCTCTTTGGTGACACAGAAGCAGTGATCATCCATGGCTTGATCCTTTGGAAGCTTCTCTCGTTCTTAGGTGTCCACTGAATTGCCACTTTGTCCTATAGAAGTTCCACCGCGTGTTCCAAGAGTAACTCTAGAGAGATCCTTATTTTGCAAACTTCAGGTTTCAAAAGTAATATAGGGTAATCCAAAGGTCTTCATGATTCTAATGGTGAACTCTTCATGTATTGTCTCTGTTTTAGAATAAGTGTCGTGTGACTGTTCCAATTTTTTTATATAAATGTTACAACAAATAATGCATGATTAAAATCTAATGATAAAATAAGCCTCTAATGATAAAATAAGTTAGCAATAAATAAATAATATTTACATAAAATATTTGAATAAAATGAATGATCAAACCTAAAGTTCAAAAGTCAAAAGTGACACCTGATATGGAGGGTGTAAGCAGAGACATGTTTCGGAAAACGTCACTTTTTTTGAAGATTTTTTTAATCCTTTTGTTTGAAAGTTTTTTTAGAGCTTGACATCAACTTATGGTGAGGTCTCAAAGGATCTTAAGCATTTGTTGTTACGATGGTGGGCAAAGGAAGGCATGGTCCTTTTTTTCTTTCTTTATTAATATTGTTTGCTCTTCTTCACCTTTTCCTTGAGCTACTGGGAATTGAGATGTAGTTCTTACTTTGTAATAGTGATAGTTGCATGCATAGTTACAAACAGTATCGAGGAAAGAACCGAATCAACAAAAAAAAGATATGTCGCCTAGGTTCCAAATGGTGTTTCAAACCTCAATTCCTCCGTACATGTCATTCAATTTTATTGATGGTATATGAAACACTCTGGCTCTGGGATTCAGGTTGGGTTACTCTGACCATCTGGCACGTGAATAATCAAACGGTTAAAACACATTAGTACAGAGGATCTAATGGTAAAAAAGTCTCAAATAAACAAGAGAGCACGAATTTCTTACGCAATAGGAAGTTACATATGATAAAATAAAATGATATAATCTTTAGTTTTATTCAAAATGAGAACAGGATGCATTGTGTTTTTGTAAAACAGAGAAGAGAACACAATGACAAGACTGGTGGACATCAATCTTGCCAGAGCTGTAAGCATTTAGAGAACTCTGGTGGACCACCAAAAGTTATCAGATATTGGGATCTGCCCATCTCAAAAAAAAAGAGAGAAGATATTGGGATCTGCCAAATGGCCGTTTTAGTTTTCCATAACTCATTGGTGTTACAGTTTTTTTTATTCCGTATAAACATACTCTAGGAACAGCTAAAGTGACAATTCACAGAGGTAGGCATCATTGCCTTTACAATCTGAAGAAGCAATGCCATCATGTGCGTGGCACGTGTCTTTGAAAAAGCTAAGTATGAACAGATCGAAAGCAAAAGGAAGGAGGTCTTGATGATGTCCTGTATTATATCATATATAAATTATAAACACTCTCCAATTCCATTGGCCACTATCATTACAAAATGATCACCATAACCCCATAAAACAAAACCCAAAAAGCTACATCACACACATCTCTAAGTTTTCATCTTTTGATTTTTTCCCCCAAGGAATGCGGTAATAAATAGAGAAACAACTTAAAACTAGCCCTTCTTATTTTCTGCACCAACAAGGGACTCCAATTGGACAAAGAAAAGAAGAGGGTTCCGAAAAAGTTTAAAAACACACACACACACACACACAAAACACATCAGCACACACTGACACACCTTAGGCTGCCAATGCCAACGCCGCTGCCACTGTTGCGGCCACGGTGATCCACTGAGCGAGCAGGGACGGTGCAGCGCCGTCCTTGTCCACAGCATCATCGTCGGCTGGGGCGTCGTCGGGTGAGTCAGCCGAGTCGTCATCGTCTGAGGGCGAGGCAGCCGCGGATGTGGAGCTGGGCTTCTTCTTGGTCTTCTTCTTGGGTCCCTCTGGTGCGGGCGCCGGAGCGACATCCTCGGTGACCTTGAACAGCTCCTTGGGCTGCAGAAACTTGGAGATGGCGTAGACAGCAAGAGGGTCATCGTCCCTGACAGTGGCCTGGATGGATGATGTGGTGACCTTGGTGTCGAGTGTAACAGTGTCGGCCTCGCTCTGCACGTCGTAGGTGTAGTCCTTCTTGGCGACGCTGGTGGTGGCGAGCGTGGTCACTTTGCCGTTGTTGGACTTGAGGAGCTGGAGGGAGTAGTAGTCCGGCACCGCGTGGTAGAGCAGGATGGCAGTTTTGGCCTTAGCCGTCAGGTTTTTGAACTTGGGCATGAAGGAGGCCACGGCGGAGTCGATGGGGCAGAAGATCGTCAGTGCCGTGTCCTTGGTGGCATTGATGTTGCTGAAGACGTCGGCGTTGCCGGCGAGGAGGCCGGCAAAGCTCTTGCAGTACTTCTTGGACAGGAGTTCGGTGAGGTTGACGGGTGCCGGCGGCGCCACGGGCGCCTGCGCCTCAGGGGAGGACAGCACCTTGCTGACGTGGATCACCGCATAGTCGAACCGCTTCGCGTAGATGTCTCCAACGAATGTCGATGGCTCTGTGCTGTCGTCCGCGCCGTCGGCGATGAAGGTGATCTTGCCACCACGCTTTTGGGTTATGTTGACATAACCGGTCATGTCGGGGGCAGCCCCAGATTGCTGCACATCGAGAAGCATTTCATCATCAGTGTATAATATTTCATTTCAAACTTGCCACAAAAGTAATTCTGTGCGATGGTTAGAAAATAGCAAATTGAAGTCAAACTACATGAGTATCCTTAACATTTCTGAGGTCACATCATGACATCCTAATTGAGAAAGCAATGGCAAACGATAATCAGGTGTTTATGGGAGCTCCAATTCCCCCATGCTTTTAGAAGACATATTCCTGGAGAGGTTGAAGCCTACGGCATCGGATGCTAGTACTTTTATGGATAAAACAACATTGAATAATGCACGACCTAATTCAGCTCACCTACTTCATGCCTTATTATGTTCGTGAAAACCCATTCATTGTTGTGTGCAAGTATACGGATTCCTGACCTAACCAACATGCTTACCAGTTACTACCAGCTAAAAATGCTAGCTCTAAACAAATTGACTAGTCTATGGTTTAAACAATGTCCGGACTTGTTTATAGAACACGTCAAGATCCTGCCTTGGGGATTTCAAATCGCCCGGCGACCGAGGCCAACCTATGTATACTACTACTGTACTGTACAGTTTTCCCCAAAGAAATAGTTTAAAATTCATTGCTGGCCTGTGGATTCACCAACATATGACAGAGGAGGAACCGTGTGGACAGCATCATAATCACAAAAGCTAATATAGTACTAATTGGAGCGAGAAGATTAGCTTAGGCGAAGCAAAGCATGTGCATGTGCGTGGGCCGGACCTCAAAACTCGTCCAAGATGGAATAAGAAAGTAGAATAGTCTATAGGTAATTGGGTTCTGCTACAACCTAACGGTTCAGGAATGCCCTGGTAAGAGTAAAATGCAGTGGTAAATGTTGAGAAATTACCCACAAAAATAGGGATTAATCGAGCTCGCAAGCTAGTAAACCGTTGAAGTTAGTAACAATCGGTCTATAATCTAGCAACAAGCTGAAAAGTAACTGACACGCTCCCCACAAAAAAAGAAAAAAAGAACCCGCAGCAAACAGGCGTAGCGAGACAAGAGGGAGAAAGGAGCAATACAATACCTGGAACATGGTGGATGCGGCGGTGGCTCCGTGCGAGAGCTGCTTGAGCTTCTTGGCGTCGAAGTAGTCGACGATGATGTGGAGCTCGAGGATGTGGCGGAGCGTGCCGAGGGAGTAGCGGCCGCTGGTGAGGTCGCCCATGTCGCCGTTGGCCACGGCCATCACGGTGATGGTGCGGCGGCGGTTGATGTCCCCGGCGAGCCGCGTCTGCGTGAGCAGCTTGTTGAACTGCGAGTACTCGGGATGCTCGCCCAGGATCTTGGTGATGTTGAACCCCTCCGCCGCCGCCAGCGACAGCGCCAGTACCGCCGCCACCACGGCCAGCCGCCGCAGCTGCAGCTCCATCGCGGTCCTACACTGCACTGCTTGTCGGCGGCCTGCTTCGAGCTGGTAGCTGGGCGCTAGCGGGGAGGGGAGGGAGTGAGTGGAGAGCACTAATGGGGTGGTGGTGGCCGGTGGGGTAATGTAACGCCTGCCGCAGTCTCTCTGGCCGTGCCACAGCGAGATCTGACAGATTCCGAAATGCCCACCAGGTCTGGAGATAACTACGGGAATGCCATGCATTGACTGGGGGAATCAAGAGGAGTGTTGGAGGCGGAAAGGGACAGAACGGGGCAGCAAAGAAAGGAGCAACCGGGTCGGCCGGACTTTTGGGGTGGCGTGCCTTGCGGCCGTTGGAGGAGTCCTGTACAAGCTGGGAGATGGTGAGTGTCGGTGTGCTTCGTTTGGGGGCTGTCAACTGTGCGCTTAAATTCTGGTTTGCAGCCGATTGCGTTTATATATATATATGTATATAACTCAAACTGTCAGTCTGAGTGTCTTTATTCTTCTCCAACGATGGTGCTCGATGCCATGCTCCAACGGATCATTTGAGACCGTTTCCAATTCTAAACAATTCACATTGTTCATTTTTTTAAATTTCTAGTAGATGGTAATAGTTTCAATAATGCATGAAACATTGTTCATTTTTGTATAATTCCGTACCCACGCGCCTGCGAGAAGCAGGTCGCTTGGTAGTCCAGTTTCCATAGAAAGCTCGCTCGCTCGCTGCTGTGCACCGTCACTAGCGCTCGTCAGTCGTCACGGCCGTGGAAACACAAAGGGACAATGCGGCCAGCTTGTCTTGTGACTAAAATACCGGGTTACGTGTATTTATTTATATATACTGCTGAAAATCAGGAACAAACAGTGGCAGAAACGTAAATTTCTCGTTGCTCTCCAGAGCATGCCCCTAACTGATTCATCGTGGCTCTCCAGAGAGGCTGTCCGAGTGCAAGCGCGCGCGACGAACGGATCGCGACGGCCGTGCACGCCACTTCTCGGCTTCGCCAGACGCGTTGTGGTGTGGCATGCAACGGGTGAAAGCGACAGGCCTCTCGGCTCTCCACCGACAGCCGTCTCGCTGCTACCGGCGGACCCACACGTCCCCGAAAGCTTCTGGCGCGCGGAGGCCGTGCGATCCGGCACGGACGCAGGGGATCCGGGCCGGCCTTTGATGATGGCGCGCGCGTGGGCCCCAACGCGTCCGCGGCCGGTGAGACGTCGCCCTTTCAGCTGGAGCATTCCGCGCTGGTCTGACGACGTGCCCAGGATCTTTTGCGCTGGGCGACAGCGTGTGATCCGGAATGGCCGGCGATTGATTGGAGGGAAGGTGGTTAGGTTGGGCGTACGCGTCAGGTGCCTTGATTGAATGATGGTGTCCTAATTATCCGGTCTTGCCACTTCGGAGATCGGTTGGCTGACAAATTACCCGCAGGAGCAGAGCAACAAAGCATTCTACTGGCTATATGTGCTTCTGTTGTGGTTTCATTTTCAACTCTTAACGGCTGTCTTTCACTCTCTGTCTCGTTTCTTTTGCCTTTTTCTTGACTGTTTTATGTTGATAAACTGTAGCATCTGAATAGACAAATGGCTACAGTTTTCTGGGGATAGCATGGCATAGAGCACTCACAATCATTATGCACTCGTGGCTATAGATGTCTGCTTTTACGAATGTCCTCCTGGATGACACTCTTGATTGCCACTTCTTCTCTTGATGATTGACACATAGATTTATAGTTTCCCTATTGGTATGGACCATACCCAAGTGTGTAATTATGTATATCATGTTGAGTTTGTCGTGAACATGCAGACACTTCCGGCATCGTGTTATTGTATCCATCATTTTCTTGCCTTCTGGCACCTAGCTAGCTACCCATTTGTTCTAACCACCGCGACGAAGGACTGCGTGCATAATTGTGGGTTTCCAGAATAGTTATTTATGACTGTTGCATTGTATTCTAGTCTCTCTGGCTTGTTTCATATGGTGTTGTTGGACTAAGAAATTTAATTAAATATAGGCACGGGAGAAGTGGCATTTTATCCATGTCTCGTTTGGCTATCTTTGGATGAACATATTGTCCTATTAATTCCTAGTTTTATTTAGTTTCCCACTTTCATAGTTATCCGGCTCTTTTGGCATTTACGGATTTACCCCTTCAAATTACCTACTAAAATGGAAGCGCTTTGGTTAATCACTTTTTTGTTTTCTTGCATAAGATATGTTTTACAACCACATCTCCAAATATTTGACTTAATTGTTTTTCATGTTGCAATTAAAGAGGTGCGTTACAGAATGTTGGAACAATTTTGATAGTTCTTGTCACTCATCCATGCATATTATTCTGTAAGTACTTCTTTGTTGTTTTTTTTATTTTCATATGGCAGCATTTGTATCTTTTTGATAGTATTTCTTTGTTATATTAGTTACCGGAAGATGTGCATGTTCGCCTGGAAAATAGTGAAATATCATGATTCTGAAATATAGCATCCCCCTTAAAATTTTACCTTTCCTATTCAATAATATAATTTTATTTTCACAGCAATATGTTTCCATATTGAAGCTTGACAAATAATATCTCTGAAAATATACTTTTCAGTTTAAAAAGCTATGTACTATGAATATATTCTTCCCAATGAATCTAACAATATGAACCTTATCTTGGTTAAGAACCTGAGGAATCGATTTAATTTTGCCCTAAGATATAAAAAATCACATACAGATGGTTGTGAAAAATGTGAAACTCCATCGTCCAATATTTTTTTGAAGAATCTGGAGGGGAGAGCCCCCTACAGTAATTTTATTGAATTTAAATAAAGAAAAGTACATTGTACAAAGGTGCAGAGATAGGAAGAAAATTCTCTGCAGCAGTGCTGCAAACCCATCTATTTACAGCACCGCCCAGATCGCCGACACGTGGCATGTACAGTACATTTGAGCCCTCCCACGATTTCTGCAGCAAACCAGCGCAAGAAGCGAGCCGAAGCCGATAATCGAGCAGTCGAGCCAGCTACGAACGGTTGCTCCCAGAGCCTTGGAGTCGTCAGCGGTCAACCGATGCCGTCTCCAAGGGCTACCAGTGGCTCGGGCATGGGGATGATGGCCTTCTACTCGGCAACATCTTCTTTGGGAGCCTCGACCGCTGGCTCCGTGGGCGCGGGGCCGTTGCCACCGCCGCCGCCGCCGCCGCCGTTGGATCGGCCTACTTGGCCGCCTCCACCTTGACCTTTTTAGCCTCCTCCTCGGCCATGTTGTTGTCTTGTGTGGTCTTAGCTTAATTAACTGCTGCTGTTGGAGAGTTCTTTGGTTGGGAGCTGGCAAGGCCTAACAGGCAGCAACAAGGCAACAAACCTACACTGCTGCTTGCGTTGACTGGCGCCCGTTGTCGATGGAGGCGCACCGGAGAAGGGAATAGGGGAGCCGGCAGGGACTATGGTGAAGGCGGAGAGAGCGGCAATGGGAATCCATGCTATTCTGGCCGACAGCCGTCATTTGTTTTTCAGCTTGGCTTGCTAATTGCTCCTCAGGCTCCTGGGAGCAACCGCTCGTAGCTGGCTCGACCGCTCGATTGCGGCTCGCTTGCGTTGGTTTGCTGCAGAAATCGTGGGAGGGCTCAGATGTACTAGACATGCCACGTGTCGGCGATCTGGACGGTGCTGTAAACAGATGGGTTTGCAGCACTGCTGCAGAGAATTTTCTTCCGCAGAGATAAGGATCTGCAAGAGAAAAAGAAAGTAAAAAAAGAAGAAAAGGTTCCACTAGATTTTTTGACTGATCCATTCTTGGATTTTTGCTGCTAAGTGCTCCTTTGTTCTATGGGAGAGCTTATTCATTTCAGTAAGAACTTCCTCCTGCAATTGGTTACTTGAGGGTCTACATGATTAAAGATCCAATTATTTCGCTCTATCCATATACTCCAGCACATGAGTATAATTATGTCCATGTAGAACGACACTCTTAATTTTCTCCTCAACCAATCCACTATTTGCATCGTTGTCAACCTTCTTGGTATAATCATACCAATTGACTCCCAACAGTTCCTGGCAAAATAGCAAGTGACTAACAAGTGTTTCCTATTTTCTTCCTTCCGAAGGATGCACATGTCACAAGTATATGAATCTAGTTCCATGTTTTTTTCTCCTGAGGACTGCTCTTGTGTTCGGCCTATTATGTAGAAGAAGCCAGAAAAATACTTTGTGTTTTGGTTGAACTAAAAGTTGGATGAACTGGCATATGCCCTATCAGTTGCTTATAAACTCGAGCAGCGGAGTATTGGCTTGCTTGTCCAATGTGCTTCCAAATATCCTTCTGATCTGTTAAGACAATATTGTCCAGAACCTCAGCCACATTTTGCCACCGAGCATAGGCTTCTACACTTAAAGGCTAGTGAAAGAGATCATTTTACTTTGTCATTCTTGTGCACCAACCATTTTTAAAGTAAAGTTCAAAGCCGGTACTTAAATTGGTCTCACTGTGTTATCTAGGTCCCTATACTCTCAAATTACATTTTTAACACCTTAAACTTAGCTTCCAGTGTCATTTTAGTTCCTATACTCTCGAAATGCAACCATCTAGGTTCTAAAATATAGTGTTATCATAATGGATTAGTCAATTAGGCAAATCTTGCCCAGAATACAGTTTCTTACTACTATATTTGTAACCACTTATCTCATCGCACTTCATCTCCAATCTTAAATAATTAATAACTATATTTAGTCCTAACTCTATCTTTATAAATTATCCTTGATCAACAATGAATAAATCAAAATCTAGCTACTAGCAATATCTAGCTAACAAGCGAAATGAAGTACTTTTGTTGTTTAAGCTGAAATTCATATGTTTCGTGTAACTATAAGTAAGTTATATCTATGAAAACTAAAATTTAATCAGTTTATTTCGAATAATGATATATTTTGAAGGTATGGGACCTTAATGTCACTCAAAGCTAACTTTAGAGAGCTAGATTTTCATTTTGAGAGTAAAGTGACCTAAATGACACCCAAAGCTATGTTTGAGGAGTTAGAAATGCAATTTAAGAGTATAGGGACCTAGATGACACAACGAGATAAGTTTAAGGATCAGCCATGAACTTTACTCCTTTTGTCACTTCTCCTAACTTCAAGTGCTCATCAAAGCTAGGATGACAAGTAATTCGGAACACATGGAGTATGTAGTATAATTGAGTATTGCCAATGTTGATCGCTCAGCTCATAGATGATCGGAGACAATCTTCGCTTGGAAAAGGACATTGGGGACCCGTTCTCCATTGCACTAGTCTATGCATCCCATCATGCTCTACCTTGGTTTTGCTTGTCCCGCATTTGGGAAAAAGTTCCCTTGCCCCAAGGAGGATGACAATGTTGCTAGGAAAGCCACATAACCCCCTTTCCAATTGTTGCCATAAACTTGACAAAACTAATCTTGGACAACAAATGCTTTGCCAACAACGTGATTTAGATACGTAACTCTTCTTGAAAATGATCGGACAACAACTCCTACGCACAAGCGTCACCATCAACTATTAGTATCGTAACCATCCCGAACTCGACACGAGTGGAGAATCATCGATTTGAGGTTTTGGACGCACCGGATGCCTTAATTTGGAACGGAGTCCAGGCGTAAAAGCCAGGTGAATAGTTGGATTCCTTTCTCGGACTAGGCCAACAATCCTTCCGTTATCCTTGTGAGTTCTGCCCCATTGCCCATTGCGGAATGGGGAGAATGCGCCGACACAGAGCTACAATTTCGTTGACTATATATCAATCCAGGTGCTAAACTTGTTGATGCTGCCTCGATCATTTTGCATATTTTTTGATAAGCAACGATGGTTGAAACCATACTTTGTGCATGTTGCCACTCACTTTTTAGCATTGTTTCATGAGTGTCCTTTTTTTAAGAAGTACTCGCTTATGTTCATCATGAAACAAGAGTACATGGAGGGAGGCTCTCCTGGACTACAAACATAAATCTTCGAGTACTAGATACAATAGAGTGCCTATGGGGATTTGCACTAAATTGTATCAAAATCGACCCATGGAGGTGCCAAAGCAAAAAACAACAATGCTAAAACGATGGAGTGAACAAGTACATGGATGGAGCGGATGCCCTCGCTAGGGACTCGTGGCGACACTCGGATAGAGTTCGACGTATGACCATGGCGATGACATCTTTCGATGACCTCCGACGTGCTCCGTGCTTGACCCGTCGACGGTCCTTCCGGCTGCCTCCACGAACTTGACACTTGAGGTTGTAGGGCTTGGAGTCGTAGATCTCATAGATGCTTCACCGGGCTCAAGCATAGTAGAAGACATTCTAGAAGACACTCCATCGTTAAATATGAGGAGCTTAGATGGAGCTCAACCCAATCGATGAAAGTATTGAGAGAGAGAGAGGGAGTTCCTTCTGCGACTAGAGATTATCCAACCGGAAATTACCATTACCTTGTTTTGAGCATGTGTTTCGTTACTCGGTGAGGTTTCGAAAATAGTTGTAGGTGTCGGTGCGTTCTCTCCATGATCCGCACATAGGAGCACTAATCCAGGCGCCCAACAAGCATCGGGAGGCCGTGGGGCCGACATCGTCGCCGCCAAGGGTGACCTCGCCACCTAGATGGACCAGCTTGGCCTGGGGGGGGCTCCTTGCTCGTGCCATGGGCGTCCTCCGTAAGAGAGGCCGGCATGACGGGGAGCCTTCCTCGGGAACTCCAGTGGATATATCACCATGGTGTCCGAGGGTGGTGCGGGAGACGGGTGGAGCTGAACCGATGGCGAGTCGCTGCCACAAGGGCGGCAACCATGGTGGAAGGGTGGGGAGGCGGGGATGCAGAGGGAGGATACGGAGCGTGAGGTGGAGACGCGCGTGGGAGAACTCCAGGAGTACCAGGGAGAGCCGGCGAGGAGGTCGAAGGAGCTGGTTTTTGGTGGAGTAGAGGTTGATGGTGAGGATGGTGGATGGGGGGCCGAGATCCGACAAGGGGACCGACGTGAAGGTGGGCCACCGATGGTGGACGGCTGCGAGAACAACACGCCGCTATGTAGGGAGGTAGGTGAAGACAACCGGGAGAACGCGGGTAGGACCAAATATGGCCTTGGCGCCTCTAGATCTAGCACCTCGGGGTGTGGATCCCGTGACCAAAGCTATATCGTAACTATTGGATGCGAGATTTCAAGCCAAATGTGTAGAGATGATGGCTGATTTTTAGGAGAGGTGGTTATGGTTGCTCTGTTGCTCGACCATGGAGGGGCAGGTTCGACAGCTCAGCCCGCAGGAGGGGAAGAGAGGTGACATCCTCGCTTGACGGCTTCGAAGCGGGGCCATGGAGGAGTAGGCAAGAGTGGCACCATTGCATGGGATTTGATCGCGCCCGCATGCGTGAGCCGCACCCGTGTGCCGGGTGAGAGAGAGAGAGAGAGAGAGAGAGAGAGAGAGAGAGAGAGAGAGAGAGAGAGGTTGCAGGAGCCTGTGCCATTGATTGGATGCATCTTCATTGGAGGCAATAGAACTCTTGCTCGGAGAGCACGTGCCTGAGCCAGCCGACGGAGACGAAGATCATGCCCGCACCCGTGTTGGACTAGAGCTGAAGGTAAAGAGGTGGACCTCGTCACAGCACGTGCCCAAGCCCGTGGAAGCGATGGAGTGCAAGAGGTGGAGCTCGCTCCCGCTGTGAGGACTGGCAATGAAACAGGACTGACGGTGGAGGAACAACAGCGTGGGACGTAGGTGTCATGGAGAACAGCGAAAGAAGGGAACACCTTGAACTGGTATCTAATAACCAGTGGTAGTGTGTAAAGTTTCACGTGTGTAATTTTTGTAAAGTTTCCACAACCAAAAGCAAGTGATAGAAGGGAAAGAGGTGCTTGTGAGTTATGTACTATGAAAAATCAACTTTTCCAAAAGCACCTATGGGTAAGTCACCCCTTTAGTTGGCTTTTGGCTTTTTGTAGAAAAAAGCCACACCCAAAAGCCTAACCAAGGTCCCTTTGGTTGGGCTTAAATTGGCTCTAACTTTACCAAAAAGTTAGAAAGCCAGGGGGGGGGTAACCCACATCTGCTTTTACCAAAAGGAGCTTTCTACTCAAGTACAAATCCCACAACGCGTCTAGAGGTGCGTTTTTCAGCTGTGAGAAGGGGAAATTCAATGAAATTACATATAAACCTCATGCGGAGGCAGCGACAAGGGTGGCCCCAAACCCGAGTAAGATAATTAATATGTTTTTTCTTTTCACTATATTATTTACATATAAACCTATTGTATTCGCATCCTAATTGTTCTTCAAACCTTGAGAGGTATTACATACATTTCTAACCAAACCTACAACGCACAACAGTTTTAGCTTTTCCGAACCAAACAGCTTTCTGCTTTTTCCACAACCAACAACCCACAACAACTTTTCCAACAGCCAATAGGCCACAACATCTTTTCCCACAGTCACAGACCTAACCAAACGCACTCTTAATCCTATTAGTGCCTAGTTCCTACCGATCATCTACAAAATCGTCCTAATGAGTACATATCAATTTCTGTACTAAGCCACACATACTCAAAATAAGATACAACTATCACTATCACGTCGTGATATTTGAAGGAGTAAATTTCGTAAAACTACGGATTTTTAACCAAACTATCGCAAAAGTACGGGTTTAAGAAGTCTTTTCACAAATATACACAATTTGTAGTTATTTTTTCATGGAACTGCAAATTTGACCCGGGAGCTGCCACCACCTTGCCCTGTTTCCCCTTCGCGCCGCGAGGCCACGAACCAAATCCTAGCCACCGTTGCCTCTCCGCCAAGCTCGAAGCATGATGAAAGCGTCACCCGGAGGTTGTGGTTCTCGTCGTGGTCTTCATCTCCTCTTCTACCACCTCGCGTTGACCTCATTGCTCTCCTCGTCAAGGAGAGGCATGCTCTGGAACCACTAGCATCACCGTCAAGCTTAGCTCGTTGCCACGAGCATGTGGAGGTAATGCCCGAGCTAAAGAACACCCGAGCCAAGATCTTGGTCGTTCATCGTTTTCTAGTAAGCTTCACCTAGAGCTGATCTTCGTTCTTTATCCGTCATCCTGGCTGCTTTTTTTGCCTAAGTTTGGGATACGAATCTTGAGAAGATTCTTCGAAATGTTGGCCATGCCATCAGATACGTCTCCACCGAATTGTACTAAAAATTAAGTTGGGCCCTGGTGCCTGTGCACCAGGCTAGCCCAATGTGGCTTCACCATTGGTCTATAGTGTGAAAATAGAAGCCCCTAGAGCCGATCCATCAGGACTCGGTGTGCATGCTTGAGTTGTTGCGAGTGAACACCGCAAGCTGTACATCTTCGTCAACTCCTTCGTCGACCATGTTGCGTCTTTTGTTGCCTCATCCATCTGTCGCGGTGAGATCCAATTGCTAGGACAAATGTTGACGCTCCTCATCCCCCCCCCCACCCCTAGGCTCTCCCGCGTGCCCTCCCTCTGCAACTCGGGTTCCCGCTACCTCTACACTGGCCCCTCTCTGCATCCCCCTCTAGCTGCTGCGCGCCGCCTCCTCCGCTCCGCATCGAAGACGGGCGTAGGTGGCAACAGACGGACAATGCTCGGGCGGCAGCGGTGTGGAGTCCAGAAGCAGCAGGAGTAGGCGCCGAAGTTGCTCGCCCTCACGTTGTTGCTCTCTGAGTATGGTTAAATCTGTAGTTATGTGAATAAATAGTGCAAATGTGTAGTTTTGTTAAATGATTTGTTAAATTTGTAGTTTTGCGATAGTTTTGTCAAAAAAACCCTATAGTTTTGTGAAATTTACTCTTTTTGAAGATACTGGTTCTTTGCAAGCACAGATGTTCATGCAGCCTGCTAGTCACCAAGGAATCAAATATCGTTTGTACCAAGGAAAACGACCCACAATGATGCGCTAGTTTTCGTGGTTTTTGACAAAACCGACTGGAAAACTGTTTAGCTTACAATTTCAATCCAAAATGCGGTCGGCTCGATTACCAGACCAATATATCGACCATTTTTTTCGATAAACCGCTCGATTGGTTGCTGCATTGCGGCGGAAAAGAGAGAGTAGGAAAAAATAGAGGGTGAAATTTCTGCATGACCTTTGCATATTTTTTATAGCAGTGCAAACCACTTAAACTCACGAGACATAATTCATACTACATATGGTTCAAATAAATTATCCATTACAACACATAGTTTTTGAACCAATAATTATACAAGCTAGAATATATATGCATATTACAATAAATACTATGATGGCTGCACCCAATTGGCGTAGTCATCCGTTGATATGAGCGTAATCCTACGAGTAGCCAATATTTGTGCCTGTATTGTTGCCAAGTTAGGTTGGAAGTGGTTTGCCACTCCTCAAAGCACATATTGTACAATTGGGAATCCTCGTATGTCATTGTTGGAGCTTGTTCGACGTACACAATGTGAATGTGGTAACCATATGGATTCTCAGTAGTTGCACTATACCAAGAATCATTTTCGTCAGGTGAGATGTACCTTGATAATGTTGTCTACATGTGCTTGTGCCACCCTCCGTCATGGTCGTTCTTGTGATTGTGGAGCACCATGGTCCTGGTGTTGGGTAGCATGAGCGAAGTATGCGTCACCTGTAATTAGAGTATAACTGTTAGAGATCAACAAATAGGTACAATACATATTGAAGAAAATGACCTTCATAGGAATACCTGTAAACCTAAGTGGACTACAAGTAGATTTTGAAATATTAGCTTGAGCACCCATGTGATCATCTTAACCAAATTTTGAACTACTATCATCTGGTTCTTGGTAACTTGGGCTCCTTGCATCTTTATCACTTGCGGTGGACTCGTCGCTTCTCACAGGTCTTTCTACAACCTTTTGCTTCTTTTTTGCTAACTTCTTCTGTGGCACTTCTTTGTGTTTCTGCTTACGAGACACTGCTTTGTGTTTCATCCTCACCTGAAATCGATAGCCGCACGGAACCACCGGCTAGCCGCGCAGGGAGTCTGGCTAGCCAGGCGGCATGGCGTCGGCAGATCCTCCTCTCCAGGTGGCCACGCGCGGTTACCTAGCCTAGTCGTTTGGTAAATCGATGGATTCGAGCAGCTAGCCAGTGGTGGTGGAGATCATGGCTCCCACGCGCGCCACGCGCGGTTACCTAGCCTAGTCGTTTGGTACATCGATGGATTCGAGCAGCTAGCCAGTGGTGGTGGAGATCATGGCGCCCGGGCGGAACGGATTCAGCGACGGAGGCGCAGAGCTCATCTTGGTGACCGGGCGAGGAGCGTGTCATGCGGGGGTGCACAAGTCAGCGAGTGCGACGAGGTTGGGATGTGGTCACGGTCCACGGATTGGTCACCGAGAGGATAAGATTCATTTTCAGTTTTTTCTCTATTTCTTTTCTTCAGTTTCCTTTCTCAATTTTTTTGACTAACAAAACATCTGTATTTTTGGAAGCTTTCTTCACCATAAATTCTTATTTTGCATCTAGTTTTTGTTTACAATTTTTCCTATCATTTTTCTTTTCAATTTTTCAATTTTCAAACGGCAAAAAACCGCTCGTCCGAAGAAACCGACAGAACCAATTTATCCGGTTTTCACGGTTTTAGGCCGGTTTTGATCAATAAGTTATTCCATGCTGGTCCTTGCTGGATTATATACCCGGTTGTTTCCTAAGCGGACTGCATGGTTTCTATAGGGATTGGGCCCAAGTTCTTATGGATATTTGGGATTGCTAATGGCAACTAGTATGGCCCAGGTGCCCAGCTGGATCATGTAAAAGAAAAGCATGACTTCGTGCCTTCTGCTTGCAAAAGCAGAGCACCGCTAATGGCAGCAACAGCTGGCGTGGAAATGGGGTCCGACGATGGCGATGGGTATGACAGAAAACGAGATGAGGTCATTGGTAACTAATGTGCTAAGGGGCTATTTGGTTTCATTTTTTTTTTTTTTGCTTACCTTGCACTGAACAGCACCGAAGTTTGGTGTGCCCTCAAATATTGGCCATCATACGGTTCAGCACCAAAGGTTGGTGAGGCCCGTAAAAATTGGCAATGCCAATGAACAATGCACTGAACGCGAACAGGCGTTTGGCCTGGTGGCAAGGCGCCGGGTTGGCTGCCGCCAGGTCGTGGGTTCGACCCACGATCTCGCACCTGCACTGTAGCGTGAGCTGCAGTGTGGAGAAAAAATTCCCTCGCTCTCCCCAAATCAAAGCGTATGGTAAAGACTCGCGCCATAGCTCACACGGCCAGCTGAGTCCCTACGTATGGTTTGGGGGAGGGTTCGGGAATTTTCTCGACCTGCGTGAGAAGGTCTTCTTCTTAACAAAATGCCCGGGGCCGTCATACCCCCGCAGGTCGAGTTTTAACAATGCACTGAACAGCGCATGCGAGTTGCGGGCGAACGAAACTTTGGCCAACATTTTTGCCGGCTAGCCAAACTTGCATGGATGAGGTGTGTAAGACCGCGAGCACACACTCAGTATACTCACGATATAATTCTGGATTAGAACTCAAATGGACTCACAATCATGGTTCACATAATCGGTAGAAGCTGGTCGGCTATCCCGGTTAACCGGGAACCGGTCCCGGCCGATCGCCCGGTTTGACCGGTTAACCAGGGGAAACCGATGCTATGTACTGTAGTAAAACGGTTAATCCTCGGTTTTTTCAGTTAACCGACCGTTTTTCGGTTCAAAACCGGACCGGTCAATCCGGTTACGTGAACCTTGCTCACAATACAATGTAGAAGTTCATAGCAGAGGTAGGAGTAGAGAAGAAGTAAGAAAGGGGACAAGCAAAACAGAACAATGAACAAGCTATGTTACTTTATCCTGTTTCCTGGTATTTATCATCATGACATCGAAGCAATGTTACGGCCCATGGCCCATCACTCTCGTTCGCCAGAACTTGGCCCAATCTTGTTACTCTCACAACGTTGCCGCCAACGGGTGTGACAGTGCCCCTTCCTTGAGACGTAGACTGTCCCCAGGCTGTTTCTGTTGGAAAATGATTCTTGAGAACATATTAATCCTCCCATGTTGCATACTCCTCCAACAGCGAAGACCACTTGATGAGTACTTGGGTCACAGCGGAGTTCCCTTTCTTTGTCAGGCGGCGATCCAAGATAAGTTCAGGTTCCAATTGAGCAATATCCAAAGCTGGTAGTGCCAGCAACTCCTTGTGTGATCAACAGAATATTCCTTTAGCTGGGAAACATGGAATACCGGGTTTACCAAGGTAACCCAATTTTGTAAGGTGTTGAGCCCACTTTCTCCAATACTGTACATGGTCCATAGTACTTTATAGCGAGTTTGGGGCAAGGTCGATTCACTAAAGAGGATTGGGCATAGGGCTGTAACTTGAGAAGCACCAGGTCACCAACCCGGAAAACCTTGTTGGACCGTTTTTGATCCGCATAGAGCTTCATTCTATTTTGAGCTTGTGTCGGTTTGGTCTCCAAGAATTCAATGAATAATAGTCTTTCAACCAGAGTCTCAATCACTTCAATAGTTTGAGCATTCTGCATTACTGTTCTCATACCGAGAGAGGGATCAACCCCATAAAGAGCTTTGAATGGAGAACACTTTATTGCTAGATGGTAAGATTTGTTGTACCAAAGTTCAGCTACAGGAAGCCATTTGAGCCATTGTCTTGGAGAGTCATTGATAACATAACATAGGAACATCTCAAGACATTGGTTAACTCTTTCAGTCTGACCGTGAGTCTCTAGGTGATAGGCAGAACTTAGCAACAATTCAGTTTTCAGCAAATCAAACAACTCTTGCCAGAATGCACTAGTAAATACTTTGTCTCTGTCTGATACAATACAGTGTGGTAATCCCTGGATCTTTACCACATTGTCAAAGAACAGTCTTGCTATTGACACAACAGTAAATGGGTGTTTGATTGCTACAAAATGAGCATATTTGGTAAATCTGTCGACAACCACAAGGATGACAAAATAACCATTCACCTTGGGCAGTGCTTCTACGAAATCCATTGAGACACCTCTCCAAGGCCCATCAGGAACTGGAAAGGGACTGGGTAACCCCGGAGTTTTACAAAGCTCGTTCTTAGCTTGATGGTAGGTGATGCATTGCTTAATGAAGTCCTCTACATCAGTTTTCATCCCTAGCCAATGGAACAACTTCTTGATTCTCTCGGTATGTTGCTTTTGCGCCGCAGTGCCATCCTATTGCAAAAGCATGAAATGCATGTATAATCTTGGTCCACCCGTATCCTTTTCTTGTATCCGATCGGACCATCAATGAATGAATATCCAATAGAGTTATTATTGATAATAGACAACTCAGTAAGGAGTTGTTGTGCTTTAGAGTCGACAATATAAGAGTTTACCACTTCTTGAATCCAAACAGGTGTACTACCTGAAATGGCCGATGGAGATACATTGTTCTCCACTCTAGACAAGGCATCAACCACTTTATTGTCTTACCCTTTCTTTTTGTATCGTGTGGTGAAATTCAGGCCTGCCAATTTAGCCATAGCTTTTCTCTGTATTCCAGTAGAAAGTGTTTGATCCTGCAGGTGGCTTAAACTTTGATAACCAGTTCTTAAAATGAATGGCTTCTTCCGTAGGTAGGGTCTCCAGCTTGTCAACTTCCATCAATAGAACTAAAAGTTCTTTTAAATATGCGGATAGCTTCTAGTTGGCGGCATTCAATTCTTTATCGAAGTAAGCAACAAGATAGCCTTTACGAGACAAAACACCTCCCACTCCCGTGTCACAAGCATCTCGTGTCAATTTCAAAAGGGCATTCAAAGTCGAGTCAATGCAAGCGCAGGTATGGTGGATAAAGTAGATTTGAGAGTCTCGAAAGCTTGTTGTGCGGAAGACGTCCAACTGAACTGTTTCACTTTGAGAATAGATGTCAATGATTTAACTATCATACCATAATAGAAAACCCCTAAATTTAGTGATTTTTTTTAAGGCACAGGCCATTGTTCCATTGCAACTGTTTTTGTTGGTCAATTGCAACTCCTGGTCACAAATAATATGACCTAGATACTCAATTTTACTTTGGGCAAATGAACACTTCTTGAATTTCAGAAATAATTTGTGATCAACCGGCACTTGAAAAACCAACATGAGGTGTTGTACATGGTCTTCTAAGGACTTCCTATAAATCAGGATGTCATCCATGAAAACCAAAACAAATTTCCTCGTAGATGGTCCAAAAATGGAGTTCATCAAACATTGAAAAGTGGCACGGGCATTTGTGACACCGAACGGCATTACTCTAAACTGAAAATGGTTGTGATGAGTTTTGAATGTTGTTTGTAATTCATCCTCATGTGTCATCCTTATCCGATGAAATCGTGTGAAGGTCTAGCTTTGCAAAGAATTTGGAGCCAGCTATCTCATCCAAAAATTCATTTATGATGGACATAGGGAACTTAATTTCGATTGTGGCAGCATTTAATTTTCTATAGTCAAGACAAAAATGCCGAGTTACCATCTTTCTTTTTCACCGATAGTACAGGAGATGCAAAAAGGCTCAAACTTGGTATCACTATTCAATTTGCTTTTCAATTTAAGTTTTCTAGTCGAGCGAGTATCTCGTAGGGTCTGCTATTGATAGGAACAATATTGGGCGATAGAGGCATAGAGTGATCACAAGCTCTTGAAGCTGGAATAGATGGTGCATCAAATAGTGTGTCAATCTCCCCGATAATCTGTATGACGTCCACATGAATACCATTCATCAAATAGTGTGTCAATCTCCCAACCCTAGCACGTCCCTAAACTATAAAACTCAGTAGCCGCCGCCGTTTAGATCGGGGTTTTGTTTAGTTCGAGTTTTCCATCGAGAAACTACTATTGCATCATTGTAACCGTGGCGACAAGTCCTTTTACCGTAATCCAGGACCCCTATTCTTGTTCTCCTCGACCGTGGCGATTAGTCCTTTCGAATTGAGTGCTTGAACTCTTCTTATATTTGAGTGTTCATTCATATTTGCAATTTCAGATTGTGTGTTTATACCTTCTTGCTTGTGTTCTCGATTCGCTTGCAGGAAAAGCCTTTTCGGCGAGGTCAATCAAGTTGTGCTTGGTTGATAACCAACAGGAGCGAGTGGTGTAGCGGTTGCAGGATCGAATTGTGTTGATTCAAAGCCGGATCGTCAATGTCGAGTCTCCACAATCAAATTCACCCCTTCTACCTCTTGGAAGATCGACCTAGAGCATATCAAGTGGTATCGTAGTCCGGGTTGCCGGTGAGGTAATCATGCTATCCTTTTAGATTAGTTTATGTTCATCACCTATAATCCACAAAAAGCCCAAAACTATTTACACTTTCCGCTGTCCTACCGTCCTTTGTGCCTTACAATTTCGTTTCTAGATTGCTTTGTTGACATTGTGTCCGTGGTCGAGTCTTGTTGCTTGGTTTAGGTTGTGTTTCGTCGTCGTAGTATAACATGCCCCTCACTCGTTGATTCTGCCGCTATACCATCCACCTTCACCCGGATTACAAGTTGTGCCACCCCACTACTTGACTTGCCCTTGCTAGCCGCCTTGTGTGAACTCTCCGCGCAAGCCCTAGATAGGTTGCGAGCCGCCTTGTGTTTTCGCCCTGCCACGCTACCCCTCTTTGTTTCATTATCTAGCAAATACCTAGCTTTGTTACTACCATCAATCACTTTGATTTGCTGTGCTTCAGATAAGGCAACTTTGCCCTAGTTTCCACCGTAGTGATCGTTGAGTTGTGCTGGCCAAAAACTTGAGTTGACATAACTTCGGTAAAACAACTTAACTTTTGGCTCGGTGCTTCGTTTGGGCTGAAATTTTTGTAGCAGATTCGCAACGAAAAGTTGCACATACGATACACCGGCTTTGCCGGTCATGCCAATCTAAAAAGGTTAAAAAAACAGAAAAAAATAGAAAAACGTGTTTGAAGTTTCTCGCACGCTTTTTGGTGCATCTATTTGATTTTCTATAGACCACATCTTAGCTCAGCTTTGAGTTTCCAATTCTTATGGTTCCATCTCTTGTGATAAGAGTACAGAAAAAATATTTAAAAAATTATTGAAAAAAAAAGTGAATACAACTAAGATTTAGACTAGTGTTTATTGTTCCAGAATTTACAGAACCGCCATTGAGTGCATTTGTGCTTGTTCTTTGAGCTTTGTCTATCGGTCTTCGTCCATCTTGTTGTGCTACGTATAGGAACACGTCCTAGTCAGCAATTGTGACTTGTGCTTTGGATACTTATTGAACTTTGCTAATCTATTTTCGATCTTGCTAATCCTTGTTGTCTTTTGAGCCTATAGCTCCATATACATCCTTCTGTCAGCACAGGTTTTGTCTTTGCAACTGTTATACCTAAGCTCAACAACTGATTGTATCATCCTGTTGGCTTTGGTGGGAACACTTGTAAGACGGTGTTAAGCCATTTCTGTTTTTGCTTTCCACTACCACACATCCCAGTAGTTGTTAGTCGGTTAGGGATAATACCTTGGTGTTATCTTCTGTTCTTTAGTAACCATGGCAGGGAAAGGAAAAGATTCGGGGAAAGAGGATTCTTCGCAGTCCCCCACGGATTTTGTTGATTGTGTGTCTAAACCGAGCTTACACAGTTTGGTGAAGAGCAACGTGTCTTCATTACGGAGAAGTTTGAGGAGCTCATTGGCCATATCAACAGCCTGATGACTCGGATTGAGCATGTGAAGAACCAACCACAGCAGGGCGATCTCGTGATGGTGATGATCGTGATTTCTAAAAAGAGAGCTGATCTTTTTTATTTCTGGATCAGCTCTCCTAACAGATCTCGTGATAGTGATGATCATGATTTCTGAAAGAAGAGCTAATCTTTTTATTTCTGGATCAGCTCTCCTAACAGCATGCGATCACCGCAGGAGTCTGCGTGGCGCAATACTCCAGGAAGTAGATGACAATTGTGATGACTGGATCTGGACAGGAGGGTGTAGATAGTATGCCTGACCCGGACCGCAGCTGCGGCAGACGGGATGGGGTAGTTCATGCCGCGTGGCTGCCATAGCTACCAGTTCATGTGAACAACAACGCGGATAGGAATTGGGCTGGCATTATACAAACTGGTTCAGGTACGGCTGCACCAGGTGAAGGACGCGGACACCAATAGCGTCCCAGAGGACGCTGTGAACAACCACGTCCGGAGCTGGACGCTTTAAACAGCAGCGTCCTTACTAAAATAAAAATATAATTAACAATTACTACTTTGAAAATTTAGGAATTATTAATTTACTAAAAATAAAAAATCGAAAGAATTTAGGTAGACATGCAAAAATAGAAGCCAAGTAGAAACTTTTGCCCCCCACAAACTAAAAAATAGAGTAGGGATTTACGTGGAGCCTTGCTAGAGATGTTCTAAGTAACCAATCACCCGCTATTCATTCCTAGCAAAAGTAATACTCTATTCGCTTACCCTGACAGGAGATAACCTTGGCCGTGATTTTCATTAACAATAAATCAGCAGCATACTGACAAATAAGCTAATTGAGGATTTGATACTGCAGCATTCGCGTTACATTAGTAGCCAGATCACAGCTGAGCTGACTTAAACCGGACACAAAGAAAAGGAAATGAAGAAAAGCATGGCACTATGACACAAGTAGTCGATGGAGCACAAATACTTTCCGTTCACATACTTTTTTGTTTAGCTTTTCTTTTAACTTCCTCTTGCTAGGTTCTCTGTGGATTTGCTAAGAAGCTTATCAAGGTTCTATACCAATGCAGTCACGTACATGAGCTGAGAACAAAAGATTACTGTGACTAATGATTTAAGGATGTTTAGCTTATATCCATAGCTTCACCACCTAGCTGTACCTTGTACTCCAGTCCACAAGGACATTTAACAAGATCAGAAATCGACTGCACACAGGAAAAGGATAAGTTTAGTGTACCACATGTTAAAAGTAGTTTCATACTGCATGAAACCTGCTGCAAAAGTAAATTATATACGTGCCAACTAAATCAGTCATGATGTGGCAACCAAACTGAACATATATGCGAAGTACCTTCATTCCTTTAACTGTTTCATCAAGAGACTGGAAGTACTGAATTTCTACAGCCTTGTCACCTTGTACAGCTTTGTATTCCTCCTCCAAAGACTTCATATCCATCTGCTGTAGTGCAGCCTAGAGGTAGCATAATGATTTAGCGATGGATATGCAATGAATGGTGTGGAAGAACATGGTCAACTTACAGGAAAACCAGCAATAACGTTTCTGTCTTGCTCTAAAATCTGCTTACTCTGCAAAATGAAGCTGTAATTTAGTTTCACTCCGATAAACAAATATAAGAGATTATTAGGTCCACGAGTGTCCAAATTGATATACTTTGTTGATTTCTGAAAGAAGAGCTGATCTTTTTGATTTGTTGGCTTCTATCTTGAGCTGAGCTGATTCCATTTGAAAGTTGAGTTCCCTTTTCTTGTTTACTGACATCACTTTCCTGTTTTTATAAAGATACAAGCACGTCAAGATGTGAATAGTTATGGGAGGGGTGAAAGGTCAGGTGTGAATTCTAACCAACTTATCCACGCTCTCTTCTGAGTTAAACATTCCATGTTTTTCCCCTGCAGGTAGCACAACATATCAGGTTTAGGGAAAGTTACAACTTATTCAGTAAGATAACTTGGCAAGCTACCTGTTTATAATTTGACTAATGTTGAATCTATGCATGATAAATAGGCAAAATGAAATGTACATTTCAACGTACTCTTCAATGCAAATGCTAGGGTGACATGCATACTGACGCAATGACCTCCATAAATTGAAATGTTGATTTCAATAGGCCACCATAATAACATTTGACACAATGAAATTGACAATACATAGCGCACAACAAATTCTACACATGAGGACCCAATTAACATGGATACACTATAAAAAAGTATCTATCTCAAACCAAACCTTCAATGATGTTCTGCTTCCCGTGAGACGTGGTAACCTGCAGGTGTTGCATTACAAATTAAACATTGACTAAAGACTAATTGTTGAACAATGCAAGCGCTAGGCTGACATGCATAGAAAGATAATGTTCAAAAATATAGTTAAGATAGTATAATTGCTGGTAGGACAGCAGAGAATTATTAACTTTGCTTTTTAGTTAGATTATCAATTGTCACTATCATACCAGAGAATTCATAACAGGTCAGTTACTGAAATTCTCTTGTCCAAGGAAGAAAGGCTAATCAAATGCTGGAGTTTCCAGTGGAAGCATGGAGCTAATAACAGGAATACAAAGATAACATAACTTGAGAGATGGAACTATGAACAGAACATGTGGTACTGTATGCTTTTCTGCTGATCTTTAACAAATGTCTGGATTTGCCAAGAATCCTGCTGCCTACTCCCTTCAGCATCCAGCAACTCCACTCGTACCCATGGCGCCCAACCATGCCCAAGAAGGTGCCTCAAAAAGGTAATACATTTTCACCATGCCTTCCACAAATTCATCTGTACCACTTCCTCACAGCCCCACACTACAGAAACCATAACCTTGACGTCACCCACTCGGCTTCTGAACTGCTGCACATAAATTCTTCAGCACCATGTGCCCAATTTGGCAAGGTTCCGACGCATTTCCACAATTCTGTTCTGGGAAAACACAGTTTGGCGCGAGTGAAAAAAGAAAAAGACTATTGCCATCCATCATTTCACAGCCTATGGACATTTGACTAAGAATACAGTTGCCCATTCCAGACCTGGTCCATTGGATCTTTATGACTTATTGTTATGCACAAAGAAGATAAATGTTAAATGAATGTGACAGGCTGACACTACAGAGGTGACAACTGTTCTAATAAAACCTTGTGTACTAATCATAAGTTGGTTCTCAAAAAAAAAAAAAATCTGGCATGCTGTTACAATTTACCTTATACAACAATAAGAAGCCTCACTACCTGTCATGGCCTAATATATAAATTATCTTACCTCAGCTACCTATTTTGCTTGATTTATATCACTCCTTAGGCATTATTGTTATCAGATATCAGAAATACCTAACATTATTTCGAAACACTATAATATTTGTGCCTTAAAAACATAAAAAAGGTAATAACAAAAGGCTTATTGATATAAAAATTACAAGCATATACAAAAAGGCAATATGAATCGTTTATAAGAGAAAAAAGCTCACATGTGCTATAGTAGTCTTATTCTTCAATGAATCAAGCCATTCCTGCAAAGTGAACAATGTAGGATTGTTAGCGCAATGGGATCCATAGTTAGATCATTCTCATGAGGCAAAGCGTATTGGGCATCATTTTAAGCATTGAAATAAACCTGTTGCTCCTGTAGTTTGACAGTCATGTCCTCCGTTGTCTTTGTGTAGAACAATCTGCCCATGACAAAACAATTGATTAATTACTTAGAAGTTAGAATTCACAGTATGTAATTTCATTTCATTATTATAGGGAAACCTTTTGTCATTAAGTTTTGCAGATGTACTTGCAATTTCCTGATGGAGGAGCTCCAAGGTCTCCAAGTCAAAAAAAAAAGGTTGGAAATGGTTAGATATTCATGTATAGTCAGCCTTATGTTTCATGCAGTAAATTCCTTCTAGAAAGATTCATACCCAATAAGTTCTGAGGTAAGCAGCATATGATCAATACAGTCATATAATTAATCCCAATACAAAAAGATCAATTGTCAGAATGTCTGATACTATACATTTTCACAAAAAAAAAGGGAACAGGAGCTATCGAGGAAAGTATTAGTTAACATCTTTTACGAATTCCTTTTAGGATTGTTCTTTCTTTTACTAGAACTCAACAATCATCCTTGAAGCACACAAGCAGCAAACACTATATTCATTGACAAACAGATTTCTGGAAGTTAGCCGGGAGAGCTATCGAATCAATAGCTACCGATGCCAGAAAAAAAGTTTACATTGCCCTCCTCTACTACACATTGCCAGAAATCAGTTAAGAAGGATTTATGAACCAGAAAGTGAAATTGAAAATATAAATGTAAAGCATGATAACATCACAACTCGCCAGGACTTCCAATGTACTAAACATGACTACTAAATGTTAACTACTTAACTATTGATCTCGGGTAACATTTCTAATATCTCAAGTGCCTTGTTCCCAGTCACTTTGGGTTAACAGATAACTACCCATTTATTTTTGTCAACCAAATCCTCAGCATTTCCATGTTAAAAACCGTTGGCATAACATTTTTTTCTATGAACCATCAGTTTGATCAAAGAGGAACTAATCAATGCCACATAATTCAAACTGCTAGATGACGAGATTGCAGGCATAAAAACCTGGCTAGCTCTAAAACAAATAATCTCTTGTCCTCACCTGCTTCAGGGTGGCTCCCTCGAGCTCCAAGGCGGCGATCCTGCCCTGCTTCTCGGCCATATCAACGCAGAGCTGCACCCTCGCCTCGGCCAGCTGCTCGGCATCCTCCCTAGCCCGCTTCACCTGCGCCCTCACTGCCGCAAGTCCCAACGCAGAACAAGGACAAACATGATTACACGGAGACGAAGCTACCGGCACCAAAATAGGAAATCAACCGCGTCCAAACCTAGCGCCACTTCAGCGTCGTGGGCGTCGATGGCCGTCCGCTGCTGCTGCTCTTCGGCCGACCTCTTTGCCGCGTCCTCCTCCAGATCTGCATCCCGCCAACACCCACACACCGCGGAACAATTACTCCCGAGCAGCGGAAGTGAACTGGGAATTCCGCTGAGATCGCGAGGAGCACACACCGTTCATGTAGGAGCGGAGGGACTTCATGTTCTCCAGGTACTCCTCCATGGCTGCCCGGCCGGAGTGGTGCGCTGGAGAATGCGACGGCGGCGAAGAGGTCGGCGGATGGGACAATTGGCTATATTTCCCTAAAATTTCAAAATACTCTTGTCGAACTTAAATTTTCATGATCTAATCTTTTTTAGTAACGCGAAATTTTTTAGTAATGTAAACTACTTGACGTGACACATCATTTTAGTGTGATCGAATGTGACATCGCGCCAAAGTGTTGGACGTAACCGTATTCACATGTCACGCAAATCAGATGGAGTGACCAAAAGGCTAGATCCTGAAATTAATTTAATTCAGATGAGATTATTTTCGGAATTTTAGAGAGAAAATGGTCAAAATAGAAAACAATTCTCGTTGACATGACTACTGCTTGGAACTACTCGGATGGATAAGGAAATGCTTTTGTGGGGTTTATCGGCCCGGTTCGAATGGTAGTCGACAGCTACCGTTGGTTTTTAGAACCATGGCCACAACACCCTCTCAGTGCTCAAGGTGTTTATGTGCTTCCATGCTTCCACTCTCAAAAACACACAAGTATTGCATGAAAAGATCTAATAAAATATAAATGGCTAGTGCTCATTGACACGTATTATCATATAAAAATCTTAGATGCAAAAAAATATGAATAATAAAAGAAGAAGAAAAATCAGCTTGAATAGTCAAGGGTTGCAACCGTTTACACTAGACCCAGCAATAATGTTCAAACAAAGATTTCTCTTTTTGCTACGTCTTACACAAGTACTTGTTACATATCAATTGTTGCATGATAGTAGAAGATAACATCCATTATCTAAATGTATTTTTGTTATAATTTTTACACATATTTTATAGTATAAATCTACCATGAGAGCATCTAACCCGTTGGGAGCACATTATATGTTCTCCAGCCTAGGATATGTTGGGAGCTGGGGTAGGGAAGTGTTCGAGCACCGGTGTTGGGTTAGGCGCGTCACGAAGGGTCACCTTGTTAATTTGCTTTCATCAAGAAGGGTCGCCTGTAAGTGAAGAGAAGCAATTGATTGGATAGGAGCTATTGTTCAAGGAGTTGAGTAACTTCAAACACTTCATGATGTTAAGTTACAATACACATAAAAAACCTAAATCGGCGAGGAAAGATATGTAATTCAGTTATGCTTCATCGACACCTCACATATGCAGCTCTTGTGAATGAAAATAGCAGCTGGCTCAACAGAATATGCAGTTGTACTCAAACTTAAGATCTCTCGGCTCGATGCCATGTTAAGTTACTATGTACCAGCCAATTGTAAAACCCAACAACATAAGGTAATGGCAAAAAATGTGCCATTCACATATGGTTCAATAGATGATACCAGGTTTGTCTCCTCCCACTCATGAGTACACTTCTTAAGAAGGAAAGGATTGCAATCCATCCGGAGGGCATTCAAAAGTTGCAATTGTAAGGACTTAGGTTCAAAACTTGCTAGTGTCCGACTCCCACTTTGAGTGAACTCGCACACTCACCAACTTATTTATACTTTCGTACTCGCTTTGTGTAAAACGATTAACCCAAGATTGATGGTATTGGACAACCTAGCCGTATATATTGGCTTACCACCACTAGACTAGCAAGGTGGTACTAAATTACTACCCCCTCATGCACATTAGTGTTCATATGCCACTATAGGCCTAATCTTAATAGTTCTAGGATATTACATACACCCCTCCTCAAAGGACCCGACACTCTCGTCACTATAGACACAACATACCCGCCACTAGGTAAGCTACTAAGAACATTTTCCTCTTAGACATGTCCGTGTCCAGTGCCCGCACATATGCCATATCATGCCCTACGTATGGGCCTACACGCGTCATGCACCATCGCATCCCCTAGCACTCACGTGCATCGTGTCTGCGAGTACCACATGTAACGGCCTAGGGTCCAAAGCCTATTCCGGGTCGGACTCCCATTTTGAGTGGACTCAACGCACCCACCAACTTATTTATATTTTCATTCTCGCTTTGTGTAAAAGGTTTAACCCAAAATTGATGGCGTTAGACGACCTAGTCTTCTATGTTGCCTTGCCCCCACTAAACTAGCTATGTGGTACTAAATTTCCACCGCCTCATGCACACAATGTCGATGGGTCACTATGAGCCTAATGTTAATGGGTGAGATGTTACAACAATCATCATCGGAGGACTAAAATCCTATCTCGAAAAGGAGGCTTCAAGATGGTACGGGATTTGTTAACGAAGAAATGGATAACTCGTCGGTTGAGTGCTTTCTAGACTCTTAGAGGCACTAAACTTATACCTCCATAGTAGTTGTTTGCTCTAGCTTGTATGACTGAGAATCAACATTATTCTCTCGTTGTTCCATCTGTTAAGTTATTTTATCTTCCTGGTTTTTATCTTCCTTCGTTTGGTGATGTTCATGACCCGACCCCGATAATTATGTCGAGTTAGTCTTTGTAATCTTAGGTTGTAATTTTATCTTTTCTACCTTAATGAATAGTTGTGCTTCTACCTTACTTTTCAAAAGAAAGAAGTGTTGTCGAGCCTAAGAAGTGAGCTTACCGGACGCGGACCACGGACGTTTGGTGGGCGAGCGTATTGGACACATAATATGATGGCTAGCGTATTGGACACAATGATATCCTCGTTATTGTTTGCATGGACGACGGTGGGGCTAGCGTATTGGACACTAACTATATCCCGTTCATGTTTTCATGTCCCGAGCCTTGATCTTTCATGTATGATCAAATTTGTGCCCCGAGCTATTGTTGTAGATTCTTAATGAGACTTTATTTGGGTGTGATGTGATGTGGCAATGACGTCCAACGTCGACGGATTGCATTTGCACGGAGATGATTAAATCTTGATGGTGGTATTCCATCCGTGCGCAATTCTTTCGGGGCTAAAATGAGGGGAAAGACAAGGTATGGAACGGGACAAGATGATCGGATTGGACACGATCCGGAGGCGACAATGAGTTGAGAATGACACTCAATTGAGGGTTCACATATCATCGTTTGGTGCTCGGATGTATGAGAGTTTTTATAATTATGTGCTCTTTTTCCTAAGAGCATCTCCAAGAGAGGCCAAAAACTCTCTCTAAATCAAATAATAGAGGATTTAGTCTAAAAACTCATATCCAACAGTCTCCCAAAACCACTCCTACATTTAGTTTCCCCTAAAATCTCCTCACTTGTAGCTATAAACAGGGAGGAAATCGGGGCGCCCAATCTTTCTATTTGCAAGAGAATTAATGTTGTTGTGGCCCCAAATACTGATGTGGTCCAATCAAACGTATTCTTGACCATTTTTCAGGGTGACTGTTGGAGGAGGGAAGAAAAATTACCCTTAACAATTTTTTGGATGCTAATAAAAACATGTTTTAGGGGTCAATTTTTCGGGAAGCTTTTGGAGATGCTCTAAGTCCGTATAGTTATATGCATCTTTTTTTATGCACACGAATCAATATATTCTTTTTTTTTGAAATAAAAGTTTGGATTGGATTTGCCCCGTGGTGGCTCATAAGGGAGGGGTCTTTTGCTATTTTTGGCTTAGTTAACCCATTGCCACTAAAAGTCCATTTTACTCGCCTAACAATCCACTATGTCTAAATTAGACTCCGAACAAAATCTTGGCGCACTTTACTCCCTTAAGCAATTGAAGTTAGCTCAATTTACTCCCTTATGTAATTTCTCTTTTTTGTTTTTCTTTGTATTGAATTTGAAGCTCAAATTTTGCATGATGATAGATGGTACCATTCTCAATATAACATATTAATATTTTTTCTTAAATATTTTGTATAAAAATCTAAAACTAAATAATTAAGATGGTATTTGATGCTATTAAACTATAAAAATACGTTTAAAATATATATTATATTTTTCTAACATAAGGTTCAATGAGAACTATCCTTGTGCAAAATTTGAGCATCAAACTTAGCTCGAACAAAGAGAAATAAGAAAGATAAATTACATAAAGGAGTAAATTGTACCAACTTAAATTGTTTGAGAGAGTAAAGTGAGCCAAGATTTTTTTCGGGTGTAATTTGGACAAAAGAGGATTATTCGGAAGAGTAAAATAGACTTTTTTCAAATATAAATAATACTGTTTTTCCCTTGTCCTTCGCCTTGCTCTAGCTCACACCTCCTCGATCTCCGCCATGGCCAATACTCTTAACTCTCCTAATATAATGTCAGCCTGTTAGGGGATATGGTATGCTTAATCGAGATTTTGAGATCTTAATAGATATCTCTTCACACTTCCATGTTATCAATGTATAACTACTTGAAGAAACACGTATAACTACTTGAGGACACCCTTAGCGACTTATGTATAACTCCTGTTTTGCAGCACCGCTTATGCACCTCTTGTTGGTATCGGGGTTGAATGGTGAGACATAAAGCAGCAACAAAGTGGTGGTGCGTGACCGGTATATTATAGGTAAAGGAAAATCGAGCCATGGTGGTAAGACTGTCTCCAAGAGAGGTCAAAAAACTCTTCCTAAATTAAATAATAAGGATATTAGTCCAAAAACTCATCGCTAACAGTTTCCAAAATCACCCATATATTAGTTCTCCCCTAAAATCTCCTCACCTATAGCCAGAAACAGGGAGGAATTTGTGGGCCCCAATCATTCTATTTCTAAAGAGAATTAAAGTTGTTGTAGCTCAATCAAAAGTATTCTTAATCTTGTTTTAGGGGACTGCTGGAGGAGAGAAGGAAATTTACCCCTAACAATTTTTAGGGTGCTAACAAAACACTATAACAATAACTCACCGTAGCCACGTAGCCCAAAACCCAATAGCCACGGCAAGCAAAATCGACCGTGGCTATAGTTGGGTGCGGGCTACCGTGCCCTTAGACCGTGGCTATTGAGGCCACTATAGCCACGGTTGGCTTTGTGAACCGTGGCTATAGTGGCCTGCACCAATAGCCAAGTGGACCGTGGCTATTGTTTTGCACAAGTATAAAAGCCGCGTTCGGACGAACAGGAGCTCAGTCCAAGTGTGGCGGCTCGAAAATTGAGAAAAAAAATGAAAATCGAGGGGGAAGGTTTTGATCTCGTTTTTTTGCAGAAATTTTTTCTCCGTGGTAAGGGAAACTCATCCCATATATTATTTGTTGCTATAGTGTTGTAATCATGGAGAATTTTGGATTACCATTTGACCTAGGTTTTGATTTCGATTTGTCAAATTCCTTCATGTTTGTAGATTTGTTGTTGGTTTGAGTTGTGTATAATAAACTCATATATCATGTGCTTGTGTTGTATACAAAAAAATCATGTCTTACAAGCCTTTTTCATGTCAATCAATTTAAGATCTACTTTATGCTCTCTTGAGAGAGACCCCTAGAGCACAGTTTAATTATTAAAAGATTCGAGTCAATTAATAATAATTTGTATAGTGGGTTTTTATATATGATAGCACATTGTCTTATGCAATATATTAGTTCCCTTATATTTTCTATAAATATATAATATTCATAATGGTAAATAGATTATTTAGTAATTATTTAATAATTATTAATTCTAGCACATTATGTTATGCAATATATTAGTTTCCTTATATTTTCTATAAATACTTAATATTCATACTGGTAATTATTTGATTTAGTAATTATTTTATTATAATTAATATTCGCGTAATGCTTGTTTAGATGGACAAAACATGGATGTACGAAGAGTCAAGATTAAGTGCATATTTCGAGGTCAAGTCGATGTATTTCTCAAGAGGGTCGTTGAGCATGCTAAGCGTCGAGGAAGACAAGAAATATATTGTCCATACGTGGACTGCAAGAATCAAAAATTGTGGACCGATACACTTGTAATCAAATCTCACTTAGTGAGGAGGGGTTTCCTGGAGAATTATACGAGGTGGACAAAGCATGGAGAAGACGAGGCGGTCGAAGTTGAGTTGCAGCCGATTGAAGTTGAAGAAGAACAGTTTGTCCAAGTTGACGAGACTTTTGATTTTCATGTCGAAGAAGAACAATGTACTGATTTTGATGTTGAGGAATTGTTATGTCATGTTGAGCCGCAAGTTTTACTCAATGCGGGGACAACAAGAGGGCTTGATAACTTTGCAACGATAGAGAAGGCATCAAAGGATTTATTGTTTGAGGAGTCTAAGGGATGTTCTAAAGAGAATACTATGTTACGTACAGTTCTCGAACTCATGAAACTGAAGGCCATCCATGGGTGGTCGGATGCCGGTTTCAATGAATTGTTGGATCTTCTTTCGGATACACTGCCAAAGCCAAACTTGTTACCAAAAAACACGTACTATGCTAAGAGACTGATATCTCCAATGTCGCTGGGTGTGCAAAAAATCCACGCATGTCCAAATCATTGTATATTATACCGGGGAGGAGTTCAAGGACCTCGTGAGATGCCCAAGGTGCAAACGAAGTCGTTACAAGACGAATGAGGAGTATGATGTAGACACAACTAATAAGAGGGGAAAGAATGACAGGAAGAGGAAGAAAAGCAGTATCGTCAATGGTAGCGACGATGATAGTAAGGTTCCAGCCTTGGTCATGTGGTACCTACCGGTGGTCGATCGCATAAGACGGATATTTGCCAACCCAAGAGATGCTGAACCGATGACATGGCATACACGTAAGAGGGACCCTAATAAGCTGAGTCATCCATCGGATGGAACCCAGTGGAAAAACTTCGATCGTAACCACCGTGACGACTTCTCGCACGAGCCAAGAAATATACGGTTTGCATTGAGTACGGATGGAATGAACCCTTTTGGTATGACGAGGAACGTTCGCAGCGTTTGGCCTCGTGCTGCTAACAATGTTCAACCTCCCCCATGGTTGTGCCACAAGAGGAAGTACATATTATTGTCCATTCTTATATCCGGACCGAAAGAACCTGGGAACGACATAGATGTCTTCCTGGAACCACTGTTTGAAGACATGCGGAAACTATGGTTGGAAGGTGTGCGTATGTGGGATGAGCACCGAAGAGACTACTTCACGTTGAAAGCGATCATTTTCGTGACCGTAACCGATTCCCGGCGTTAAGGGCGCTTTCGGGCCAAGTGAAAGGAAAGGAGGCTTGCTTTGTTTGTGTTGACGATACATCACACGTGTATCTTCCATCATCTAAGAAGATAATGTACACTCAAAATCGTCGATTCTTACATCGGAGCCACCCGTATCGACGGATGGCCAAACAATTTGATGGTACGATTGAGACCGGCGAAGAACCTCGACGTTGGACCTCTAGGGATGTCTTTGATAAGACAAAAAACATTAAAGCTACATTTGGAAAGGCCGTGAAGGGAGTTGCAAAGTCAAAAGCTGCAACGCCGTATAAGAAGCTTTCTATATTCTACGGATATCTCGAGTACTGGGAAGAATTGGAAGTGACTCATGCATTTGATCTGGATGCACATTGGGAAAGGTGTATTTGACAAGCACTACTGGCCTTATACTTGACCTACCCGGTAAGACAAAGGATGGACTGAACGCACGTAGAGACCTTGTAGAGATGAATATTAGGCCGGAGCTCCATCCGCAAGAAAGAGCGAACGGAAAGTACTACCTCCCGCCGACTGCTACACCCTAACGCGTGAGGAGAAAATAGCGTTCTTGAAGTGTCTACACGGGATTAAAGCACCGACCGGTTTCTCATCGAATGTCCAAAATCTCGTAGACATGAAAGACTTAAAGATAAGTGGTTACAACACTCATGACTGTCACACACTACTTTCGGTGTTTCGGCTATCGCTATCGGAGCTGTGAAATCTGAATGGTTGAAGTTGACTATCACTCGTCTGTGCTACTTCTGGAACGCGGTCTCAAAGAAGGTGATCAATAAACACGAGTTGGATAACCTACGAACCCACATAAAGGAAACAATGTGCATGCTCGAAATGTGCTTTCCGTCATCCTATTTTGATACTATGGAATACTTCATGCTTCATATTGTTGACCAGATATCTGCTTTGGGTCCCGTCTACATGCATCATATGTTCCCCTACGAGAGGTTCATGTATGTTATGAAACGCTATGTACGTACTCGTTGTCATCCGAGAGGGTTCAATGATTGAGGGCTACACCACCGAGGAGATTATTGAGTGTTGTGCAGATTATATTAAAGACGGTCGATCTATTGGTGTACCCGTGTCTCGTCATGAGGGAAGGTTAAGTGGAAAAGGTATACGAGGACGAAAATCATTCACCGACCGCGAATATAAACGAGTTGACAAAGCCCATTTTATTGTCATTGCAACAATCACGTATTGTTGCCCCGTATTTCGCAAAACACATTGAGGAGCTTGAACTAAACAATGTTCGGGGCAAAAGCGGTGCATGGTTAGTACGGGAGCACAAGAAAACTTTCACATCATGGTTCGAGAGTCAAGACCTTCCACGTGGAGACTCGATGGATGAGAAAATATTGAGAATTTTAGCTGCCCGACCTTCAAAGACGCGTGGTAACTTATCGGGCGTACGACATTAATGGTTTTACTTTTCACACTTCAAAGAAGGACACGAAAAGTAAGTGTCAAAACAACGGAGTTCGAGTTGAAGCCCTTGATGACGATAACAATTACACCTCATATTATGGGTACATAGAGGAAATTTGGGAGCTGAACTATGGACCAGATTTACAAGTTCCTGTCTTCAAATGCAAATGGGTCAAACACCCAGGTGGGGTGGAGGTCGATGAATACGGGTTAACCGTCGTCGATCCGAAGAATGTAGGTTATAAAGATGACCCGTGGATACTTGCTAAGGTAGCAGAACAAGTGTTCTATATACTCGATCCAAAGGATGAGAAGAAGCACATTGTTATTCCGGTAAACAAAGAATACTTGGAGTGGATGGGGTCGACGATCAAGATGCATACAATCAGTATGATGAAGTTCCATTATTCGTGGATCCGAAAAAATTTAAAGTCATTGAAGCAAAACTATCGTATCAAGGAATGCCATACCTACGCACAGATTGCGAAGGAAAAATCGTTCAAGGATAATGTACCTTTATTATTGCATTGCGATGTACCTATGATGTACTCGAGATATATATGTTTCAACAATCTGTAATTAATTTAATAATATTTTAGTGAATTTTGAGCAAAATAAATAAATTTAATAACCTTTCCATTTTTTCTGTCACTTTTCAAAATTTAACAAGTTTTAAATAATTTTTCAACTACTTTAATTAATTTAATAATATTCTATTTATTTTCAGCAACGTTAATGGATTTAATAAATTGTTAATTATTTTTCTGCCACTTAAATCAATTATCTAAGTCTACCTGTTAATAATTATCTAAGTCTACCTGTTAATATTCTTTTAAATAACCCCATTTAACAATTATCTAAAAGTTGCTAATAAATATTTAATAAGTCTACCTGTTAATAATTTTCAGCCACATAAATTAAATTATCAACAATTAAATAATTTCACAATTTAACAAGTTTTAAATAATTTTTCAACTACTTTAATTAATTTAATAATATTCTATTTATTTTCAGCAACGTTAATGGATTTAATAAATTGTTAATTATTTTTCTGCCACTTAAATCAATTATCTAAGTCTACCCGCTAATAATTATCTAAGTCTACCTGTTAATATTCTTTTAAATAACCCCATTTAACAATTATCTAAAACTTGCTAATGAATATTTAATAAGTCTACCTGTTAATAATTTTCAGCCACACAAATTAAGGGGTGTTCGTTTCCTCTAGGGGCTAAAGTTTAGCTCCTAAAATTTTTGCTAAATTTTAGCACCTCTTGGAGGGTTAAAGTTTTGCCTCCTTTTAGCCCTTCTTTCTTTCTAGAGCTAAAGATTAGTCCAAACTTTAGCCCTCCCGTTCGTTTCCAAGAACTAAAGTTTAGTTTAATGTTTAGTTTTAGCCCTTAGCCCATGGAAACGAACACCCCTAAATTATCAACAATTAAATAATTTTACAATTTAACAAGTATTAAATTTCACAACCTCAGCTATAGCCACGGTTGACTTCTTAAACCGTAACAATAGCCACGGTTGAAGAAGTCAACCGTGGCTATAGCTGGCTCGGTGCGCGGCGGGCGGGGTTTAGTACCACCTCGCCCGTCCAATGTCGCCCGTGCCGGCTTATAAGCTCCACTCCGCACAAGGCTTCGACGTTATCGATATTACGGGCCTGCTCTGCCATTTGGGCCATCTGTTTGTGCTTGGGCCTTGATCTCTGTCCCGTGGGCCTTGGGCCTTGATTGTGTTCTAATGCGTTGGTCAAAGTGGTCGGGCCCGTGGGCCAAAATTTTTTAAATTTATTTATACATTTAGTTTTAAATTTTAAAGTTTGTATATATACTGATTTAAAATATTGAATAAATAATATTTAGGTTCAATTTTTACTTGAAATCCTAAAAATAGCAAGGTATAATTTAAAATTTTAAAAAACATTTACTCTTTAGATTTTAATTTTAAAATTTATTTATACATTTAGATTTAAATTTCAAAATTTGTATATATATACTTGAGTTAAATTATTGAATAAATAATGTTTAGATTCAATTTTTATTTAAAATCAAAAAAATAACAAGGTATAATTTAAAATTTTAAAAAACATTTACTCTTTAGATATAAATTTTAAAATTTATTTATACATTTAGGTTTAAATTTTAAAATTTGTATATATACATTTTTAAGTGTAAGATAGTAATTTAATTATTTTTAGACAATATAAATCAATTAAATAATATATTTTAAAATAACAATAGTGATTTGGGCCTCACTCTTAATATGAGGCCCATTAGTAGTTCATCCACTAGTTCATTTAGGTTGTGTTTTTTTTAATTTCTATTTAAATTTTGAAACATGTATATAGAATTCAAATATTGTCCAAATTTACTGATTCTTGTTTCTAAATTTCTATAAAATTCCAATCTATCCATTTCCACTTTGTTTTGTTAGAATCTCCAAACTATTTTATTGAATTTTCTTCAAATTTACTTAGGGTACGTTTTGACATTTATTTAATCATTTTTATTTCATAAACCGTATCGATTTTGACCTCAACATTCGGTCGGTATGCATGCCATTAATAAACACACACGTGGAATTTTTGGTTCAATTTTTCAAAATATATAAATATGTTTGGTACCAAACAACATGAGTTTCAAGTACAAAACTCCACTCACTCGAGACACATAGTCCCATTTGAACTACTTTTTCTGTAAAAATCTTTAAAAAAAATTATAAAAAATATATCTGAGTTCGAATGCTCGGGAAACAGTGGCATGCCAAAATGTAGGTCAAACGGGCTTATAGTTTGCAAATGATAAATGTGCAAAATAATAGAAAAAACATGGTGTCATTTGATTTTTTTTATCTGCACAATTTTTATTATTTTTGAATTGAAAATTGGCACACACATCTGTGATACAAATTAAAATCTACTGTAATTTTGTTGGAAATTTTTGAAATATTTGGGTCGTGTAAAAGTGAAGAAAAACAATTCTATAGACGAAATATTATATTAAAAAGTAATGGATTAGAAAAAACAAAAAATACATATGTGTTTGTAGACAACTAAACAAGTGACATGCCAAAAGTTAGGTGCAAAGTCATTATAGTTTTTAGAATAAAAATTGAAGAAGTAAAAGAAAAATTACACAAGAAAAAATAAACACTCAATGACAAGTGGGGCTGGATGAAACAATAGCCACGGTTGATTTCGAAACCAACCGTGGCTATTGAATGTTTCACTCACATGCGGGCCCCACATGTCGATGGGAGCTCAATAGCCACGGTTGGAATTGACATCAACCGTGGCTATTGTTATTTGTCCCACCGACATGTGGGACCCTCCCAACTATCTCCAACCGTGGCTAATGTTTGGTATATAAAGGCCAACTATCTCCTACTATCTCCTAACTCTCCCGACGCGCCGCAGCTTGACGAAGACGCCGGGAGGCTGCCCGTTTGTGCCGCCGCGCCGTCTCCGCCTCTGCCCCGCTCCCTCCTCCTCCTCTCGTGCTCCCCACGCCTGCGCCCGGAGTTGCGCCGCGAGCTCCTCCTCTCGTGCTCCCCTCCGCCGCATCCGTTGGGGCTCTTCCTCTTCGTCCGCGTGCTCCTCGTCGCGGCCGTCGGGGCTCCTCCTCTCGCGCCGCCCGAGATCCTCGCGGCGCCCGTCGAGGATCCTCCTCTCCGCCGCCCGAGGTCCTCCTCTCGGCCCGCGAGCTCCTCGCCGCATCCGTTGGGGCTCCTCCTCTCCGCCGCCCGAGGTCATCCTCTCCGCCCGCAAGCTCCTCGCCGCATCCGTTGGGGCTCCTCCTCCGCCCCGCTCCCTCCTCCTCGCGGTGCCCGTCGGGGCTCCCTCCTCACCGGCTTCCTCCTCGACGCGACTCCCTCCTCACCGGCCCTCCTCGCCGGCTTCCTCCTCGACGCGGCTCCCTCCTCGCCGGCTCCCTCCCGGTACGCCCCTTCCCCCTCCCCCTCCCCGTCCCGGACGGTGAGGTATCGTGCCTCGCCGGCTCCCTCCTCCCCGGTACGCCCCTTACCCCATTGCCTCCTGCTATGTTCCGTGATGCCTGCTATGTTCCGTGATGCCCGTTATGCCTGCTATGTTCCATGGGTTTTGCTATGATACAATGCTCGATCTGTTATGCCTGCTATGTTCCATGGGTTCTCGCTATGAGACAATGCCTCGCTATGTTCCATGGGATCGGCTATGATACAATGGGTTTGAGGCATGTTAGCTTTACTGAAATTCTACACATAGATAAATATTGATGGCCTTGACTTCGGCTGTTGGCTTTATTGAAATCCTAGATCGATATTTATCGATGGCTTTGGCTTGGCTGTCTGGCGTTATCGAAATGCTGCACATAGATATTTATCGATGGCTTTGGCTTTGTCTCGCTGGCTTTAATGAAATGCTGCACATAGTTATTTATCGATTGCTTTGGCTTTGGCTGCTGGCTTGAATTAAATGTTGCACATAGATATTTATCGATTGCTTTGGCATCCGAACTCCCCATTACTTAAATGTTGCTTAGGTTTGATATTTATCTATGTGCAGCATTGTTGAGATGGACACTTAGGCTTTACTGAAATCCTGGATCGATATTTATCTATGTGCTGAAATGCTCGCTTATTGGGTTGCTTAGGATCGATATTTATCTATGTGCAACATTGTTGAGATGGACACTTAGGCTTTACTCGAAATCCTGGATCGATATTTATCTATGTGATGAAATTGCTCGTTTATTGGGTTGCTTAGGATCAGCATTGTTGAGATGGACACTTAGGCTTTACTGAAATCCTGGATCGATATTTCAGTAAAGCATACGTGTCTTCCTCTTTTCCCTCTCCACCTATGTCACCTATTTCAAGTAAAGCCTAAGTGAAGCCAAAGCCACCATTTCATATGCCCTCTCGTTCATCTATTACCTCTCCACCTATGTCACCTATTTCAGTAAAGCCTAAGTGAAGCCAAAGCCACCATTTCATATGCCCTCTCTTTCCTCTATTACCTCTCCACCTATGTCACCTATTTCAAGTAAAGCCTAAGTGAAGCCAAAGCCACCATTTCATATGCCCTCTCTTTCCTCTATTACCTCTCTTCCTCTGTTTTCTCCTCTTTTTCATGGCTAGACCATTATTTTTAAATAAAAACTATTTCCTCATCTCCTATCTCTTTTTTCACCTCTCTTTCCTCTCCTTAATCTCTTCCTCTCTTTCCGCTCTTTTCTCCTCTATTTTCTTTGTTTTCTATCTTTTCTCCTCTCTTTCCTCACTTTTCTCCTCTAATTCATGGTCTAGCCATGCTCGATGATGAAAGCGGGCAAAGTGAGATGAGTGTGGCAGCATGGACCGCATCCTCGGATGTTGAAAACATGTTGACATACGAGTCGATGACCTTAACGATAGCGTTGGATGGCCGTTGATTCGGCAACCCGCACCGAGAGCAAAAAATCCAATCTTTTTGGCAGATGATGATTGTTGATAGAAGAGGAGGTAGCTGGGGGGGATCAATATAGAATGTAGGGTGTCTTTCATTAGGAAGGTTGGTACAATAAAATGCAAGACACACCGCAACTCGTACGACACTGGGGTAGACATGCTCGGATGCTTGGGTATTCTTCGGATCATCTTTGTGATGTGTATGTCACATTATATTTGATTTTCCGGAGGATACCCAAGTATCCTGACCTATCTACCCCGAGGTCGTATAAATTGTGGTATGCATTGCATAGTGTGCACCTGCCTTTCTTATGAAAGTGTTCTACATTGTATGTTCATCCTCCTCAGCTGCATCCTCTTCTTCCCCGTTCCGATGCCATGGAATGTACTCATTTTCTTGGAAAAATATATTTTCAACTAAGTCTTCAAAAAAATTCTAACTTTTTGGCAGATGACGATGACTCTTGATAAGCATATGCATATTTAGGAGAACGGGAAGATGGGGTAGAAGAATATAGAATGTAGGGTGTCTTTCATTAGGAAGGTTGGTACAATAAAATGCAAGACATACCGCAACTCGTACGACCTTAGGTAGACATGGTCGGATGCTTGGGTATTCTCCGGATCATCTTTGTGATGTGTATGGCACATTATATTTGATTTTCCGGAGGATACCCAAGTATCCTGACCTATTTACCTCGAGGTCGTATAAATTGTGGTATGCATTGCATAGTGTGCACCTGCCTTTCTTATGAAAGTGTTCTACATTGTATGTCCTTCTATCTCGTCTTCCTCTTCTTCTATTTGATCCCGATGCTATCCATGTTCTGATGCCAATGCTAAATAATCCTTTTCTGTCATCTTTTCTCTATTTTAACTCTTTCCTCTAATTGTTTGCTACTAAATCTTTTCATTGTTACGCTAAAGGTATCAAATCCTATAATGGCGGACAGCCCCCGATCCAGATATACACAGGAGGATGTTGTGAATATGAACCATGAAAGCTCCTCATCAAGTGGACAATGGGAAGAACCAGAGGATCCTCACCCCCCCCCAGCGTCGTGAACCTAGGGGTATTAATGAGGACCCAGATTACGTGCCCCCGGAAGAGGTATCACGTGAAATGTCATTCTTTCTTTAAATATTTCAAGTTTCCCATATTAGCATATTACCAAGCTTCAATGATTCTTTATATGGTAGGTTCCTCGACGAAGTGTTCGTCGTGCCTTGGCCGCACAAGCGACACATTCCATGGCTTGCGAAGACACACCTCATGAGGAGCAAACGGAAAACATACCGGCCCATGAGTCCCCCGAAAGCGCAAGCGTGGGGGTAAACGGTCCGCGAACAAGGCTGAGGGCACATATGAGGTGACAACACTGGACCACACTCGCGATGTGGAAGTATCCCCAGTACGACTCCTACTGTCCCAACCACTTCGCCTAGCTTTACCTCCCCGTTAGAAGGGGAAGTGATAACGCAAGAATGTCCTTGTGAGCTGCATGTGCCGTTTAGTTACAAGGGAAAGACCATGAAGGTTGCAACTGGTAGAGCACTTCCAGGACGAACACTCCACAACATGGATATTCCACCCGAGTACGTCCGTGTTACCGTCGAGGAGGTCAACCGAGGATGTGAGGAGCACGAGATTGAGTGCCCCATACCCGACGCGGGGATTATAACTCTACATGATGCTATCGGTTCGTTCATCATGTGAAAACGTCGTGAGGTTGTGCTCCGGAACCACGAGTTTCCCCTCCCCTTTGTCCGGACACGGATCGGTTCATGAGAGTCAACAATTCACGGGGGATGAAGCCGGAGCAGGAGAACCGTCTCCTTTGTCGGGTGCTGCTTCAGCCGCTAAGGAACAAGCTGAACAAGGACATGAAGCGGTTATGAGTCCTATACTCGCGGACAGCCCGCAGCAAGAAACCGCCACAAGTACACGGCTATGAGGACCCTCGAGCAACAAATAGTGCCTCTTGTCGAGCCGGAAGGGCAATGTATCTCCTCCGTCGAGCCCGAAGCTGAAACCCTAGCCTTGGATGAAGAGCCTCGGTTTATCGAGCCTCTTCGGAAGGAGTTTACTCCTGTAATTCCTAGGATGATTACGCCTGCGGGGGTGGATCCGTCAAAGCCGCAACTCTGAACATGTCACGAAATACTTGGAGCGAATGAGGAAGGGACCCGTGCAGCCAATCACGGAACCTCGTCAATTGGTACATTACGATGATGACATATTTGAGGGTCGTGACAAGAATGAGGACTTCCCAAATTTCATCTTTGGCAAACCCCTCGTATCTAAAAACATGTTGTCAAACCTACCGTGGGAGATGCGGAAGCTGCATGATCGGTACGTAGCGGCAGCGAAAGAAGGAGTGGATATGATCACCTGTAAGCTTCCGAGGGACGTGTTCAACGACACCGGTGATTCGGTCCTTGGACTATATTTCAATGATATCCACACTATGTTTCGTCTCGGCGAGATGGACACGACCTTCGTAACCTTGTGGTGCATGTAAGTGCCTCCATCCATCTTTTTCTTGTCTCATACTTTTTGCAGTACATGTTATACACTCCCTTTTGCTTTTAATGTAGCTTGAATTCAACATTTCAAAAGAAGAGATACGACAGACCCGATTGGAAGGTTGGGTATCTCAATCCGAGCTTGATCAATCAAAGTGCGATCAACCCCGGATAAATGAGAAAGACAAGATATATAAGGATAAGACACCACAAGAGTTACAAGAACTGAAGGACACCATGAGGACAAAAGCTAGGGGTCGAGTTGCAGGTTATATTTACAGGTGCTTCAGGGAATGGTAGGATTGTCACGCCATTTACGCGCCTTACCACTTCGAGTAAGTTCGACCACTACCTTACTCTCGTCGATCGTAAAGATAGATGACATACTAACGAATACGATCTTTTGTTGCAGTGGTCATTGGATTTGTTTCCTGATCATGCCAAAAATTGGATATCTATTAGTCTTGGATAGCCTTGACTACGACTCCAATCACTACGAAGATATCGTGAGCGTTATAAATTGGTAAGTATAGACGTACAATTAAATAGCGATAATTTCATGCAATAATACCCTTTTCTCAATACTGTAGTGCTTATTTGAACTACGTAAAGAACCCGAAGGTGGCACGTTATAGAATTCGGAAACAAATATACTTTCGTCATAAATTTCCGGTAAGACACACGTCACACACATCTAATTTTTTTATGCTGCTATCATTGAAATAGAGTGATGTTTTTTACTTCACTCTATTTAACAGATGCATTAAGCAAGTAAAAGGTAGTGTGCACTGTGGATACTACGCATGTGCGTATTCGAGCTCCGCTGCATCCTACTTGAATGTCATCACCCATGAGACCACCGAGGAGGTACGCTAAGATTGCATCTGTTTAATTTACATTCTTTCTGTTTTTTTCTATCATATACCAACTTTTATGTATTTATTGACAGCGAACAAAAAGTCTAGAAAAGGCAATGATAACGGACATAAAGATATTGAATGAAATATTCAAGAATGGATTCCCGACGGCACGAAAGCATCTAAGTACAAATGACATGTACTACATTGTCGCTAGGATGTGCCGTTTCTTGCTTAGGGAGGTCATCGGTCCTCGTGGTCGGTTCTTTGACGAGCAAAATGAAGTGACGAAGGAGCATGGGGTACTTTTCGAGTGGTGCGGCTCGAAACGACAGTACGAGCCCGATGTTGTTGAAGATTCGTATAGTGTAGACTTAGTTTGAAAAAACATTGTGATGTTCACATTATTAAACTTTTAATGGATTTTATTAATATTTGTAAATATTTGTAAATATTAATGTGATGTAATACTTTAATGTTAATGTGATGTAATTATGGTTAATGTTATGTAATTGTAATTTATTATTTCTAATGCGTATTTTTTTATATTGTTAAAAAGTAAATAGCCACGGTTCACTATGCCAACCGTAGCTAGTGGTGTCCACTATAGCCATGATTGGTTTACGAACCGTGGCTATAGTATTCCACTATAGCCACGGTCTACGTGGCGAACCGTGGCTATAGTGTCCTACTATAGCCACGGTTGGCTATGTTAACCGTGGCTATAGTACGCCACTATAGCCACGGTTGACATAGTGAACCGTGGCTATAGTTGCGTACTATAGACCGTGGCTATAGTGGCATACTATAGCCACGGTTGTTCTGTTTTCCGAGGCTACGGATGATTTTCTGTAGTCTCGGAAACATAGCCACGGTTGGGGCTGACCGTGGCTGTAGAGCCCCCAACCGTGGCTATAGTGAGTTTTTGCTATAGTGAAAACATGTTTTAGGGTCAATTTTTCAGGCAGCTTTTTGCTATAGTGAAAAGATGTTTTAGGGTCAATTTTTCAGGCAGCTTTTGGAGATGCTCTAACATAGATTAAGATCTTACTCCTTTTCTTTCATCTATTTCAATATTGCGGTATGACTCCCTAATCCAACGAGTAGTCGCTGATGTAGTCAGCACAAAAGTACAAGCGTACGCGTGATTCATATCCAATCGGGCAACCAGCAGAGACTGATCGAACCGTACCAATTTGGTGGGATATTTCTGTCGTTTGAGCGCACGGGAGCCCAAAAATAGCTATCACTTTTAAAAAATATAAAAGTTTCCGCTAGAATACTTGAGGCCGCGCTACCTTCTCTCGTTTTTTTTTATTTTTTTTATTTTTTTTAGTGGGAGGAGAGGAGCCAACTGGGCATCACGAGCACAACGGAGGAGACAGAATTCTTGGTGGACGGTCGGCTATAGGGCTCTGAGCTCGTTCCGATGGCAAAACCCGGAGGTACATAATTCTAGACATTTCACAATATAATTGTTACATTTGCTGTTGAAAGGATTTGGCCGGATTATAGATTCAACTTGACCGGGTTGAAATTAAACTCTGGATTTCACATGCATTTTGTTCCAGATGATTGGCCTTGACGTTACTAGATGTTAATGGGCAGGCGAGACCGAGGAAGAGCTGAACGACCACCCGATCGAGGAGGTCCGGAACACGGTGCCGATCTCCGACGACCCGTTGGAGCCGTGCCTGACGTTCCGGACATGGGTTCTTGGGCTGTCTTCCTGCGTGATGCTCGCCTTCGTGAACGAGTTCTTCATGTACCGATCGAGCCAGCTGGGCATCGGCACGGTGATTGTTCAGATCGCATCGCTGCCCATCGGCCGGCTGATGGCATCGACGCTGCCGACGCAGCAGATCCGCGTGCCGCTCACCGGATGGTCCTTCTCCCTCAATCCGGGCCCCTTCAGCCTCAAGGAGCACTGCCTCATCACCATTTTTGCCGGCGCCGGAAGTAGCGGCGTGTACGCCATGAACATAATCGCCGTCGTCAAGGTCTTCTACAAGCGCGAGATCAACCCCTACGCCGCCATGCTGCTCGCGCAAACGACCCAGGCAAGGTCACTATGACCTGCATTATATTCCTCGGTCTCAACCTGAATTCGAGTTTAGAAACACCTGACCATTGGTATCTCAATAATTTAGCTTCTTGGGTATGGATGGGCTGGCCTGTTCAGGACGTTCCTTGTTGATTCGCCGTACATGTGGTGGCCTATCAACCTTGTCCAAGTCACCCTCTTCAGGTTTGTGTTGTACTCCCTCTTGTCCTAAATTACTAGTCATCCTGCCTTTAATTTTGATAGGTTCATTGATCATTCTCTGAACCTGGATAACCTAAACATTCCATGAAACTGGTGGACACAAAAATGCACTGGCAGGATGACAAGTAAATTGGCCAATTAAGGCTGGTTAATTAAACAGGAACTAATTTTCCTTGTTCCCTCTCACATATTTGCCCAACCGTACATATACATGTAGAGCAATGCACGAGGAGGAGAAGCGGCCCAAGGGAGGGCTAACGCGGCTGCAGTTCTTCATCATCGTGATGATCTGCAGCTTCGCCTACTATGTGATCCCCAGCTACCTGTTCCCAGCGATCAGCACCGTGTCGGTGGTGTGCTTGGCGTACAAGGACTCGGTGACGGCGCAGCAGCTCGGGTCCGGGCTCAAGGGCCTCGGGCTCGGCTCCTTCGGCCTGGACTGGAACACGGTGGCCGGGTTCCTGGGCAACCCACTGGCGTCGCCGGCGTTCACCATCTTCAACATCATGGCGGGGTTCGCGGCGTGCACCTACGTGGCCGTGCCGCTGCTCTACTGGACCAACACGTACAACGCCAAGCGCTTCCCGCTCTTCACGTCGCACGTGTACGACGCGGCGGGCGCCATCTACGACACCAGCCGTGTGCTGGACCCCGAGACCTTCTCCCTCAACGTCAAGGAGTACGACGCCTACAGCCGCATCAACCTCAGCGTGCTCTTCGCCCTCAACTACGGCATCAGCTTCGCCGGCCTCATGTCCACGCTCTCGCACGTTGCGATCTACCACGGCAAGTGAGTCCTCATCATCTCTCGGTTTTCTGAACGTGAGAGACGACGGGGATTGAATTTTGTGCACGCACGCCGCGATCAAGGGAGATCTGCGAGCTTTGGCAGAAGGCGGCGGCAGCAAAGGCGAAAGCGGGCAGCGAGGAGGAGGAGGACGTACACACGAGGATAATGAAGAGGAACTACAGGCCCGTGCCGCAGTGGTGGTTCCACCTCATGCTGGCGATCGTCCTGGCGCTGTCCATCTTCACCTGTGCGGGCTTCGGCGGGCAGCTTCAGCTGCCCTACTGGGGCCTCCTCCTCGCCTGCGCCCTCGCCTTTGCTTTCACGCTGCCCATTGGAATCATCACCGCGACGACCAATATGGTTAGGAGCTCCCTCCATTAATTCCCAAAATGCTAGTATTTGCCAAAACAAACGAAAAAGGAGATAATCATTTCCCCGAATCCAGACGCCGGGGTTGAATATCATCACGGAGCTCATTATCGGGTACCTGTACCCGGGCAAGCCACTGGCCAACGTGGTGTTCAAGACGTACGGCTTCATCAGCATGGGGCAGGCGCTGACGTTCCTGTCCGACTTCAAGCTCGGGCACTACATGAAGATCCCGCCGAGGTCCATGTTCTTCGCGCAGCTCGCCGGCACGCTGACGGCGTCCACGGTGCACTTCGCCACGGCGTGGTGGCTGCTGACGACGGTGAAGAACATCTGCGACGTGGACAACCTGCCTCCGGGTAGCCCCTGGACCTGCCCCGGGGACGACGTCTTCTACAACGCCTCCATCATCTGGGGCGTCGTGGGCCCGATGCGGATGTTCGGACGCCTCGGCAACTACTGGCAGATGAACTACTTCTTCCTCGTGGGCCTCCTGGCGCCGGTGCCCGTCTGGCTCCTGCAGCGCGCCTACCCGGCCAACGCCCTGCTCCGGAACATCAACACGCCGCTCGTCCTCGCCGGCGCCAGCGGGCTGCTGCCCGCGCGCACCGTCAACTTCCTCATGTGGGGGCTCGTGGGCTACGTCTTCAACCACCTCGTTTACCGCCGCCACAAGGCCTGGTGGATGCGCTATAACTACGTGCTCGCCGCGGGCCTCGACGCCGGCGTCGCCTTCATGGGCGTCCTCACGTTTCTGGCGCTGGGCTATTTCGATGTCTACGGGCCCAGGTGGTGGGGTGGTGTCCCCGACGATCGCTGCGATCTGGCCTCGTGTCCCACCGCGCCAGGGGTCGTCGTCAAGGGATGTCCAATCGTCTAACAATTTGTATGCTCTTACCTACTATACTAGGAGTCACATCATGATTGTGTGGATTATGAATAACTCTTGCTCTTGATATATATATATGGAAGCGTTTTTTCTACTCCCAGGTGTAATTACTCCCATGTGTGTATCTCACAAATTAGAGGGTATTTTTTCATACTTGAGGTTTCTAAATAAAGTATGTACACATACTTGAATTTTAAAAGTGGTACGTAGACATACTCCTTTTTTATAAGAGGATAAATCAAGTATATATACATACTCCTTTTATATGTAGGAAATGCAATATATAACAAGGTGCATAGAAATAATATTTCCACACAAATTTTTTCATGGTTATCATTTTGAAAATTCTTGTTTTAGGTATGTGCACATACTCAAAATGATAAATGGGTATGTACGCATACCCAAGGTGGTTTTTTGAACATGGGAGTAACTACATCCGGGAGTAAAATGTAATTACCCTATATAGCGTTTTTTCTACTCCCAGATGTAATTACTCCCATGTGTGTATCTCACAAATTAGAGGGTATTTTTTCATACTTGAGGTTTCTAAATAAAGTATGTACACATACTTGAATTTTAAAAGTGGTATGTAGACATACTCCTTTTTTATAAGAGGATAAATCAAGTATATATACATACTCCTTTTATATGTAGGAAATGCAATATATAACAAGGTGCATAGAAATAATATTTCCACACAAATTTTTTCATGGTTATCATTTTGAAAATTCTTGTTTTAGGTATGTGCACATACTCAAAATGATAAATGGGTATGTACGCATACCCAAGGTGGTTTTTTGAACATGGGAGTAACTACACCCGGGAGTAAAATGTAATTACCCTATATATATATATATATATATATATATATATATATATATATATATATATATATATATATATATATATATATATATATATATATATATATATATAGCTGCGGTACGGTGGATATGCCACCCGCCACTAGGAGATCGAGGCTAAAAATAAATAAATGTAGGCTACAGTAAAAAACAAAAAAGAAAAGTGGACCCCACACCCATATGGCTGCCGTTTTGCAACGCCACCGGCCTCCGAGCCCGCTGGAAAGCAGCATTATGCCACCACCCGCCAGCCACCGGCGCCAAGGAAGAAGTTTGTTGCCACGATCGAGGAAGAAGCCCATCGGAGACGAAGAGGTCCGGCTCCATCGCCAAATTCGTGCAGTCCCCACCGCCGGAGGCTTCATGGTAGCCGGATCCGCCGCTCAGGAGGTCCGGAGCATGGTATGGCCCACATGTCAATGGCATGTGCCTTGACTCATGACATGCGGGCCTGGAGCATGGTATGTCCCACATGTCGATGACAAAGGTGCTTGCCTTTAAAGGTAAAGGATTTGGATCCGAAGATGCAAAAAGGCCCCCTAGTGGATTTTGGTGATAAATGACAAAGAATTAAAACTTCTAATGTGTCTTTAAGTGAATGTGCAGGATATCAATATGTCAACCCCCATATTGTGAGATAGTGTACCCCTCATAAAAAAAGATGGAACAAGTACTCAAAAGCAAAAGCTAAAAGATTATATTTATAGCTTTTTGAGTATAGGTGTGCCAAACTATCAAGATGGGTTAAACGATCTTACATGCAGGAAAAATGTGCTCTAGGAACCTAAAATAGCTTGGAAACAAAAAAAATGCAAGGAAAAGTCAAGTCCAAAAAGCCAACTCAACCTAGCTTTAACGAAGGAACGGAAGTTCTGTGGGGACGAAAGTTTTGTCAATTCCGGAGAATTTGGAACGGAAGCTCCACCCCAAACGGAAGTTCTATCCCGACGATTGAAGTTGTGCTTTCCACCCACGAGGGAAGTTCCGTCACTTTCGACGGAAGTTCCTCAATTCCAGAGATTTTGGGACGGAAGTTTCATCCCGACCATTGCTATACCTATTTCGAAGGGGATGATGAAAGTTCCGTCCCCGACGGAAGTTCCGTCAAACCCTATCTTGACCTAGCAATGGCTATTTTTGGCCCTCTTCTATATAAAGCCTCTCCCATCTCGTGAGGAGAGCTGCTGGTGTTTTTGAACTCTCCCATCTCACACAAGCTCATACTCTCACTCCTCTCCACTCCCCCTTGAGATCCAAGGCCATTTGTGAGGTTCCCCAACTCGAATCTAAGCTTGAGAGCATCACCCTAACCTAGAGCACATCTTCCCCTTGCAAGCAATCTAGATTTCACTTGTTACTCTTGGAGATTTGTTCTCCTAGATTGGCTAGGTGTCAACTCCTAGAGCTCCCAAGTTTATGGTAAGCCTTGGGAAGTTTGTGAAGTTGTAATTCGCACTCGAAAGGAAAGGAATCAAGAATAATAAGAAGAAAACCAAGTTTGACCTTTGTGGCCACATGAAGAGGATTAGGGTTGAGAGAGACCCGACTGTTTGTAATCTTCTTTACGGAGATGTAGGAACCTCTTTGTGAGGGGTCTGAACTTTGGTGAAAAAAATCTCCGTGTCTCTCGTGTTTTATTGTGTGTTTGCTTTCTCCCTTTCGCTTGTCTTTGCCCGATCTACTTGTGTGCGGCGTGTCTATCAAATTCCTGCAGGTACAACACTTTTAGCAGGTCAAGGAAGGATTCTATTCAAGAGAAATCGTGAGATTCCTCCTCTTCTTACTCTCCCTTGGATTTTCCCCACGTGCCCCGGCGGAAGTTCCGTCATGGGCTGATTTGATTTGTTTGTTTAATTATTGTTAAATTGCCTATTCAGCCCCCCCCCACCTCCTAGGCAACTTTCGGTTGGTATCACGACAGGTTCTCGTCAAGAGCCCACCCGGCCAACGCCTCGCTCCGAAACATCAACATGCCGCTCATCCCGGACAACGCTAGCGGGCTGCTGCCCGCGCGCACCGTCAACTTCCTCATGTGGGGGCTTGTGGGCTACGTCTTCAACCACCTCGTTTATCGTCGCTACATGGCATGGGGGATGCGGCATAACTATGTGCTCGCCGCGGGCCTCGACGTCGTCGTCGCCTTCATGGGCGTCCTCACGTTCCTAGTGTCTGGGGTATTTTGATGTCTACGGGCCTAGGTGGTGGGGTGGTGTCCCCGACGATTGCTAACAATGAATTATGTGCATGCTCTTACCTACTATACTAGGAGTCACATCATGATTGTGTAGTACGTAGATTATGAATTACTCTTGATGTATATATATCTGCGTACCACTTGTGATCCATTCTCGTCACTACAACAATTTGATACTATAGCCGTGGCGGCATGTATGCCACCCGCCACTAGGAGATCAAGGCTATAAATAAATAAATGTACGCTATAGTGAAAAAATACAAAAAAGAAAAGTGGGCCCCACACCCATACGGCCGCCATTTCGCATGCCGCCAGCCTCCTAGCCCGCAGGAAAGGTAGCATTCTGCCACCACCCGCCAACCACCGGCCCGTCCAGCCGAGGTCCCGCTAAGGAAGAAGTCTGCCGCCACGGTCGAGGAAGAAGCCCATCGGAGGTGAAGAGGTTCGACTCTATCACAAAATTCGTGCGGGTCCCCACCGCGGGAGGTCATCGCTGCCCGGATCTAGTGACTACGCCGCACAGCCACCCATCCGAGGTCCATACAGGTATAGGCCCCGCAGCGGCCGGATACACCGCTCAGGAGGGTGGCGCCACTCGAGAGTCCGCCGCCACCCGGCGGACGTCGGGATCCACCACCAGCCATTGTGTGATGCCTCGCCTAGGCCCTCACCGGAGCCACACCTCGCTTGGTTGAAAGTGCATCTAGGTCCCTAGTGGGTTTTGGTGAGTTGATTGACAAAACGATTAAAGGACTAATATGTTTATTGAGATGATGAGCAGGAATTTAATTGTAATATCATTATGGACCATCATTCATATGCAAACTTATGGATATTATTTTTATGAGATGACGGATTCCATAAGATGAAGATTTATGTGTATGACAAACAAGTGAACAAAAATGAGAAAAAGGAACATGGTGTACAATCATATATTTATATGTCTCTACTATCATAATTATGAAGAGAAGAAGGACATCCTTTACCAAGAAAATATCAATCAAAATCAAATCAACCAAAGGAAGAAAAAGGAGTATGGCTTAATTATGAGATACAAAATGATATGGAAATTAGGATGGCAGGAAGATGAAGGAATAACATGACTTGGTTGCGATGGACCATACATTGGAGAAGGCTTGGCGCCGAGGGACCGTAGTGATCGAGAAGAGCAAGTGGAGTTGATTCCGACGGATCTTTTAAGCCATGAGCAATCACATATCATTAAGTATCAAATTATTTATGAAAGATGAGCTATGATTGGAAAGTGCAAAGTTGATCAAGAGGATTCAATATTCATAGTCATCAGCTCAAGGTGGATAAGCTCGGATTTCTATTCATGTTGTCAATCCCAAATTGAAGCAAAATTGATAAAGTGGCAAGTGACAAGTCTACAAGCTCAAGAAGTGAAAAATGTGTATTTTAATCTTGAGTATAGATTTGTCGTACTATCAAGGGGGATGCAACATCGTGCTTCCACATGTCCAAAGTGCTCAACATCCTAAGTAAGAAGCCATGAGAGAAAAACCCCGAAACCCAACCTCGTTAGTGTGCTTGACCTGACAAAACAAGTCGGACCGGTTTTGTAAACTTAGGGTTTTACCTCTTCTTTGAGTGGTATAGTGTTCTAGACCTTGTATAGAACTCTACACACAAAAGTTGGTGAGATGAGATCAAATAGAAATGAATGGAGTGCCTTGTGGAGCTTAGTTGTTGTGTCTGGCTAGAAACAGAGCCGGACCGGTTTGGCAAATCGATCGAACGGTTTGGGCTGACACACCCAATGGCTAGTTCTCTATAAACTGTTTAAATAGTCTCCTTCCCCATCTTTCGAGGGTTGCTGGTTCCAGATCATTTCAGAACATCCAACGACCATATTGAGCTCTCCCCAACACCTCTTTGTGAGACTCGAGTGATTTGGTGAAAATCTTTGAGTTGGATTGAGAGATTTGAGCATTTGTGAGCAATCCAAGCCTTGACCACTTTGTGGCTGCATTGAGCACTTTGTGGCTGCGTTGAGCAATCTTGTGGCATTTGTTACTCATGGAGGTGAAGCCTCGTAGACGGCTAGGCGTTACCCATGAACTCCCAAGTTGTGTTGACCCAGGATCAATTTGTGATCTTGTCTTCGAAAGGGAAAAGATCAAGCTAGTGGATCGGGGAAAGTGGTTGAAAGAGACCCGACTTGGAGTTGGTGTTTGAGCAACTCAAGCTTCCTCAACGGAGATGTAGGATTCACGGGGTGAATCCGAACTTCGGCAAACAACTCTTGTGTCATCTTGTTTGGTTGCATCTCTTGTTTAATTTCTATCTCTTGTGCTTCCGCTTCGATCTACTCGGTTGTGCTTGTTTGTGATGTGCAACGATTAAGTGTGACTGCAAGAAACATTTATTGAGGCACTACATCGAGTATAAGTTTGGGATAGATACAAGATCAAGGTTTCCTGCATTCCCCGGCAAAGCGGGTCCGGCCGGTTTTGGTAACCGGATGATGAGGACATCACACCCTCGGATATATCCAACACTCCACCAATACACATGCATAATTCAAGGATAAAAACTAGAGCATGACAATTGAATTTACGGGTGGGCTTAACTATTTTTTTGATTTTTTTTGAGATTTTTCCTGTCCTGTGAAGTCTGGGACGAGCAGATGCAAAAAAAAATTCTACCCAATTTCAATTTTTTTTGCCTAATTTCGAGTCTGCATACGAAAGTTATGGCTGTTTGAAGGAAGGAATTCCGAATTAGGATTTCGGTGGATGGAATTGCAATCGGGTAGGATTTTTTTTTGTTTTGCGTCGATTAATGTATGCAACGGAAACAGCAGGAGGTCTCGGTAGTGGGGTGTTGAGTTCTAGATGGAAAGGGTGGGAGTGTAGAGTGGGACTATGGTGAATGCAGCGGAGGTGACAAAACTCCCGAGACAAAGCAAACTTGAGGGAATTCGGCTAGGGTTTCAAGGGGGCACAAAACTGACAACAAGAACACGAACTAAACCAGCAACAAAACAATCACTAGGACACAAACTCAACACTACGGACTCTGAAATTGAAACATGCAAAGGCTAAATACGGCTTGGACAGGATGAACCCTAGAACTAAATTTTTTCGCTTTTTCGTGGATGATAGGATAATAAAGAGATAAAATAAACTAAAGATAGGGCGAACCCGACGGTGCACCGGAAGCTCTGATTACCACTTGGTGTGGACTAGGGTCCCGATCTTCCGAAAGATTCAGATAACTCTTGATTTGGCGAATATGTGACACACGTCGATCCGACTCCTGAGCAACACGTCCGAACCCCTCAATCGCAGCACCACGTCCTCTATGGTTATCAACCGGCGTTGCACGGTTGACCTCGCTAAGAAGGCTAATCCCTGCCTGCGAATCAAAAACACAAGCAAGAACAAGAAAGAACGCAACCAAATTTACAGATGTATGATTAATCTCACGAGTTGGGGTCTCACAAACCGATGAACGACGAAACTATCGAAGCAGAATAATCTAAGCAAAACCCAACCCTAACATGGGTGGCGGCTGCTTCTAATAAAGACTTGGGGACATGCAAGAACCCCTGGACACTCCCCTAATGGGCTCACACGAGATACACGGCCCAAAGGCCAAAAACGGTGACGCAGCACCAAAACAGATTCTGGACATTCCACAATTTTAACGATTTCCGACGACTCCGGACAAATTTTGACCTGAGACCGAATCCACTGGAAAGGTTATGAAATTATCTTTCCATCCATATGTAGAACGTCCAAATCCGACATTGTATGCGATCTGTGCGTCTGTTTTAATTCAGACTGTTCCTGGACTACAAAACAGACTCGAAGTCGACTTGATTTAGGCCTCCACAATGCATTGCACCCTCTTGCTGGACCTCCATGCTTCTAAGCCCTCTTCCGTTCATATTATGGTCCTCGCCTTAATTCCTAATCATAATAAAATCATTAGGTAGCAAACTATTCTCAAAATTATGAAAGGGAAGACTTAGGAACGAGCCCACCTCTAAATTCAATTGTCGGACACGAGCTCTAGTGATTGGTCCTTGAATATTCAGTGGAGGAGTGTCATTTGTATCCAAAGGAGTAATGTCCTCATCATCCGTTTGGGTGCAGGTTGTTTCTAGACTCCGAAACAGATTCGAAGTCGACTTTGTTTAGGCCTCCAACTTGATTTGCACGCCCTTGATGGGCCTCCACGCCTCCAATCTCCTCTCCACATGTCTCATCATCATCTCCATGGTTCCTAACAATAATTAACTTATTAGGTAGCAATATATTCTCAAATATACATAAAGGAACTATTAAAAACGAGCTCACCCGTAAATTCAATTGTCGTGCTCTAGTTTTTATCCTTGAATTATGCATGTGTATTTGAGGAGTGTTGGATATATCTCGAGGGTGTGATGTCCTCATCACCGATCTTATCGATTTTGGTGCTGATCTTAGTTTTAAGTTTTAATTTGCAAGATTCGCCTATTCACCCCCTCCGGGCGACATCAAGGTCCTTTCATTGGTGTAGAGTGAGAGCAAGAGAAGTCGTGTGCCCTCCGGTTTGCAGGTCGCCACTCAAATGTTGTCCTGTCTCGGTGGCTAGAGGAGGAAAGGATGGGGACGACAACGACGACTGGAGGAGGGAGGAGAGAGGGGAGGCTGGGTGGCGGCTGCTGCAAGAGGGAGGAGAGTGGGGAGGCTGGGCAGCGGCTAGAGGAGTTGGAGGAGAAGGGAGAGAGAAGGTGCGGTGACTGTGGGCGGCTTAGGGTTTGGTATATATTTGGGTTGGAGGTGTGGGCTGGGAATGGAATGGGCTGCTGTTGAAAAATAGAGTAGCGGCGAATGACATAACGAGCTGCTGCTACAAAATACAGTCTATCGTAGCGGCGGTTCTTCTTTGGTTCGTAGGTACTGTAAATTTACTTCCGCAGCTATAGTAGCGAATTGTTGTAGAGTGCAGTACTAGGCAGGACCAGCTCCATGTTTAGAAGGCCTGGGGCGAGCTCATCGATTGGGCCCTAAAGCTTAAGAATATGCCCCACCTATAAATCATACACTCCCTCCATTCTTGAATTCTTGAGGTCGTTGACTATTTCGGTTACGTTTGAGAGACCATTCATTTTATTCAAAATATTTTTTGAAATATGTAAAATAATAAGTTGTGTTTCAACTTTTTTTAATGATAAATCAAATTAAAATGAAATATTTCAAATTCCTAAACTTTTTTGAATAAGACGAAAGTTAATGTAACACAAAAATCAAGTCAGGGTACAACTATTATTTTTATCTTTTATAACCATTATAAAATGCAAAACATAAGCTCTGCATGCTGCTTACTCTGCAAAAGTTTTTGTTGTATGCATGTTTCTAGGGTACACGAATGCACTATTTGGCATGCATTCAGCTTGGGTGGGTTAAATCCGTAATCCGCATTCAAAGGCAGCTGTCCACGAGCCGAGCCCCATGACCCCCGCAAACTCCCCTCGCTCTCTCCTATCTCCCTAGTTCCCCCGGCACATCAAGCCCCGTCTGCGCCTCCCCGAGCTGCGGCATCAGTCCTGTTGGTCAGATCGAGGTTTCTCCTCGTCGAATTTGACCGTTTTGCTCAGGTCCCAAACGTGTAGGGCTGCGACATAGTGGTATGGCGGCGAGGATCGATGAACAGGCTTGCCTCGGCCTCGGCAGCGCCTAGGTCGTGACAGCAACACACGACCTCGACATGTGGTTAGCTATGCCAGCAAACGGGATGTTCCCACCTTCGGATAGAGATCCACCGCCTTCAAAGACATGTGCCTTCACTCACCGACATGTGGAGCCGGAGCATGGTATGGCTCACATGTCGCTGACAAAGGCGCGTGCCTTTGAAGGTAGAGAATTTGAATCCCTCACCTTGGGGTTGTTGTGCTTCAACGCAAGTCGAGCTTGGACCTACGACAATCTTGTCTTCTAGCTTGTCGTGTCATGGCACCCCTCAGCATACTCAATACGTAAAAATGTGTGTTGTGGCTCGGGTTTCCCTTCGGCAAGTGAAGGGCATCGGGTGAAAGCTTCAGTGCAACGATGATGTCTTTATGGGTCATTTTGTCTTTGGAGGCGTTGAGTAGGTGTCATGTATTGCATATCTCAGATTCCTCAAGTGTAAACCTTGATTTAGCCTAGCGTTGGATCGAGCAATGATGACGTTCCTTATGTCGCACCCTTCCTGAAGGCACTAGCACAATTGTCTACTATAGCCACGTTTGAAAGGGATCTATAGCCACGGGTATGGAAACCGTGACTACGATCTCGAGGCTAAAAATAAGAGCTTGTAGAGACGCAAATAGAACCAACCGTGGCGACAAATTGGACTAAAAAACAATAAAAAAGAGGAGCCCACGAGGGCCCGAGCACCGCCGGTTGCTGGCTGGCCGCCTGCCCGCAATGCGTCGCATGGGTGTGGTGGGATGAGATGTGGGTCAAGTCAGATGGTTTATGGCTACAAATAGAGGCTTATTTGTAGCCACGGCTCACATTGTCAACCGTGGCTACAAATAAGCCTCTATTTCTTAGCGTCTTCATTTGTGTTTTCTCCCATGGCTATAGTGCGTTTTTGTTCTAGTGAGGCATTGCCTTGTGGATACCAAAAATATATGCATCGGCTTGGTGATCTGATTTGTCACGCCATGGATCATGGTATAGCTCCTTTCTCGGTGATTGCTTGGCATGCTTTGGTCATTGTTCACCATAGCTAGGTGCTGGTGCTTGTCTAGTGTGTTGGAGACTCAGCTTTGTTGTTGTCGACGTTCTCTAATGCCAATGTCTCATTACATGTTGGGTTAATGGGACCATGATCCCCTCTCTTGGATTTTCTCGTATATTTTTGTTCTAAGGCATTGATCTTCACAGCTGTCGCCTGTCGCTTGTGACTCGGTGCCTCAATTGTTGAGTTGGAACGGAGTTTTGCCCCAAGGGGAGCAAGTTTTAGTGCCTCGTGCAGCTTTTGTGTACAATATGTGTAGGTGAAGAGTGTGTTGATGTCCTTTCCTCGGTGTTGTTTCGTGTTTAATGTGTTTGTGTTGTGATTGCACTCTTGTATCCCTGCTATAAACATAACAACCAGCTCGTGTGTGCACTTTCAAAGGAATGAAAAGGTGGGGACGCTAGTCCCACCCCCGAATTCGTAAAAAAAAAGAACATGAGTATACTTAGTTGTGTTCTGATCATATACTACAGCCGTTCCATTATTATTTTATTGAGCTTCAGTAGATGCAGCCTTTAATAATTTATAGTGACTGTGCATATGAAAGATTAAGTGGAAATACTCCTTTTTGGAGTTTGGCAGGTTTGAAGGGCATGGTCAGCAGTTTGAGGGTACAAGTCGATGCCTACCGTCAAATTCATGCATTCCAATTTACATACAACCTTCATAGTTTGAGATGGTCGATGACTCATGGAAATTGTATGAAAATTTCATCTTGCAGCAAAGTCGGAGATTATCTAGTATTTTTTTAGATAATGGAATATTACTTTCTGATTGCACAAAGCCTTTCTTAATGTATAAATCTAAGAAAACAACGAAGAATACTTTAGTTAGTATATGGTTGAAGAAGTGAACTCCACTGGATTAATATAGCCACACGCTTTCCGTGAACTATGAAGAGAGGTGTCTACCGCGCACTGATTAATTAGTATGAAGCATAATACTACAAGCTATAAGGCCATTCTCAAGCCTCTTTCATTTCACATTTTTCAAGTATGACACGTTAACTTTTTAGTCTTCTTTTATCAAATGAAAGTGCATCTCTCGATGTACTATTTTATAGGCAAAACAAGACATTAAATGGTTATCGTCGGCGTATAATTACCAACAAATGGGGTCAGCTGGACCGCCCTTTGTGAGAGGATCGGGAGCTACGGACCTAGAAACAATCTCTAAGGATGAACACACGATGACACGTGATATACCCATGTTCGAGCCACCGTGAGGTGTAATACCATATGTCCCGCTTATCCGGATTATTATTGAGCTTGAAGGAGTTACAATGGTGTTCTTGAGTTTTTAGGGTTGAGAGAGTCTATCTTCTACATGGCCAACCCTCCCTTTTTAGTCTCAAGGGGCATGCTACGGTGCCAATATCTTAAATCTTTCGATTATTGTCCGAATCCATCCATCGATATGCGAATTGAAGGTTACGACGCCCAAGGCGAGGCACCGCACCGCTTGTCCAATGGGAGGGGGCACGACGGGACTTGTCGTACCCCCCCCCCCACCCTCCTCTCATCATTACGTCGAGACAAGGCGTAATTGCTTCGCTCGTTACGCCGTTTTCCCGGGCGCTCCTACCGGAGCCGACCCGTGGTTGCCCCTATGGAGGCGCCACGCGTCCAAGAAACAAGGGGAGGGAGTTAAGCCTCCCAACCGCTCGCGTGGGTCCCGCGTCACGCGGGCGTGCTAGGGTTTCGGGCGTGTCCGCCCCATCCACGAGCGGTGGCTTCCCTCGCCCGCTCCTCCTGGATGGGCCAAACTAGGCCAAACTAGGCCATCGGGCATCATGGCCTATTGAAGATGAGTCGAGCTGGAGTGGCCTATAGGCGATTATGGGAATCCCCATTTTCCGACCGACAATTGCACATGTGTACCAATGAGGATCCACTTTTTATTCATATGAAAGGAATAGTCTTAATGCACCTTTCATTCTTCTTTCATCAACTTGGAAATAGTGTCACTACTGGTTTCATCCTAATGAAAGGCTTCCTCCTCTTTCATATTAAATACCATGTCATGTCATCTTTTTTGCTTATTTGTCACCTCATAAATGTCAAATGAAAGATCCACTAAGAATGGCCTAATAACAATGAAACCGAAGGTTGGAAGTAGGGATGAAAACGGGATGGGAAAATCCCATCCTAACCGTAACCGTATCACTGTATTGGACCATTTTTCCCGTTTGGTTTTGATTTTGCAAAAGTAAAATGGAAACGGGAAAGTAAATATGAAAACAAGATCAAAAATGGCGCAGGCATTTTTCCGACCGTTTCCAAAAACTCGGTTTTGGACCGGAAATTTCCCGATTTTCATCCCGTTTTTACTAATTCGGGAACACCTATCCCACCAAGGCAGTAAGGCCCAGCCTAGAATAAATCCTAACATCCACACGCCACCCCCACGGCCCCACCCAGCCATCTGCTTGTCCGCCTCCCCGGTCCCCACCCCCATTCCCCTGCTCGACTGCCATGGGCATTGCCTCCACTCTCCGGCGCCAGCCGCCGCTAGCCCGCCAACTAACAGGCCGGCTGAGGGCACCACCGCACGGGGACACGCGCACGGCCGCACGGGACGCCCCCACTCTAGCCTCCAGGTCACGGACGCCGGATGCGGGCAGCGCGTCGTGCTAAACTAGCAACTTCCTGTTCTTGCAGACATGATAGAAACTCTCATAAGCCTCGCCAATAAACAATAGGTTTGAGTAGGCACGCATGAGAGGATTAAGCTTCGTGTCCTTGTGCAGGATTAAGCTTTGCACGCACAAGAGGTTGACGAGGCGTTCCTATTCATAGCCATGTATGCAAGAAAGAAGTGCTCTGTAAATCAAATTAACCAGACAAAAAAAAAACGGACCAGAAACAGCTCGAAGAAGATACCCAGAACAAAATCAACAAGCCACGACTGCTGGGATCAGAGAGCCGCCACAAGGCAGACTCGCCGTCACAAAGACCAAGCGCAAGCAGCAGGCATAATCAAGATTTGGGGAAACAAAAAGAAACCAGAGCGGAATAATCGGAACAGACTCAAGATGTCCAACAAATTAGTTTTTCCATTATCAAACCAGAAGATAGTACAAGCTAGGAATTCAGATGAATCCGCCCTCCCTCCCTCTTTTTGTCAAGAACTCGAATTTCTCAGAATCTGGCTCACCCTATCCCTAATCCTCAAAGTCAAAGTGAGAGGCAACAGAGTGGCTTCCGGCCACCAGGCAGCTCCGCTCCAACATATAAGCAATTAGAAAATTCCCAATTTGCCCTTACTGCATAATACACATATGCCTACTCCTAGGGGTATTTTTGTCCAACTTTTCCACGTCGCCCGAATGCCATCGGACCCTTCACATCTTTGCTTCATCTCGACGCAAGCTTCGTGATGGTGCCACGTTCACCACCAATCGCCGCCACCGGTTTTGAGGCCCAAATCGGAAAGCCATCTTGCACGCTTCTTGATGCGCGACTTCATTCGATGTCGACGTGTGTCATCTCGTCCCGCGATCTTGACCGCCGGCACGTCTCTCCCGATCCCGCTTCATCGGGCCCCCTTGTCACTTGCACCGGCCTCCCTTTCGCCTTGACTTGGTCAACACACCGTCTTTATCACTCCCACGGTTTTGAGGCACACGGTTTTGAGGCACAACCGTGAAACCGTCCGTGATTCTTGCCTTCTCCACGTGTACGGTGTGGATCATCCTTGACCTCACCCGGTCTCCCGATCGTCCGGCACCAATTGTGCCCGATACCTCTCGCCGTTGACCGCCAAGTTGACTCCATTGACCTACACATCAAAAGGCGACACATTTCTATGCTTCTCCAAATCTCCCAACACCTTCACCAACTTCGTTAGTCACAAGCATAAATAACAATCCTCGAAATCCCGCATTTCGATTTAAACACCAAATCGACTCAATGTCAATTACTCATCACGAGTGTCAAGCCATGGCACATCTCAACATGGCTTCTCGGAATAGGAGTGCGTTTGGTACGACTTATGTACAAAGTGCTTATAGTGCTTATACTCGTTTATAGTGTTTATTGTGTCAAGATCGCTTATAGTGCTTATTGTACATAAGCGATAAATCCGTTTGGCAAAACCGCTTATGCTTATCCATCAAAGCTGTTTATTCACACACATAAGCACTATAAGCTACGTTTTCTTGCTTCAGTCAAAGTGCTTATGCTAGTACAAAATTGCAAAGTGCTTATAGGTGCTTATACACATAAGCAGTTTTGCTATTTTGTCTGTTTGCCACTTCAAAGTGCTTATTGAACATAAGCAGTTTCAATAAGCACTTCTATAAGCCGTGCCAAACGCACCCTAGATCATTAACAATTCGAGGCAAATTTAATCTTTAGAGAACAATCTGGAAAGCATATAAGGTAATCAGGCAAGTGATAGTCCAAATGTTCACTTCTCAGCTCTTTGCAGTGCCATTCATGTATTGTTGTTATAAGTGGTCAGCTCTTTGCAGTATCATTCATGTATTATTGTTTTAAGTGGTCGTAAGATAGTATGCTAGTGGATATCTATTGTTTGTGTTAATCAGTATTTGCTTATCATGTTACGTGGTGCGATATTTTCGGTTTGAATTACCAGTTCTGGTTGATACCGATCCGTTTCCGATATTTTCCTGATCATTTTGCGTTCCCGAGATTTTTCTGATCGTTTTCCGTTTCCGACTTTTCCGTTTTCGTTTCCGTCCAACAAAATAAATCTGAAAATGAAAATGGTTGAGATGTTTACCCAATCGTTCCCGATCGTTTTCATCCCTAGTTGGAGGTCCACGTGCTGCTTCTTCAAAACACGCGTCTTAGCAGAGGGGCAATAACTTGGCCTCGAAATAAGTATGCATACATTAAACTAGGACGGCATGCGCGCTCCGCTGCGCTAACGCTATCTCTAATGGAGGACGTGGTTGATGCAAGGGAGTCATATATTAAGTATGCAGAGGTATTAATTTGTTTAGTATGACGGTGTGAGGTGGGTGGTGTCTTTTTTTGCCTGGTAGTTCCACAGAGAAATGAAGAGGCAGAGGCAGCAGCAGGGAGGCCCAACTCGATGGGGAGACCAACCAATCCTTGAAACAATTGAGTAGAGAGATGAACACCATAGGAAATGCAACGAAAGCAGCAGGAGTGAGAGTAGTACGGACCGTGGAAGTAGCAAGTTTGCTGGTCACCCCGAGCAATGAGGCGCCGAATGGGGAGACGCAGACAGAGGGACAGCGGCGTCGGTTGTGAAGCCGAAGGAACCGGCAGGTCTGCGGTAACACGCGGCAAATGACGCGGGGCACGTGTAAGGAAACCGACTGGTTCAGCGGGTGAGGGAACAACAGAAAAAAACCTGAGGTCCCGATCTGAAAAAAGGACAGCCAATAACTCCGCACCGTTCGTAACCCTGTTCCAGCGGCACAATCCCAAATGCCTCCACCCGGAACGACGGCGGTGCGAGCGGCGCTGGCCCCCTGCTCGGCGGCCAGACGGAAGGGCGATTAACCACCTGCTCCCGCAGGTCAAGGCACGCGATGCGACCAGGCACGCCTTCGATGGCATCCGCGGCGACCGGCAGCGAACGGTGACAGCGACGCGCGTGCCACGAAGTAGTGCGTGGCTCCGTCGGGCGAGTCGACGGCGTCCCGTCCGCCGCAGCGGCAGCCGGCCACGGACCAGGAGCAGCACCCACGCGCGGCGCCGGACCCAGGACAGGCCGCGACGCCCGGCGCCCGGCGCGGCTTGTCCACCACCGGCACGACGCCCGGGCTTCGCTCCACTCCGCCTCGCTGCCCTCTCGCTCCCCGGACTGCACGCGACGTGGTTGCGCGCAGCCGCTCCCCCGGGCTGCGCTCCTCTCTCCTGCGCTGCGCCTTCGCTCCCCCGAGTGTGTGCGGCGTGATCGGGTGCGGCTGCTCCCACATCGGCACGGTGCCCGGGCTCTAGTCCTCTCCGCCTCGCTGCCCCGAGGCTGCGTGCGGCGTGGTCGGGGAAGACGACTGCCTGCGGCGTGGTCGGGCAAAGATGAAGGCCGAGGCGACGATCCGATGGTCCGCGTCGGGATACCAGGCGACGATCCAATGGGCCACGCCCCATAGAAAGGCCCACGCGGCCCGGTGCGACAGGAGACGACGTGGCCTGGCCATGCGAGCGCCACGGCGGCACGAGAACGCGCGTCGCGCGCCGAAGGTGGCCACGGCGCCCAAATCGCTGAGGAGAGGAGGATTCCCCCGCTATCAGGTTTAGTATATAATCACGATCCAAGACAATTAAAGGTGGTCGTGCAAGCTGAAATGAATGCAACATTTGATGTCAGACTGTTTACCCATGATTAGTTACAAAAATTTCAGAAGAAAACAGGTCCAAAATCATTAAAGATTGTCTGCACCCTTAAAAGGTATACCAATAATTTAGGCACAATAATCCCAGCTTCAGTAGCAACAACACTAGCCGTGCAAATGCGCGGACGTCCTACTAGTTAAGAATAAATATTGCGCATCAAAGTTTGCAAGGCATACCGCCCTATAACCGACCTCCATACTACGAGCATTCTCACACATGGACCGTAGAATATTTTCAGTTCGGATGAGAAAAAACTGCGCTGAAGGCCGGGAGGTGGTGGGACGATATCCCCGACGGACGACCGCCACGACCTGTTGTCGTGCCCTACCACGTCAGGAGTGGTGGTTAAGTCATGCAATACGAGGATTGGTGAGGACTCCTCACGAGGTCACCCATCCTAGTACGACATTCGTTCCACCAAACTTAACTTGATAGGATATGGTTCTTTAGTGCTAGTATATCGTAACTTTGGAATTTTATAGGATATAGTGCTTTAGTGCTATTATATCGCATGGGTCATAAACCACGTTCATATTCTTTTTATGCTCGACTCTCACGTTGACTAATACCAACATATACGCTTTCCAGACTGACGGCAATGTTCGCCACTGCCGTTGATGCTTGTGTGACAACCGGGCTCCGTCTATGAGCATTCTCGTATATACGTAAAATCTTTACGACGGCCAAAGAAAAATAACCCATCTAAAAAATAAACTGAACAAACAAAAAGATGTAACACAATGGCTTCCCATGGGGAGATCACCCATCCTAATAAACCTATCGCATAAACACGCATAAACACGCTTAACTTTAAAGTTCTAATGGGATCTATTTCTTTAATACAGGAATATCGCATTCGACATAAACCACGCTCACATTGCTTTTACGCTTGATTCTCACGTTGGCCATACTGACCTACACGCTTTATGCTTTCCGAATCGACACGACAATGTCCATCACCACCACCAATGCCAACGTGATGTGCCATGGACATGTAGAACATTTACAGCCCATCGAATTCGAAAGAAAGTAATAAATTAGAAAAAATAATGAACCACCACCAATGCCAGAGTGGTGGTGTGCCATCACAACTGAATTCCCAACTACGAGCATTCTCACACATGGACACGTAGAAGCCCATAGAAAGAAAGCAATAAATTAGAAAAATAATGAAGAGTGAACAAAAAAAAATATACAACACGATGACTAGTAGGTGATGAGGTCACACATCCTAGTATTATTCCCACACAAGCCCTTAAGGCCCGTTTGGAAACCCCCAGATTTTGAGGATCCAAAAGCCAGAATCTGAGGAGCTTTCAAATGGGTCTGATTATGCCGTAGCTTCTGAAATCTGGACAACCAAATTTTTCAAATCTCAGAAATTAGGGTGGACTAGCTTCTATCAGCTAATGCATGACCAAATTACAATTTTACCTCTCGCACTTTGCAAAAATAATGAGAATCTACCCTCGAATCCATCCTTCCTGCGGCTCCAGCTCCGCCATTGCTAATCACCTCAGCAGGAAGAAGAGAGACGGAGAAGACGATAGAGAGAGAGGCCGGTGGTCTAACGTGTGAGCCTGTCTCTTTGCTGAAAGGGGGCCAGCTAGGTGTAGGACCCATGTGTGTGATGCTAGTACTAGCAGAGTATCCAAACATCTGTAGATTTTGAGTAAAAACCAGCTTTTGAATTCCATTTCCAAAATCTAGATTTCCTCAAGAAGCGTTCAGGAAGCCAAACGGGGCCTAACTTCAAAACTACTGATTTCTGACAAGACCTAGTGCTTTGCTACGGCTATGATATGATCGCATTCAACATAGATTTCATGTTTCTTTTATGCTTATCAAAACCAACCTCACACGCTTTCCACAGCGATGCGGCAATGTTCACCACAACCGTGGTTGCTCGCGTGACATGCTGTCACAACGGGGAAATCTTCCCTGATGGTGATCACTAAAAGAGAAACTAGTGGTCACCCTAGACCACTAAAAGACAAAATAGAAATTATTTCTCCCTTCTTTTTCTTCTTTTTTCTCCTTCCTTTTTCTTCTTCACACCCGCTGCGTCGCCCGAGCCCCTGCGCTTCCGCGTCCCCGTGCCATCCAACCGCGCCGCCTCAAGCCGGCCGTCCACGACCAACCGGCCACCGGGCCTCGAACCGCCGCCGACGAGCATGCTCGATCTACGACCGCCGCGCCGTTGAGCCCCGCCGCCACGCAGCTGGATCGACGGCCGCCGTCGACAAGCCCCACGCCCCGACCGCCACCAACGACGACGATGAGCACCGTCGCCATCCCGAGCCACCGCCGACCCTTCGTCGTGAGCCGCGTCCGCGCCCCCTCACCCCCGCCTCCGTTACCGTGCCGCAGCCACGCCGCCCTCGCCCTCGGCTGGGCTCGTCGGCACCGGAGGCCGCCGCCAAAGCTCTCCGGAGTAGTAGTTGAAAAATAAAAAAAGGGAAAAAGAGAAAAAAACAAAAATGTTGGATGAACATCTGAAAATGCTGACTAAAAGATAAAAATGTTTCATCAACATTTGAAAATGTCGGGTCAAAAAACATAAATATTGGACAAACACGTCAAAATGTTGGGTCAACATATGAGAAAAGCGGAAAACAAAAAAAATATCGTATCAATATTTCAAAAAATGTCGTGTCAACATTTGAAAAAGTTGAAAAGAAATGTTGTATCAACATCCGTAGAAATGTTGAATCAATATTTCAAAAAAGTTTATGATAAGAAAAAATAAAAATGAAAAAAATGTTGGGTCAAATTTTTCAAAAATGTCGAGACAACATTCGATAAAAATTGTTTAAAAAGGAAAAATATTGAACGAACAAAAAAATATATCGTCAGAACGTTGGATCAACAAAAAACATGCTAAATTGTTGACCTGATTTTCCTTATTTGACTATGTCTAAAAATGGAGAGCTTCCTAAAAAGAAAACGACCACTAGAATTAAAACTAGCGGTGACCGCCAAATAGTCTTCTCTGTCACAACCGAGCTCTTGGCTACAGGCATTCTCGCACATGATACGTAAAATATTTAGGACCGGTCAAAAGAAAATAACCCATAAGTCATCCATTCTAGTATTAGTATGATCTGCGACATAAATCACGTACACTTCTTTGTATAGATTTTTATAATAATAAAATATTAAATGCCAATCTGCATCATACAGCCCCAACTCCAAGCACGCGATTCTATCCGTTTCTCGGCTTCACCGACACCCCATCCTTACGCAAAGTTAAAACAAAATAACAATTCCGGAAACCCAAAGCGGCAAAGCGAGGCCACCACACCACCACCACCACCACCACAAGGGCACCACGGGCCACCGCCCCCGATCCTCTCGCCTCCCGTCTTTTCGCGCACCTTCTCGGCATCGCGCAGGCGCAACCCGTCCGGCGCACCGCCCGGTGAGGACGGGTAGGGAAGTTCGCGTCGGCATGGCGTTCCTGTTCGGGGCCGCCTTGGGGCTGATGGTCGGCGTGGCCGTCGTTATGGTGTTCGCGCGTCTCGAGAACGCCCGCGCCGAGCAGCGCCGCGAGCTGGTACGTGCTTGCCACCAATCGAATGGCCCGATTCCTGGGCAATTGCTTAATTTTTTGTACTGGTATGTGCAATTTGATTTCGGTGTATGTCGGTGCGTGGTGTGGTTCGTGGATTCGGTTATTTGTTCGAGGTGAGGGCCTGCTAGCTTCAGAGCCTGGAGTACTTCTGATTGGAAACAATGGGGTGTGGTTTTCATAACTATCGAGCACTCTGTAAGCGTGTCTGCTGCATTTGTGCCTGTCTTATGATTGTTAGACTTGTTAAGACCTAGCTTTTCGTTCCCAAAGGGGATACTATTTATGAAATTAACTGAAACAGCTGCTGTTTTGGGGTTCAGTGGTAGTCACCGGCCCCTTGAGCTGCACCCCAGAGTAATGCTCATTGATAATTGATTGGCTTTTGGACTGTGAGGCGCTCTCTGTTTCTGATTCGGTAATTATAAGTGCTTTTTTTGAACAGGTAAAGTATTTGTACTTGCTCATTCCCCTTTTCCGTGCAATATGCTTTGTTTTCCGAATTGGGTGCAGTACAATAGCTTATTCGTCTTAACGATTTTTGGTATCATATTTGCACCATGCTCAGTAGGCTCTGTGCTTCAACATTCTATACTTTATTTAATCTACAATTTGTATATGTCCTGAGTAGGTTTGCTTGGTGTTATAGGATGTAGATTGCCTGTTGCACAAGTTTTATTTTAAGAAACAAAAATTGGCATACGGCATAGGCATAGCCCACATATTTGTGAATTTGTGGACGAATGGAACCTGAAAAATATTATTGAAGATTTTTTTCTCGAATACACAAGAGAGCTATGATCTTTGTATTGATAGACAAGAAAAAGCAGTTCCTTATAAACACCGCCACCTCATGTGAACTGTCAATATCCATGAAGCAAATTATTTCCAAATCTCATTTGATCGCCAAATTTAATGATTTCCAGTTCCCTTCTTATCAATTGCTTCAAGCTAAGTGCATCCTTACTGTGAGACCATGGTTGGCTGCAAATGCTCAAATTGTTTGAAGTGCTGCAACTCATGGCACATGCATTCTGAACTGACTAAATAAGTTCTGCAATAGTGTTGTAGGTGTCAAATATTGACTAATCATGGAGTCTACATCTATGTTTATTTAAGTGATTATATTAACATATAGTGGTATAAAATGATGATGTATATACACCTGGGAGGCCTTATAATGGATCTTTCATGTACCAGTCTGATCCTCGACGGAAGGTTTGAACACCAAGAAAGTTGAGTGTTATAAATCATGTTAACTGTTTATATTCATATAGATTTTTTATTCCTAGTTTGGATATTATCAAGGACTTATGCAAAAATATTAAAACTATCCATAATTTTATTCTACCCCTTCTATGTTGTGGACAATCATCAGAGCAAGTACAAGCTTCTAAAGGTCCCTTCTGTGTCATGTAATTAATTTTTGCCTCAAACAATTAATTAATCATGTAACTAATATTCTATTTATTAGGTATCATGTGAGGATATTAGCACATTACTCCTACTTGATTGACATTGTTGTAGGTATATTTGGAATCCAAACGGTCGTTTCTTCCCAGGGATATCTTCTTAGAAAATGCTAATCTAAGGATGATTGAAAGTTCATATTCTCACTGTTTATTTTCTGGGACATGTCATTTATTCCTTATGCTTGAATTAATCTTGTTCTGCAGGCTGCTACTGTTTCATCTTTCTCAAAGTTGACAGTGCAGGATTTGAGGAATCTCATTCCTCCCGAGTTCTATCCATCATGGGTTTCATTCACACAGAAGCAAAAGTTGAGTTTTTGCCTATGCTAACCACCAATTTATGCCATCCAATACTTCTTGGACTGATATGTTTGTCTTAATTTGTACAGGTTAAATGGTTAAATCATGAATTGGTAAAAATTTGGCCATTTGTCAATGAGGTAGTGACGATTCCAGGATCATCTCAGCTTTCCATTCCTTTCATATATTGAATTCCCATACTTAGGGAGACAAATGTGGTTATTGTAGGCTGCATCAGAGCTGATTAAGACTTCAGTGGAACCCATTTTTGAGCAGTACAAGTCATTCATTCTGGCCTCCCTCCATTTCTCAAAGCTGACACTTGGTACTGTTGCCCCTCAGTTTACAGGTATGTCCTCTTTAGAGAATTCTGTATATTTTCTCTAGTGTATTTGTTTCATTAACAGCCTTCCTTTTTAATACCTTGTTAGAATGGTTGTGTTTGTTATAATGATTTAGGTGCAATCTTCTTTATGCTTTGCTACTTGTTTTTTAACCTCATCTAGATCTGCAGCAGGGGCTCCAATAGGTCATGAGCAAAACACCCATCTATCATCCTAGGTTTTGTTTTGTGATCTAGATTTGGTTGAGTAATTATATGTTTTGTACCAATAATATATCCAACCACTAGAACTGGTGGATGTGATGTAGGTTCAATCAACCTTGGAGGCTAGATGCCTCATCATAATATTGCTGTTTTTTTTCTCGAACATGCAGGAGAACTGCACATCCTTATATTAAGAATAGAAAGGTCTAATATATACCATTACACGCCGCTGTAATGGCGGATGAAAAATACAACACAGATACAATCACCTGTTAACATGGAAAATGAACACAAAATGCGCTAGCACTCAAGGCCACAGGCTGCACAACCCTTTTGCACCAGCCAAACCCCATGCCTGGGCATCATCCTATTCCTTGTTGTACTGGATGATTTTCTGATCGCTGGGGAAGCCACATCGAAGACACATACATTGTGGTGCTACCACAGGCACTAAGCCACCAAAACAACCAATGTATTGAAACCCATCTGGTGCTGCTTGGGCACTTTCAGCTCAGCAGTGCACCACCACTCCTGGAAAACCATATCATTGGGTTCAGTTGCATACTGATGCAAATCGACCAGAGATAACACTCGGTACCAGACTTCGCTAGAGAAGACGCAGACCACCAAAATACGATGTACTGTTTCTTCCTGTTATTCACACAGCAGGTAGTGCTCTGGATGATCCAATCCTCTCGGAGCCTAGCGACAATAGCAGAGAAAAAACTTACATCTCTGCAGGGCCCAATTCTTCCAAATTTGCTTGGCCGGTTCAAAATGGATGGCTGCTATGATCATGTGCAGACTTTGATGAATAGATTCCTGATCCCAAAGGTGTCCAAAGGTCACCCGGGGCTAACTAAGTCTCCTGAAGAATATTCCAGATTAAGAAATATTCGAAGAAGGCTTGAACGGGCAGGCTGCCTCGCATACCATCAACCCACTGAAGATCCGTTGAAGCATGAATTGTCCTCATGTTGAGAACTCGCTTAGGGACTAGAGCGACCAAGGCAGGGGCTAATTCTTGTATAGGCTGCCCATGTAGCCACCGACCGGTCCAAAAGCAAGTATTTTTTTTTCATCACCCACAATGGAGATTACTGAAGCTGCAAACATGGCCAAAATGTTGGGGTGAACCTGAATCCCATCTGTGCCCATGGCTGATCCAGCTGAGTCTTCCGCAGCCATAACCATCTTATTTTTGCCACCGACTAAACACGTGTCCGCTCTTGACATCCTGTATTGCTGTTGAAGTACATTGATTCCGCTAAGTCTCCCTACATGTTTATTATAAATCCTTGTTATTGTTATATTCAAAAGAGGTGTGTGGATGGTAACAAATAAGCAAGTATGGTTTACTAGCATCACGTTTGAACCCTTCAATTTAAGTCATGTAATGTTTATCTAACCTATTCCTCCTTGGCTATAAGCTGTGTCCTTCAATTTAAGTTAGTAGCAAGGATTTTAACGTTTCCTTGATTGATATTTTTTCCAACATTAAGCTGGTTAGGAGATGCAAGTACTCCCAAGTTTAGAAATGAATAATCTGGCCTCCACATAGACACTTAATTTGTCAATGATTAAATAACTTCCCATTATTTAAGAATTTATGCTCTCTACATTGTTGTCTTTTTTTTTCCTCGAATACGCAGGAGAGCTGTGCATCTTTGTATAGAGGAAAAAAGGCCTGTATGCAATACCCACTCATGCTGGGACCATACACACATAGTTCTATATTTGATATATACACTCTACGTATGCAATGCCCACTCATACCGGGACTATTCATACATATGTTGTATTTGATATACATAGTTTCTACGAAAATTCACATACACACATAGTTGTATATGATATAGAATATGATATAGATTTCCTTCCTTATCATTAGAAAACACATTCTACATATGTTGTTGTCAAGAAGTAAGCCCATGGAGAGGATTCAGTCTGATTTGTGCCTTCCATCCTCCAGCATTGGTATTCATAGCAATAGTAACTGTGTGTCATGCATTTCAGGGACATGTTGTCATTATCATCTTCTGTTTAGTTTAATCAGAAAGTGAAAATAAAAAGTGCACCCTCCCAGGCTCATGTATTATTCTCGGACGCTCAGGGAACACTCAACAGGTTAGGGCACATGTGAAAGAGGTGTGTGTTGTAGGCATGAATCCGTGTCACCTTAAGTGCCTAGGAGATAAGGGGTTGCATCTCCATGTGTTTCCTTGTGACCATAAGAATTATATTTGTAAAGTTCATGGCAGAGCTGTTATTTCCGTGATCCAATAATGCTGTCGTGTGAAATTCTTATTCTGCTTCTGTCAGGGTTTGGCAGGAGGTATGCATCATCACTTTTGTTTGTTGGTTATTAACAGATGATGTTTTCAGGAGTTGAAATAGTGGAGAGTGATAGTGGTGCCATCACCATGGAGCTCGAGATGCAATGGGATGGCAATCCCAATATAGTACTTGACATTCAAACAACATTGGGAATTTCACTTCCTGTACAGGTAATTTGTAATTGTTGTGCATTGAAACCATCCTTTTTTTTGTTCAGTTCTTAATCTCTGTGGATTTTGGATGTATAAAAATTCTTGTCCTTTCCATGTACTATGTGTAGTGTCTTCTCCAGTGATATGACTCAGCAAATAGCTGCTTCTACAGATCGCAGTTGTTTTTTTCTTTGTTTGATTCTTAGTCCCTTTGTGTACTTTGTCCATATACAAGAACTTGTCCTTTCCATGTACAGTGTTTAGTGTCTTTTCAAGTAATACCACTGATTAGTTAGCAGCTTCTGCAGATTCCACTTCAAAGATACCATGTTTTATGGTTTACTTCCCATGATATATGGCATTTTTTGTCTGACCTTATGTATGTGCCATGGTTGATTGTTTTAGTGGACACTCTTTTTAGCCAATTTTTTGCTTGGATTGAAATGACACACAACTCCCATGCCTTGTTCAGGAATAAAAATGTCAATAAGTTAAGTACCAAATAGTTTATTCTTGTTGAAGGTGCCATCATTGATCTCTGTATTGTTGGCATGTGGAGGTGCACTTAGGATGTCAGCACAAAAAGACTCGCGCCAAAATGTCAGTTGCTTGCCCATGTCGTCAGTTAGTTTGTTTTGTTGGTACACTTAGATGATGAATTGTTAAAATATCCGGACCTTGGATATCTTTACATGCTGGTTTCTGTATTTTGCCGGCAAACCACCAATTTTCGGTCAAAAATGTTATGAAGGTGTTTACTCGCTTCTGCTAAATGTAACCTTAAAGAAATAAGTACATACTCGATGCTACAACGGATCTTCATGCCCATATGTGAGCCATGGAAGAAAAAATGTTATTTTAAGTGTCTGAAATACTGGATTGAGCTTTGGCTCCATGGTTGTTTAACAGTAACACTAAGATCAACCTTGTCATTTGTAATCTGTTTGAAACTTATTGTTCAGGTGAAAAATATTGGATTCACGGGAGTATTCCGGCTCATATTCAAACCCTTAGTGGCTGAGTTGCCTTGTTTTGGAGCTGTATGTTGTTCGCTTAGAGAGAAGGTATCACATCACAGTTTATTCCAGATGTAATAATTCTCAAAATGATCCTTGCGGATGGCATGATTGTCATTAGTTTTCTTGTAGAGCAAGGTGGATTTTACCCTTAAGGTTATTGGTGGCGAAATGACTGCAATTCCAGGAATTTCTGATGCAATTGAGGTTTCCATTATTGCATCATCACCTGTCATTCTAATATTTACCTTGTAGATTCAAAAAAATAAAAAATAAAATATTTACCACTTCACAAATTACAATTGTTAAATAATCCAGGGAACAATTCGTGATACCATTGAGGATACACTGACATGGCCGAATCGTATAATTGTTCCCATTGTACCTGGTGACTATAGGTAACTCACTGCATTCATGATCTGGTAGCATATATTTTTTTCATGATAGTATTGAAAATATACCTTTGTCATTCAGTGACTTGGAGCTCAAGCCTGTCGGAGTATTGGAAGTTAAACTCGTGGAAGCTAGGGACTTGAAGAACAAGGACCTTGTGGGAAAGTCAGATCCTTTTGCTGTGCTATACATACGTCCATTGCATGAAAAAACAAAGAAAAGCAAAACAATAGTAAGTCATTTCCATTCTCTTGTTTGAAAAAGATGAATGCCATCTTGACTTTATCCTTCTGCAGAACAATGACTTGAACCCCATCTGGAATGAGCATTATGAGTTTGTGGTCGAGGACATTTCTACACAGCATCTGACAGTAAAAATTTATGATGATGAAGGGCTCCAGGCATCAGAGATCATTGGTTGTGCTCGAGTAAGCTTAGCTGATCTACAGCCAGGAAAAGTGAAGGATTTATGGTTGGATCTTGTGAAAGACTTGGAAATTCAACGGGATAAGAAACCGCGTGGCCAGGTTAGTATGTGCACTTAACAGTATGTCATGAAACTTTAATTCACCCTTAAGCAATGTACTCTTGTATTTACCAATTGTAGTTATGAATCTATCGATTTTCCTGTTTTTTATAGAAAGAAAAATAAGGCCTTCTTTGTTTAGGCTGGAGCTTTTGAGCTTTAGAAAAGCTGGCTGCTAGCTAGTTGAAAACCTGGTTGTTCAAGTTCCTTGCCGCCGCAGCCACGTACAGCAGGAGGTGGTGGGCGAGGTTGGGGTAGGGGGTGACTGCGGTTGATGAGGTGGTGGTAGCATGCTGGGTGGCAAGGTTGATGGGGGTAAGAGACGGGAAGAACGTGGGGCCCGCATCCATCAGATGCCCTGCATGCCACGACCCTTTTTATCATTTTCTCTGCTCTGCCTGTGATGCCATCACATGGGCCTCACGGTCTCACCCATGAATCACAATCAGCTACTGCACCAGCAATTGGGATGCTATTTTTTTCTTGAATTCCCAGGAGAGCTGCATATCATTGTATTAATAGAGAGAAGAACAGCCCCTTACTAATCACCACCAGCTCACTCCGAGCTGAGACGTGAGGTGCTGTGTCATCCAAAGGTTTGTTCTTATAAAGAAACAAATTAGGATGAGACCTGAGCCAACACATGACTGAGTAGCTTATCCAGTCATAAGTGTGACCTAAGCTGAGACCACGCAGGCCGCGAGCACCTGGAAGACACTGTTGAAGTATAAATGTATTGCCCACCCTTTCCCATCAGCTTAAACTTTTGGGTTCAACTGGTTGGTGCATACAAACTTATCATGGTATCATGGCAGAGGTCTCGAGTTCAAATCCTGGCGGGTGCAATTTATTAAATAAATTGATGCCGACTTCTACTTTCTACGTTTGTGGTCTATGGCAGCTTTTCACGTTAGGCAGAGTACTATTACTCTTATTTCCACATTTGCGGCCTTTGAGACCTTTCACGTGAGGGGGAGCGTTGAAGTATAAATGTATTGCCCACCCTTTCTCATCAGCTTAAGCTTTTGGGTTCAACTGGTTGGTGCATACAAACTTATCAGACACCACATATGATGTTCCTTGTCGAAGACACGAAGGAGTGTTGTGATGCTTGGGCTTGCACCCCCAAAAACACATGAATTGCTGTGCTTCCATAACCAGGCTGCTAGGATAATTACTGTTTAGCAGTTGGAATGCTGAGACGCCTGCCTAATATGGCTGCAGAATCCAGGTTGTTGTGAGTGCATGAGTTTGCTGTGCTTCCATAACCAGGCTGCTAGGATAATTACTGTTTAGCAGTTGGAATGCTGAGACGCCTGCCTAATATGGCTGCAGAATCCAGGTTGTTGTGAGTGCATGAGTAGCGGCACTGTGCCACATACGTACAGGTGTGGTGGGATGAAGAGATGCAGAGGTGGGATAAGGAAAAGAGAGCAAAGGGACAGTATGTGACAAGGAATAGAACATAGCAACTATGCTGTCCAATTGATCAATCATTCAAAGTTTCATACCTGTTTGCCTAAAACATTTAGGGTACATGATCTTTATTAATCTAAACAATGTTTATGTGGTTATCAGGAATGTTGTGAAATGAAACCGATACTTCAAGGTGGACTATAGCAGACCAAACTATCCGAATAAAAACAAACAGGAGAAAACCAGATATTTAGGCTGGCATGTATATGGGCAACTTGGCCTCCTAGGGGATATGTTCAGGCCTAGTAGGGGACGAGGCCCAGCCCACTAGATATGGCTACGAACTATCTCTCATCCTCTCCTGCCTTAGGCACCAACACCATTTGAGCATCACCAGGAACTGATGCGACCGATGACAGCGGCTGTGCAGCAGCGGCTTCAGCGTGAGCGAGAAGCAGACAAAGGCGGCAGCATGAGCAACGCGTACGTATGCATAAAAGGAATGCATTCCAACTTCTCTCGACAGCTCGCATACGTCAGTTCCTCTCTATCTCCCAGCGGCATTCGTCATGTAGAAAGCCACAAAGAGTAGAAAGAAAAATAGCAAGAACTGTGTCTATGCCTACAGCTCAATGCCATGCTATATATAAACATAGGTTTGTTTTGTGAAATTCTTAACTTTGGATAGGCTTGTAAGCCAGTAATATACTCATAAAAAACGGAAACAGATTCAAATGTTACGTTTTGAAGGGAAAAGCGTATTGCTGTATCCGTATCCATCAGATACTGATACATGTTTGACTATGATGGATGGCATATCTAACTATGCAGTCAGTAACATATCTCATGCAATCTCAATTTGGCAACTTCTATGTAAATATCCTTCAGTGTTGTAGTCTAAGCTGGCATATTGCACAGGTCATCCAGCAACATGTATAGACTGCATCATGTGACATTTGGTTGTGACAAGTTAAGCTGCCATGTGTTCTTTCCCGTTTCTTTCCATTTAGTGGTTTCGAGGTTAGGCACGTTTTATTTGACATTGGCGCTGACATTTCATCTAGCACAGAAGCTCATGGTTCTGCAACTTTTCTTCTTATTCAGGTCCATGTGGAGCTCCTGTACTATCCTTATGCTAAACATGAAGGTGTTTCCAACCCTTTTGCAAATCAGGTTCAACTAACTTCTTTGGAGAAGGTCCTCAAGACTGAGTCTAACGGATATGATGTCAACCAGAGGAAAAATGTTATTATGAGAGGAGTTCTGTCAGTGACTGTTATATCAGCAGAGGACTTGCCACCAATGGATATCGGTGGCAAGGCTGACCCCTTTGTCGTCCTATATTTAAAGAAGGGAGAAACAAAAAAGAAAACAAGGGTAATTATCTGTCCCCATATTATGTTCTGTTTGTCCATATTCTCTTTCATAACTGACTTTGATATTATTACAGGTTGTTACAGACACGCTGAATCCAATATGGAATCAAACATTTGATTTTGTTGTGGAAGATGCATTGCATGATTTGCTCATGGTGGAAGTATGGGATCATGATACATTCGGAAAGGTGCATGCCGTACGCTCATTTGAATTTCCTACTTCAATTCTTTATTATTTTGAGATTCTTTCTTTGGAATTGTCCCTGAATTCCTGTTTGCTTCATCGTTAATAATTAAGTTGTTTTATGTGGTCTAGACCAGATAATCATTCAAGCTATTTTGTGTCTTTCTATGGTTATTTTGTGGAATTGTCTGGTTCCTTGATTCATGCATGCTAACTCTACCTACTTTATGTTACAGGATTATGTAGGGAGGTGCATCTTGACACTCACAAGAGTTATACTTGAAGGTGAATTTCAAGAGACCTTTGTTTTGCAAGGTGCTAAATCTGGAAAGCTGAACTTGCACTTCAAGTGGACCGCACAACCAATATACCGTGATCGTGACAGGGACCAGTGAATGTTGTACAGATATTGAATTTATGAAAATGCAAAGCAACGGATTATCCTGTAAAATGCTTGTACACATAAGTTACTTTTTGCACGCGAAACAATAGTTCTTGTAGCCAGGCACATAAAACTGATGATCTCTACTTTAGTGATCCTTGGTTTGTCATGGAAGTGCATCTTCCTGCGTGCTGCATATGAAGTACATATGATAACATTGTAGACTTCTGGAGTCGTAAATAGGACAAGTTTAAATTTTTGTTGCCTTGAAGTAAAAGCTGCAAGTTATGTTCAATTATAGGGAATGATAGCCTAGGGAGGTTTTGGAGAAGCTAGGTTTTGGTTGAGTTTTCAGGGACATGTTAAGCGGCTTGCTCACCACCTCCTCCACTCAAGTGCTTCTAAATGGATCCCCTGGTGAATTCATTAAGCATCAAAGAGGCTTGAGACAGGATGACCCGCTCATGGACACCTTGAACTTGATGATCGCCAAAGCTTCGAAAGAGGGTCTGCTCCAACTGCTCTCTTCACGTTACATACAACATCGCTTATCCCTTTATGCGGATGATGTGGTCCTATTTCTCCGGCCGAGTGAGAGCGATCTTGATCTCACGGTGAGCATGTTGCGGCTGTTCGGAGAAGCTTCGGGTCTTAGGACAAATATTCAGAAGAGCAGCGTTGCCCCAATTCAGTGCACAGCTGAAGATATTGAGCTTGTTCAGGAGCGACTGCCTTGCCAACTTGCTATTTTTCCAGTTAAGTACTTGGGATTACCATTGTCTATAAAGAAGTTGACCAAAACACAGCTACAACCTTTGATCGATCGGCTGGCTGATTTACTGCCGGGGTGGAAAGCTGAATTAATGACCAAGGTGGGACGTGCTACCATGGTGCAGTTTGTGCTACCGGTGATTTACCACGCCATGGCGCTTTACCACCTTGGGCAATCAAGGCCATAGAAAAGATCATGAGAGGTTTCTTATGGAAAGGCTGCAAAGAGGCGCAAGGGGGCACTGTCTAATTGCATGGCAAAAAGTAGCAAGACCAAAAGAACTGGGTGGACTTGGCATCTCCAATATTCAGAGCCTTGGATGGGCCCTCTGAGTACGGTGGCTTTGGCTCCGGAAGACCGAGCCTAATAAACCTTGGGCCAATCTACTGATGCAAGCAAGCAGCCAGGTACAGGCTATCTGGTCAATGGCGATGGCCACTGAGATTGCAGATGGCAGAAACACACTCTTCTGGCAAGACCGATGGATCTTAGGACAACGCTTGGAAGATGTCACACCATTGATCCACAACATGGTGCCCAAAAGGACAACAAATAGAAGGACAGTACGTGAGGCACTCATTGACATGGCGTGGATTTAGGACATACATGGAGTTGCTACAGCAGAGGTAATCATGGAATTCCTCCACTTGTGCAACATCATCTCTGAGATAGTGCTCCTCCAAGATACCCCTGACGTCCACTATTGGCGGTTGTCGAGTTTGAGAACATACTATGCCAAATCAGCATATGAGGCTCTATTTCAAGGATTGACGAGCTTTGAACTTGGGAACGAATTTGGAAAAGTTGGGCGCCACCGAAATGCAGCTTCTTCATGTGGCTGGTAGCGCATGATCGCTGCTGGACGGCAGACCGGTTGGCACGGCGCAACCTACCGCGACCGGAGTGCTGTCTGTTGTGTGACCAAGAGGAAGAGACCATCGATCATATTCTAGCAGGTTGTGTTTTTGCGAGACAGTTTTGGAGTCTTGCTGCAGCGAGTGGGACTTGCAGCACTCACACCCCAGCTGCCGGACGAAAAATTTCATAAATGGTGGAGTTCTGTGGAAGCTTTGGTGGACAGCCCTATGCGTAAGGGATTAAACTCCCTTATCATTCTGGGCGCTTGGACGCTGTGGAAATACCGAAACGATTGTGTCTTCAATGGAGCATCTCCACATCTATCTACTGCTCTTAACATGGCAGGAGAGGAGATTCAATGGTGGAACATGGCCGGCGCAAGGGCTCTATCCCCGTTGACCGACCAGGAGCAGGAGAACTTTGGTGTTTCACACCAATAGGTAGAATAGTGGTCGGGTAGCCTTTATAACTGTTAACGGGCGCAAATGTAAGCTAGTGTCAGGGGGTGTGGAGTGTGTTGTACTCTCTTCTTACGTAGCTCTCCTGCGTGTTCGACAAAAAAATGATAGCCTAGGGAAGCAGGATACTGCATGGTGTATTGGATAATTGCCCAAGAGCTAATCTGGGCCAGCCCACTTTGGCCCACAAGCCACAAGTGGCGCAGCCTATATATATTCAGTACCGGCCATTAGGTTAATCACGGTAATTAACCTAGCCACGTGACCCTTGGCCGCCGCAGCTCTCGTAGCTTGCAGCTGCCGTTGTTCGTGTGAAGAGGTGGTGCTGCTGCAATCCATCAAGCGCGTCATCGAGCGCTAGCACGTTCGGTCACGTCGTCTTCCTCTCCGTACGTGTGGACGTCCGTAGAGGTGCTGTTGGATTGCGCACTTCATCGAGCCGTACGACTACTTCCTCTACGACGCGCGACATCAACAACGCTTTCGCTCCGCCTGCGCGTCGGTAATGATCCATGATCCCCTCTTATAAGGCTTCCTGGATGAACGGTAGAATTTGTTTCATGCTATCGTAGCCTACCGGTTCCCCAACAGTGGCATCGAGCCGACCTTGTGTAGTTTGTGATCCGGATCTTGTGCATATAGTTGATATGCCGATGCAGTAGATGTGATCTATTACATGTTTTAGTGTACGGGTTGATTAGATCAATCGGTCATAGGGAGGTTCACAAGGTGATGGGCGGATAGCGATACATGCATCATTGATTTATTTGTGTTCCTTCTCCGTGCGCGCGTGACTTGTCCCTACCGGCTGAAATCACCATCGGGACTAACTGCGTGCGCCGATAGAGGAGCCAATAGTATCATGATCATATACCGCAGTCTGCTCATGGAAACCTAATGGAAATTGAGTCATTGTGAATGACTCAGAATCGGGCAAATATGATTTTTTTCGATAGGATTTCCATTGTGATTTCATTGTGGGACCGCCGTACGGACACACGTCTAGATTGTTACAACCCCTTTTTGGCCACACGTTAGCATTCGCTTCTCGCCTAACTTGTTTTTGCACAGAATGTTGTGAATGGTATGGCCTAAAAAGATGCACGTGATGTATTTATGTGATTTGCATGGCCTGTGCGCCGTGATTAATTACAGCTGGGTTGAGGCTGTCATATTATTGTATAACGACCTGTGTGTCGACCTGTGATGCTTGATATTCTCATGTAATTTATTACTAGCTATTAGTTGTAGTAGCTAAGTGTTAGTTCATGGAGGCCTCAAGCATGATGGTCGAAGGATCGGGAGACATGGCGATGGCAATGGAGATGGAGATCAGCATTTGAAAAGGGCCATACTATTTCACAGTTGATATGATTGCATGTGATGATGTTCTGTCATCCTATTCTTTCATGTGTTATTTATATTGGATATGATAAACATGCTAGAATAGGTTCCCTCAAGAAAAATTAAATTATGTGTCCTTCCAATAGCTGCACCTATTTAAATTATGATCGTTGTATGGTAGGTCTACCAAAGTAGAGTACCTCAACTATCTTAATTATTAGGGTAAATGTCGGACATTTACATGCATTAATTAACAAAGCTATCAAAACGGTTTTGGGCTTTGGGACACGGTGTTGGCGCCGGGGCATGTGATGCCACCCAACAATCAAGAGTCACATGGGGATGTGATTAGCAAAATGTTGCTTACCTATGTCACTAGATTTCTAGCGGTGATGCCAAAGCTCACTAGTGTCTAAGATGAATATGGATCTTGAACCACTATATGTCATTTTGAGGGAAAACGATTCCAAGCATATAGTGGAATAATGAACTTTTGTTAAAATGTTTAATAAGAGTTTTACATTTACATAGTGCTTATTTTGCGTATTTTCTGTTGTAGATCATGGCACCTACCGCTAGTAACACTTTCAACTTGCGCTCGATTCTTGAAAAGGAAAAGCTTAGTGGAACAAACTTTATTGATTGGTATCGCAACTTGAGAATTGTTCTCAAGCAAGAGAAAAGGGAATATGTTCTAGAGCTTCCCTATCCTGATGACCTACCGAGATAATGCTACTGCCGCTCGGAAAAGGGAGTATGACAAGCATACCAATGATGCACTTGATGTTAGCTGTCTCATGCTTGCCACTATGTCCTCTCGAGCTTCGGAAGCAATATGAGAACGCGGATGCCCACACTATGATTGAGGGACTCCGTGGCATGTTTGAGAACCAAGCAAGGTCCGAGAGGTATAACATCTCAAAGTCCTTGTTTGCGTGCAGAGCTAGCTGAAGGTGGTTCTGTCAGTCCTCATGTGATCAAGATGATTGGTTACATTGAGAATCTGGAGAAACTTGGTGCTGCTCTTCACCCTGATTTGGCCACAGATATGATTCTCCAGTCGCTTCCCGCGAGCTATGAGCCTTTCATTTTGAACTTTCAAATGAATAGCATGGAGAAGACATTGGCTGAGTTGCATGGGATGCTTAAGACAGCTGAGGCAAGCATCAAGAAATCTGGTCCAAGTCAAGTTAACTTGGTTCAAAAGGATAGTAAGAAGCGAAAGCGCAAGCCCAAGGCTAAGGCTACAGATGAGATCTCTAGCGCTAAGCCTAAGCCTGCAGCAGCTCCTAAACCTAAACCGACGGCTGGTGATCCTTGTTATCACTGCAAGAAACCCGGTCATTGGAAGAGGAATTGCAAGCTTTATCTGGAAGAGCTGAAGAAGAAGGGTGGAGACACTTCTAATTTAGGTATCAATGTTATTGAAATTAATAATGTTGCTACACGTCCTTATGATTCATGGGTATTTGATACCGGATCGATGATTCATACTTGCAAATCGTTGCAGGGGCTTAAAGAAGCAAGGAAGTGCGCAAAGGACGAGGTGGATGCTCGCGTCGGCAATGGTGCAAAGGTTGCTGCGTTGGCCGTTGGAACTTATCCACTTTCATTACCATCAGGATTAGTTTTGGAATTAAATAATTGTTATTACATTCCCGCCTTAGGCAAAAACATTATTTCTTCAAAGTGTTTGGAGGAACATGATGGTTATGAGGTCATAATAAGGAACAAGTGTTGTTCTATTTATTTGAATGATATTCTCTATGGTAATTGCCCATTGGTGAATGGATTATATTACTTAGATCTTGAGAATAAGCCTATTTATAACATTGATGCGAAAAGGCTAAAGCCTAATGATTTGAATCCCACGTATACTTGGCATTGTCGTTTAGGTCATATAAATGAGAAGCGCATGAAGAAGCTCCATACGGATGGTCTTCTAAGTTCTTTTGATTTTGAATCAATTGATACATGTGAGTCATGTTTACTTGGCAAAATGACTAAGTCACCTTTCACGGGAAATAGTGAGAGGGCGAGTGAACTATTGGGACTTGTACATACCGATGTATGTGGACCAATGAGTTGCATGGCCAGAGGTGGATTTCAGTACTTCATAACTTTCACCGATGACTTTAGTAGATATGGTTATATCTACTTAATGAGGCATAAGTCCGAATCCTTTGAAAAGTTCAAAGAATTTCAAAATGAAGTACAAAATCAATTGGGCAAGAATATTAAACTTCTACGATCTGATCGTGGTGGTGAATATTTAAGCCATGAGTTTGGTGAACATCTAAAGCAATGTGGAATTGTTCCACAATGGACTCCGCCAGGAACACCCCAATGGAATGGAGTATCCGAACGGAGGAACCGAACCTTGTTAGACATGGTTAGGTCTATGATGAGCCAAAGTGATCTTCCATTATCCTTTTGGAGATACGCTCTAGAAACAACCGCTTTCACACTTAATAGGGTTCCATCTAAATCTGTGGAAAGGACACCATATGAGATATGGACCGGAAAGCGTCCCGGGTTGTCTTTTCTTAAGATTTGGGGATGTGAGGCTTATGTAAAACGTATGACGTCCGATAAGCTTTCTTCCAAGTCTGATAAATGCTTCTTTGTGGGATATCCTAGAGAAACCAAAGGTTATTATTTCTACAATCGGCAAGAGGGCAAAGTGTTTGTCGCTCGCAATGGTGTTTTTCTAGAGAAAGAGTTTCTCTCCAAAAGGGTAAGTGGGAGAACGGTGCAACTTGAAGAAGTTCAAGAAGCTCCAGAAAATGTTTCTTCTCCCTCTATACCACAATTGGATGAACAAAATGTTGTTGAACCAATTGTTGAGACACCAGCCCCGCGTAGGTCGGAAAGGGCACGTCGCGCTCCTGAAAAGTTCACGCTCCCGACCACGGGGCAGCGCGACATATTATTGTTAGACAATGATGAGCCTAAGACTTACAGTGAAGCAATGATGGGACTAGACTCGAGAAATGGCTTGGAGCCATGAGATCCGAATTAGAATCCATGAGAGAAAATCAAGTTTGGAACTTGATAGATCCGCTCGATGGTATCAAAACCATTGAGTGTAAATGGGTTTTTAAGAAAAAGATAGACATGGATGGAAATGTTCACATCTATAAGGCACGATTGGTGGCGAAAGGTTTTAAGCAAATTCAAGGGGTTGATTATGATGAGACCTTTTTGCCCGTCGCTATGCTAAAGTCTATACGGATCCTTCTAGCAATTGCCGCATTTTATGATTATGAGATATGGCAAATGGATGTCAAAACGGCTTTCCTTAATGGAAACCTAAGTGAGGATGTGTACATGACACAACCTGAAGGTTTTGTTGATCCACAAAATGCTAGGAAGATATGCAAGCTTCAAAGGTCCATCTATGGACTAAAGCAAGCATCTCGGAGTTGGAATCTTCGCTTTGATGAAGTAGTCAAAGGGTTTGGCTTCATTAAAAACGAAGAAGAGCCTTGTGTTTACAAAAAGGCTAGTGGGAGCGCGCTTGTTTTTCTGGTCCTTTATGTGGATGACATATTGCTGATCGGTAATGATATTCCAATGCTTGAAGTCTGTTAAGACTTCTTTGAGAAAGAGTTTCTCTATGAAGAACTTAGGAGAGGCAGCTTACATTTTGGGCATTAAGATCTATAGAGATAGATCAAAGAGGCTAATTGGATTAAGCCAAGACACGTACATTGACAAGGTATTGAAACGGTTCAATATGCAGGATTCCAAGAAAGGTTTCCTGCCCATTTCACATGGAGTTTCTCTTAGCAAGACTCGGTGTCCCTCGACACCGGATGAGCAAGAGAAAATGAGAGTGATTCCATATGCTTCGGCTGTTGGGTCCATCATGTATGCCATGATAAGTACACGTCCGGATGTAGCCTACGCTCTTAGTGCTGTGAGCAGATACCAGTCAAATCCAGGAGAAGCTCATTGGGGAGCCAATAAGAATATCTTGAAGTACTTGAGAAGGACTATGAGTATGTTCCTAGTCTATGGAGGTGAGGAAGAGCTTGTTGTAAATGGTTACACCGATGCTAGCTTCCAAACCGACAAGGATGATTCGAGATCGCAATCTGGATATGTGTTTTTGCCTCAATGGAGGCGCGGTGAGCTGGAAGAGTTCCAAGCAAGAAACGGTTGCTGATTCAACGACGGAGGCCGAGTACCTTGCAGCTTTCGAAGCTGCAAAAGAAGCTGTTTGGATCAGAAAATTTATTTCCGAGTTGGGTGTGGTTCCTAGTGCATCCAGTCCAATGGACCTCTATTGTGATAATAGTGGTGCCATTGCACAAGCCAAGGAGCCTAGAGCACATCGGAAGAACAAACACGTACTACGGCGTTATCACCTCATTCGAGACATCGTCGCTCGAGGTGATGTGAAGATATGCAAAGTGCACACGGATTCAAACATCGTTGATCCGTTGACAAAACCTCTCCCACGGCCCAAGCATGAGGCACATATGAGATCTATGGGTATCAGATACTTGCATGATCAAGATTGATGTATGTGAGAGATTATGTTGCGTCTATGTTTATGTGTAAATGAATAAAGTGTTATTCTGTTCCTTGGATAATTATCATTACATTATTAACAAGTATGTGACTTGTTTGTGAGACTTTTGTTTATTTATGATATTATCCTAAAATGGTCACTAGTTTCTTATCATTATGTGGGGCAATAATGATTCATGAACTAGCACATGTATTGATTGATGATCATGTTTCACAGATCATAGATATGGAGATATCGAATCAATAATGTGGACACATGTTAGAGAACATGGTGTTGGATTGACCCACTAATAGACTTTGCTAAGATGTCATTTTGTGCCATCGATCGTTGTCTTTTATGATGTACCTTCGGGATCCTTAGACCTGAGATTATCATTGATTTCCAGAATGCGTAGTAGCACACTTAGGGGTTACCAAACGCTACTCCGTAACTCGGGTAGTCATAAAGGTAGCTTTCGGGTATGTTATAAAACATGTCGTGGGATGTGAGCGATCAAGATGGAATTTGTCCCTCCTAATAACACGAGAGATATCTCTGGGCCCCTCGAGGTAGTTGGATTTGAAAAATTGCATCGCCATGCTGATGTTATTAATAGTTAATCACGACGACTAAATGTTAGTCATGATAAATCCACTATTAGATCGAGTGAATGGTCGAGCTATCACAAGGGTGGCACGTATCTAGCCTTGAGCTTGACTGGTATCATGTGGCAAAGGGATTGGTGTAAGTGTATGTCAAAGGTTATGCAAGATATGATCTTCGTGGATCTTCAGGAGTCGGTATGCTCTGCTAGGGGCCGATGCTGACTATTGACTAGAAATGGTTTCTAAGTCGTGTCTGTTGGTCGCATAAACCTATGGGGTCACACACTTAAGGAGGGAAGAAAGTTGAGACATTGCAGCAACATATACTGATTAACTCTAGTGCAAGTGGGAGATTATTGGATAATTGCCCAAGAGCTAATCTGGGTCGGCCCACTTTGGCCCACAAGCCACAAGTGGCGTAGCCTATATATATTCAGCACCAGCCATTAGGTTAATCACGGTAATTAACCTGGCCACGTGACCCTTGGCCGCCGCAGCTCTTGCAGCTTGCAGCCGCCGTTGTTCGCGTGAAGAGGTGGTGCTGCTGCAATCCATCAAGCGCGTAATCGAGCGCTAGCACGTTCGGTCACGCCGTCTTCCTCTCCGTACGTGTGGACGTCCGTAGAGGTGCTGCTGGATTGCGCACTTCATCGAGCCGTACGACTACTTCCTCTACGACACGCGACATCAACAACGCTTCCGCTCCGCCTGCGCGTCGGTAATGATCCATGATCCCCTCTTACAAGGCTTTCCTGGATGAACGGTAGAATTTGTTTCATGCTATCGTAGCCTACCGGTTCCCCAACATGGTGTTCCAGGGCCTTATTTTTTTTAGATAAAAATAAAACATCCGGCCTTTTGCAGTGATTGCACACGTTCTAAAGTACAGAGTAATTATTACATTATCTTGGATAACAGCAAGAAAGTTGTGGATAAATCAAGATTCCAATTAGCACAATCCACTAAGACTGGAAGACTAGAAGCAAAGTCTATATCACGACGGCCACCCATGTTTGGCGAACAAACTCATGGCCACAACCTCCAATGATTTGCATACTTTTAGGATAAAGTCTTGATGTTGCTCTTTTTGTAGAAGTTTTCAATACCGGAACCAATGAGTAGCAAGAAAAACAACCTGCATTAATGTAACAATAGCTTTGTTGTTAAAAACAATATCATTGGGATTGAGCAAAATATGGCCGCCACACCAACAATAATGAATCTCTTGTCTTTTGCCCCCCATCTGTTAAACCATTGTCCCGAGATATGTCTCAAATTACTCGGTGTTGGAATACCGGTGGCTACATTAATAATACATCACACATTCCTGGCTATATGGCAGGCAAAAAAGGTGACATATAGTTCCATTTTGATCACAGAAAGAACACTTTTGAGGGCCCATCCATTTCTTTTTGGCTAGGTTGTCTTTACTGAGAATAATACCCTTGGATAGGTTCTAGGATATTGGTCGGAGTAGCACAACATTATACATTGAGCGAACCGAGACAGTCCGCTCTCGTGTAGTCTCCATTTGAATTTATCTTATTCGTCTTCAAGCTGTATATTAGCTAGCTTGGAGACCATACTATTTCACTCAATAAGTCTGTTGTGTTACATATCTCCTAAAATCTAAGTTAAGAGGGATGGTCGGGAATGCTTCCTGCACCGTTATATTTTTTTCAGCAAATTCCATGCGTGCCACTAAAAATTCACATGTTTCTCTCCGTGCCATCGAAAACGTTGAAGTTCCCTCCATGTCATACATTAATATTTTCATGTCCCGTGTGCCACTGCCACCAATGAGTGTCAATTCTTCTTGTTTTCCTCTATTCGGTAGATCGAAAGAAAAATCCTTTACTTCAAAATTTATGAAACTTTTTAAATATATAGAGTAAGTAACACATAGTGTGTGTGTGAGCGGGGGGGGACATGACATGCAAACAATATAAAGAAAAGTTACACAATGGTTGATTTGTAGACTTAACATATTTTATTAAAACAAAAGAAAAAAACAACAAATTATCTGTCAATATAAAATATTGTAACATAGTATTCACAAAGAATATATTATCAACTATAACGACGATACATCACAAAGAAGTACATTGAACTAGAGGCTCATAAAAAACACCGCCGGTGAATCCTAAAATTAATGTCTTACAAAGAACAACAGTAACATGTAAACTCACAAAGAACCCCTCGAGTCTAATGCACAAACTGTAAGTGCATCTAGGCCCCTCATTTTATTTTGGATGATTGATATCAATACAATTAAATTTGGACTAATGTTTTCATGAGAATGTGTGTAGTGAACATCCAAAGAACATGAAAGCATAGCAAGTTTGAGCAAAAAGAAGAAAAGAAATGGACAAAATGATAAAGTTGAAAATGGAGAAGATCTCTCTCAAAGCTTGAGCTTCATGTTTTATCTTTGCTTTTAGTCATAGAGATGTCGTACTATAAAGAGGGATGCAAATCACAATCTTGTTAAAGAACGAAGATGCTCACAAAATCCAAGAAAAACCATCCCAAACCTATTCTTTCGGGACCCACCGGAAGTTCCGGTAGAGCACTCACGAGCTTTGGGCTCTCCGGAATGCCACACCGGAAGTTCCGGTCCCTCGTACCGGAAGTTCCGGTAGGCACTCGGAGAGTTCTAGACTCTCTAGGATGCCGTATCGGAAGTTCCGGTAGGCATTCGGAGAGTTCGGACTCTCCGGAATGCCATACCGGAAGTTCCGGAACTTCGGTGAAAAATCCGTGTCTTGTGTGCTCTCTCTTTTTAATTAAGCGCGTTGTTGTTTACTTTGTTAGGTTGCTTGTTAGTTTTCCTTTGTGCTTTTAAATTCATAGAATTGCATAGGGTTGTGTCTTTCCTTATTGCAAATCACTAGAATTGTGTAGGGCTTTATTCCGCAATTTTCACCCTACACCGGAAGTTCCGGTACCCTACCGAAGTTCCGGTATTTGACGTTTCGTCTCGGTCTTGTTTCGCAGAAATTTTTAGGATCGCTTATTCAACCCCCCCCTCTAGGCGACCTTCAATTGGTATCGGAGCGGGTATCTTCGTTGGAACCTCACCGCTTGAAGATTAAAGATGACAAACAACAAGGAAGACAAAGATGCAACCGTTAGTGGTGAAGTTCTACCAAAATCACCCGTTGAAGTAGGTGATGACAACTCATCGGATAAAGAGGGTGCTAAGGATAGAGATGTGCCCAAGCAATACATCAAAATGCCCTACACCTATAGTGATCCAAAGGATGAGCACATTGGACCAGGCTCCGGAAGACTTCCGTATTTCGATGGTCAATACTTTGATCATTGGAAAACAAAGATGCTCCATGCATCAAAATGTGAGAAATGTCACTCAAAATGGATTTTTGTGGGAATGTAGAAGCAAACCAACCGCACAAGACTTGTTCAATGTAAGGTGCAATGTGACGGCGGCAAGTGCTCTTGTATCCGCACTTAGTCCCGACGAGTATGACAAGATAGCCGGATTGGAGGATGCTCATCAAATTTGGTTGAAGCTTGAAACGGTTCATGGGGGCATTGATAGCATAAAGGAGTCTAAGCTAGAGGGGCTTAGAGAAGAGTTCAACTACTTTGTCATGAGGTCGAAGTAGGACCAAAGGAAGCACATGAAAGAATGATGAGGATAGTGAACATGAGGAGGGCACTTGGAGAAAGAGTGACGGATTTGGATGTCAATAGAAGGTTGCTACAAGCCTTGCAATCATGGGATGCCAACATAGTGACCAACATAAGAGGCAAAGATGGGTTTAGATACTTCACCACCGAGGATGTGATTGGGAAAGTGCTATCCCAAAAATAGCAAATTGGTCAAGGCAATAGGATCAATGCCTTTCTTAGGGACAAGGAACGAGCTAGTGAGAGCAAAAATGATTTGGCTCTCTTTGTGAAGAGGTTCAACAAACTCATGTCAAAAAGAAGCTTCAAGAAGAATGATCAAGACAAGAGCAAATTTAGGAAAGCCAAAAACAAGTGCTACATATGTGGAGACAAAGATCACTTTATGACGGAGTGTCCGGAGAACTACAAGAAGAAGCAAAACAAGAAGGGTGACAAGAAGTACAAGAAGCATAGAAAGTATCGTCGGGGTGAAGAGAACATTGGACAAGAATGGAGCTCCGATGGATCATCCTCCTCCTCCGAGTCGGAATCCGATGAAGAGAAGTGAGGCATTGCATCACTTGCCATTGGACTCACACCGACCAACACCTCCTTATTTGGAAGCTTGACCGATGATGAAGATGACACCGGCCACAAGTGCATGATGGCCAAAGGCTCCAAGGTAAGTGTCAATGGAAGTTCTCAAATTCCTAACATGTTTGACTTGTTGGACATCATTGAACAGGAAAAGGAGACTAATGAGAGGCAAGGGGAGATTCTTGAGAAACAAGAAGAAATGCTTGTTCAAAAGAAGCAAAGGGTGCTTGAACTTGAGAAGCTCCTAGAAGTTGAGAGGAAGAAAAATGAGGACTTGGTGAAGTCTCTCAAAGTGGCTGAAAAAGATAGTGCGACACTTAAAGTCACAAATGTGTCACTTCAAGAGAAGTGTGATGACTTGCAAAAGACTCACAATTCTATTATAGTGCAATTTGAGGAAATTAAGTGTAACACTACTTCCTCTCAATCTTCGTCTTGCCCCTCGTCTAGCAATGAGTGTGCTAGGTGCCACAAGATTGATGTTGAAGCTTGCACAAGAAACGTTAAGATCATCGACGAGTTGAAGAAGCAAGTACAAGTGCTTGAAGAACAAGCACAAAAGAAGGTGAAGGCCATTGATGATGCCAAGACCGAGTATGCAAGAGGTGCATACACCAAAGCAAGACGGCCACATGTGAAGGATGGCATTGGCTACAAGCGAGGTGACAAGCACAATGCAAGAACCAACAAGAATGACACCGAATTCATCAAGTTCACTAAGGAGGGTGAATACCAAAAGAAGAAGTCAAGAAGGAGAAGCCAATCAAGAACACTAACAAATCTTCTCTTATTTGTGATTTGCGTACTAACGTGCCTAACCCCTCTTGTGCTCTCTTTAATTATTTCAATGTAACCTATGTGCTAATGAGGAACAAGCATGGACGTGTGTATGCAAAATATGTTGGGTCACGCAACAAGACCCACAAATCTTGTGTGTGGGTGCCCAAGGCACTTGTTACTAATGTAAGATGACCGAAGCAAATTTGGATACCTAAAAACAAAGCCTAAATTGTTTTGTAGGAATACTCCTCCGGCGGTTCATCTTGGGTGGTGGATAGTGGATGCACCAATCATACGACCAGGAGACAAGAAAATATTTGAATCATTTGAACCAAGCAAAGAAAGAAACGAGTATATCACCTTTGGAGACAATGGAAAGGGCTATGTGTTGGGTTATGGTAACATTCCTTTAACTTTTCCGCATTCGCTTTCGAAGGTTATGCTTGTGGACAACGTTGACTTCAATTTGTTGTCTATTTCGGAGCTTTGTGGAATGGGTTACAATTGCTTGTTCAACGATAAGGGTGTGATTGTCTCAAGGAGAAGTGATGGATCGATTGCTTTTGAGGGTGTGCTCAAAGGGAAGCTTTATGTTGTAGATTTTACCACGGATAAAGCAAAACTTGACACATGCTTAGTTGCAAAGTCCGACATGGGATGGTTGTGGCATAGATGACCAGCCCATGTCGGTATGAGAAATCTTCGCAAGCTCCAAAAGGGAGGTCACATCCTTGAACTAATAGATGTTTGCTTTGAGAAAAATAAAATTTGCAGTGCATGTCAAGCCGAGAAAGCAAGTTGGAGCACCACACCGATCCAAGAACATTGGAGATGCTACACATGGATCTCTTTGGTCCCATTGCCTACATTAGCATTGGCGGTAACAAATACGGCCTTGTCATTGTTGATGATTATTCTCACTTCTCGTGGGTATTCTTTTTGTGTGATAAAGGTGAAGTGAAGGATGTACTCAAGACATTCTTGAAAAGAGCACAAAATAAATTTGAAGTGAAGATCAAGGCCATAAGAAGCTACAACGGTACCGAGTTCAAGAACACTCAAGTTGAAGAGTACCTTTATGAGGAAGGCATCAAGCATGAGTTTTTGGCACCCTACACCCCTTAACAAAATGGAGTGGTCGAAAGAAAGAACCGCACTCTCATAGAGATGGCAAGAACCATGCTTGATGAGTACAAGACCTCCGATCGCTTTTGAGCCAAAGCAATCAACACCGCATGTCACGCCTCCAACCGGTTGTATCTCCACCGACTTTTGAGGAAAACTCCATATGAGCTACTAACCGGTAAAAAGCCTAACATCTCGTATTTCCGTATTTTTGGGAGCAAGTGCTTTATGCTCAACAAGAAACTCAAGGCCTCAAAGTTCTCTCCTAAAGTCGATGAAGGTTTCTTGCTTGGGTATGGATCAAATTCTCACGCCTATCGTGTTTAACAAAACCACCGGTTGTGTTGAAGTTGCACGGGACGTGACATTTGATGAATCTAACGGCTCTCAAGGGGAGCAAGTTGTTATTGACAATGTAGATATTGAAGCTCCTAGACAAGCAATCAAGAGAATGGCCATTGGTGATGTGAGACCGCAAGAACAACAAGATGATCAAAATCAGCCTCCTCCCTCAAGTCAATACCAACCATGCACAAATCATGATCAAGTTGATGAAGATCAAGAAGTTGGCAATGAAGATCATGCTCAAGCACAAGATGATGAACCTACATCACATGATCAAGAGGTTGAACAAGATGGTGGTCAAGCAAGCTCACATCCACCACACCCAAGAGTGCACCAAAATGTACAACGTGATCACCCCGTGGAGCAAATTCTTGGAGACAGAAAAAGGGGTAATCACTCGATCTCGTGTTTGCAATTTTTGTGAACATTACTCTTTTGTCTCTTCTTTGGAGCCATTCGAGTAGAAGATGCACTCGAGGATTCGAATTGAGTGATAGCCATGCAAGAAGAATTAAACAACTTCACAAGAAATGAAGTTTGGACATTAGAGGAAAGGCCAAGGCAAGAATGTTGTGGGCACAAAACGGGTATTCCGCAATAAACAAAATGAAGACGGCGTTGTGACAAGGAACAAAGCAAGATTAGTGGCAAAATGATATTCACAAGTAGAAGGATTGGATTTTGATGAAACCTTTGCCCCCGTGGCAAGGATTGAATCAATAAGAATACTACGTGCTTTTGCCACTCACCACAATTTCAAGTTGTATCAAATGGATGTGAAAAGTGCATTCCTCAATGGGCCAATCAAGGAAGAAGTGTACGTGGAGCAACCACCGGGCTTTGAAGACCCAAATTATCCTAACCATGTTTAAAACTCCATAAGGCGCTCTATGGGCTTAAGCAAGCACCAAGAGCATGGTATGAATGCCTTAGGGATTTCCTTTTGAAAAAGGGTTTTGAAATGGGTAAGGCCGATGCAACCCTCTTCACAAAGCGTTTTGACCATGATATCTTTGTGTGCCAAATTTATGTCGATGACATAATATTTGGTTCTACTAATCAAATGTTTTGTGATGATTTTAGCAAGATATTGACAAAGAGGTTTGAGATGTCTATGATGGGAGAGTTGACATTCTTTCTAGGGTTTCAAGTGAAGCAACTCAAGGAGGGCACCTTCCTATGTCAAGCCAAGTACACTCAAGATATATTGAAGAAATTTGACATGGACAAGGCAAAGCCCGCCAAGACACCCATGGCTACAAACGGCCATCTCGACCTCACCAAGAAGGACAAGCCGGTTGATTAAAAGGTATATCGTTCTATGATCGGCTCCTTGCTTTACCTTTGTGCATCTAGGCCCAATATCATGCTTAGTGGTATGTGTGCACATTTTCAAGCCGCTCCTATGGAGTGCCGCATGGTGGCCGTTAAAAGAATCTTGAGATATTTAGTGCACACACCCAACCTAGGGCTTTGGTACCCCAAGGGTTCAAAGTTCAACCTTATAGGCTATTCCGATGCGGATTATGTCGGGATAAAGTGGATAGAAAGAGTACCTCCGAGACGTGCCAATTCTTAGGTAGGTCCCTAGTGTCATGGTCATCCAATAAACAAAATTCCGTTGCCCTATCCACGATCGAAGCGGAGTATGTTGTAGCCGGTAGTTGTTGTGCACAACTATTATGGATGCGACAAACTCTAAGGGACTATGGTTACAAGTTGAATCGTGTTCCTCTCCTATGTGACAATGAGAGTGCCATAAAGCTAGCATATAACCCCGTTGAGCATTCGCGCACACAACATATAGATATCCGCCACCATTTCTTGAGAGATCATTCTATCAAAGGGGATATTGAAGTAAGTCATGTGAAAACCGAAGATCAACTAGTCGATAATTTTCACCAAGCCACTAGATGACGGTCGATTTTTCTATCTAAGGAGTGAGCTAAATATTCTTGACTCTAGTAATGTGGTGTAGATGCGTGCACATCTGCTTGTTGTTTTATCGTTTTTGGATCTTAAGTTGGAAATGCATGCTTTCAAAATACTTGAGTGATTTTGTAAAAGATTTTCTTGGTTTTTTCACCAAAAAGGTCAAATCTTGTCAAAGTGTGATCATAGCCTCGTTTGTTGATTGTTTATCGATCACATATTGACAAGATGTCACCCTAGTCCATCAAAACTATCCTTGAAAATCTCTCCATTTTTTCTTCTCTCCTCTCTTTGTTTCACCCCCTACCGGAAGTTCCGGTCCGGGTGGTCGATTTCGTCGGCGTCTCCGGGACGAGTTAGCTTTTCCCGATCGAAAGTTCCGGTAGGACATCGGAAGTTCCGACTGGAGGTCAGACTCGAAGTCACTTTTCCTTCTAGTCGGAAGTTCCGGTTCCTATCGGAAACTCCGACTGGGAGCTCACATGAGCTGTCAAGCCCACACCGGAAGTTCCGGTATGCTACCGAAAGTTCCGGTGCGGGGCGTTGACCTAGGGTTTGAGCCCGCATCGGAAGTTCGGTGCGGGGCGACAGTATAAAAGGGGGAGCCCGTCCCCTTGAAAGGGACATCTCCCATTTGAATCTTTTCACTCCCTTTCACCGTTTTCTCCTCCACTTCGTTTCTTCATCAACCGGAGGTGTTCTTCAACTTCCAATGGCAATCCTCGGCAAGGCTCCTTCAAGTTCTTCCCTCGATCATCTCCAAGCTTCCTCTCTAGAGGGGAAGGTATTTTTTCCCATATCCTTCACTTCTAGATCTAGGATAGAATCCTTGAATCCCTAGGGGTATTTGTTGCTTAGGTGAATCTTTAGCAGTTCTAGGACACTAGCATGCTTTTAGGGAGTAAATCCATTGGCTAGATGTCACTTTTTGCACTTGCTAGGGTTAGGGTTGACCCCTACCGAAAGTTCCGGTACGGGCAACCCTATAACGGTTGAAGGTCCCTCGAAGTTCCGGTACCCTACCGGAAGTTCCGACCGGGAACCTCCTGACGGTATCTAGTTTGTACTCTTTCTTCATTTGTCGACATTGTGTATGTTGTTTCTTACACATGTACCCTTTCTTGTCGGATGACTCGTGACAGGAAGGAAACCGTCACCAAGCGCCCACCTCAAAGATACGCCGACTCGGACCCGGACTCGAACTATGAAGTGCCGAACCCTCACCTTATCAAAAGGCAAGCCACTGGAGCTGGTCCTTAGTCCTCCTCCCACGGCCTTGGACTTGGAAAAGGGAAAGGCAAGGGCAAGGGCAAAGGGATAGCAAGGAGACCCTCTCCCGCACCGGTTTCAAGTGAGGAAGAAGAGGATGAGGAGCAGGGGTGGCAATGTGGGCGGGGATGATTGGTTTCTCCCCGTGGCTCGAACTTTGCGGGAACATGTGAAGTATGAGCTGAGGGCTCCTGCTGTGAGTGGCGGTGCTGGGTACAACGTACCATTTTATAGGGATGAGGTACGAAGTACGAGGAGCAAATGACCTTGGATCAAGCCAAAGGAAAGGGGTGTGGATGATGTGAGTGTTGACGCCGGTTTTTGACCAAGGGACCCATTGTCGGCGACTATAGGTCAAAGAAGGCTGGTGGGCGGAAGGCCGACGGCCGCTTGGGCGAGTAAAGGCGCGTCCCTCCCGAGAATCGTGCGCGGACGCCAACGGAAGAGCATAACATTGATGGGCCTGGCCCACGTTGTAAAATTAGAAATAATAGTTTAATTTTGGAAAAGGATCCTAGTCGGTTAGGAAATCGGCCCGAAGAGGGTCCGAGTAGGATTCTTTGTGCCGGGTATAAATTTG